>JBAMCJ010004451.1:0-385505 GCA_037075205.1 Drosophila prostipennis
AACGGTCAGAATTTTTAATGTCATACCTTTTTGAACTCGTAATTAAATTCCCTGTCGATTGGCATTAAAATATGGATATTTTAACTGTTTTAAATTTTTTGTAAAAAACTAACCTTTAATTATACCAAAACATAATTATAATATTTTTTTCTAGATTTAATTGCTTTCCTTAAAAACATAGATTTTATCGATACGATATTGTGAAAATATGAAAAATATCGAAAATATCGATAACTATTTTAGCTAACTAATATATTTCCGCTTCTTCTTGACAGCCTCTGATGCTCAACACTTTGGGCGTTCGCTCGGCGATCGGCAGTCGACGGAAGCTCTCGTTCAGGAACGTGTCCAATGTGGTCATGCAGCTGCTGCACACGATCAAGTTCTCCGAACCGGTGCCGTTCTCCAATATAGCCACCGGATCCTTTCCCTCAGCGGCCAGCGCCTTGGGGGGCGGAGGAGTTGCACTCGGCGGAGGAGGAGGAGGATTGGGAGGAGGCGCGGCACGGGGAAGCACCTGCGAGGCGAGCGCCGGCAGCGTTCAGGTGTCCGAGAAGGGATCGCGCAAGGTAAGTGGTGTTTGGCCAAGTTATTTGGTCAGCCAAGTTATCGGGAGTTTCAAGGTGGGAGTTGCAGAGTTGCCAAGTTGCCAAGTTGCGTGTTCCTGTAGCTTCTAGGTTCTGTTCTGTTCTATATTCTATTCTTTTGTCGTAGCTCCAGTTTGATGCATGTCCGGGTGGTTTACGTGCGTGGTGGGTCTCCAGATGGGTGGGGCTTTCGATATTCGATTTTCGATCTTGGATCTTGGATAACTAGTTGTGGCGGTTCTGGTTCTGTTTTGAGTTCTGGCTTGGTGTGCTTTTTATTTTCCGTACCCCAGATAAACAGAGATATGTGGATAGAGATAGTCGCGGGTAGCGAGAATCCTTTTCATTTCTTGCTTTGATTTGTTTCCTTTCGTTTTCTTTCAGGATGCGGTAAGTTTGCCTCGCCCATGTCTAAGTACTTCTATATCCAACCAGTTGAAACCCAGAACCTTAACCATTTCTCTTAACCTGAGTTGCGCTTACTTCCTGTTGCCCCTCTTGAGTTCCTGATCGGTTCTCGTTTTTCCGTATTTAGTGGGCTCTTTTTTCTTTCGTAGTCTTGTTGCATTGTTTTATGTAATATGTAATATCTATTCCTATATGCAAAAGAAAATTGTATTCTCAGCTTAGCAAGATGGGGAATTGTAATTCCTTGTAATTACTGCTGTCTCTACTAACAATTTGTAGTATAACGTATATTGGAGAACGATTTGTTTGCGTCGATGTTGTGTGTAGTTTGAATGTAGCAATTAAATAAACATATATGCCATAAAATATATAAAATATATATATATGTAAATATATTCATCGGTTGTATAATAACAGTGTTGTGCGGTGATATGGTGATATCTTGTAAATTGATTTATTAAACTTCTATCATTAAAAACACTTACATTTTATAGCATACTTTTGGACACCTAATATAAACATTCTTGTGAAAGGTATCAAGAAGTTTTGGGGGCAGAGCATATATGACTATCAATATTTTATCAAAATTATTTAATTCTATTTGTTTAGTAAATTTACATTTTTATTTGACATTTCATTGAATTTAGAGAGTCAAAAAAATAAATACATACAAGAAGTGGGTTTTAGAATCGGAAAATTAGGGATATCATTCGATAATTGATAGATCCTTCAGCTGCGCTAGTGATACGGCTGTATTTTATACTAAAATACTACTATTCTTACTTTTTATTATTTATTAGAGCTACTTTTGCAGCCAGCGGTCCTTCAGTTTCGTTGAGATTATGTTGATTTTGGTTTCCATTGATGCGCCTCTTCTCCACTTTCTATCGTTAATTTTTGTTTCCTGCCCTAACTATATTATTACCCCCCAACAACTCCAACTTATTCTTGCTACTGTTTAATTTACGCCTAGTGATAAGAGCGACTCTAAGTCTAAATATGAAATGTAAATACAACTAAGAACTTACATGAAAACTACTGTGTATACTTCTCCGATCCAGGTGATACGTCTGCAAAAGATCTTGCATGCAACACCGCCACCGCACGGCATTGGCTATGGCAGCGTCGTCGGCAGCGGCGGCGGTGGTGACAGCAGCGGTATTTCCGGTTCCGGTTCCGCTTCCGGTTCTGGTTCCAATTCTGGTTCCGGTGGTGGTATTGCCACTGGCGTTGGGGGCAGTGTTCAAGTGACCGTAGGCACCAATCCCAACTCTACAGCGAGTACGATTAGTCGCATTCATAGGCACAATCACAAGAACAATAAAGTGAGCAGAGCAGCAGCCAAAAAAGCATTCTATACTTTCGTTCAATCGTTCAAATCGTTCAAATCGTTCAAATCGTTCAAAACCGTTCCTGCGTTCGTTCGTTCAAGGAGGCCCCTTTTTTAGAACCGAGTTCTCATCTAATTACTTTTTTTTTATTATTTATACTTGATAACTTTTTTATAAGAACTGAGTTCTCATCTCATCTAATTTTTTTTGTGGATTTCATCATTTATAGATGAGGACTTTCTTATAAGAACTGAGTTTTCATCTCATCATCATTTCTTTTTTTTTTTTTTTTTTAATTTATAGATGAGAACATCTTTACAAGAACTGAGTTCTCATCGCATCATAATTTTTTTTTCTTAATTTATAGATGAGAACTTGATTCTTTTAAAGAGGCCTTCGATTTGTGTTTCGTCCATTCGCATTCGTTTAATAAATGTGTTAAGTGTAACTAATTCATGAGTGTGCTTTGTTCATTCGTTATTTGATTTCGTTGGCCTTGGTCGAGATTTGTCTCAGGAAGGGTTTCCAGACAAAAGCTCGCCAGGCCTAGCTATTTAAGTTCCTAATTGCTTTGATAAAGCTGCTAGACACTGGACCTAGAAAAGAAAAATTGTTAAAAAAAAATAACTACAAATCCAAGATTTTTTAAGTACATATGTATCAAGTGGAACAAATATGTTTCATAGGATAGAGTATTGAGCTTTGAATACTTTTTGATCAAGTAAAAAAAGGTCAAGTTTTAGTTAATTCAAGAAAAACCTCAATATTATGAAGTTTTTTATTTTTATACCCTTGCAGGGGTATTATAATTTCAGTAATAGATTTTGAAAATATTCTTCTTTTTTCTCTATATATATTTTTTTTTTTTTAACTCAAACTTGAACTTTTAAGGTCCTTATTCAGACTTGAGTCGAGTTTTCTGTTTTTGGTTCAGTGTCATTAGCCGCAGCTTCGCATTTTCATTGACCATTCGAGGGCCGGATAGCATGTTCCGGGTCCATCCTCAGACCATCCCGACCTCCTCAGCATGCCTAGTGCCCCAGTGCAATGTCCCAGCTCTGCTCGCTGCCTTTCAGTTCTCAGTTACCAGTTCTCAGTGCTCAGCATGTAGTGAGTCGTGGCCAAGCACATACCCCCAAGCACACATACGTAGAGCTTTCTGTCTTCAAAACTTAACTCTTGAATCTTCAACTCAACCAGCCAGTTCAAGTGCCAGTGCCATGTGCCATGTGCCATCCTGAGCCACGACTAACGAAAACTAACAAGTCTCTCTCTCTCTACTTCTTGCTCTGATCCCTCTTGCATGGCTTTGCATCCTGGCAGTCGCAGTCCAAGGTGGCGGACAAGTTCAAGAGGCCATTCCGGAAGCGCCACTCGGTGGCGGCCCACCATCAGCCCACGAATCGGGTGAACCGGTTCCTCTCGCAGGCGATCAACGCGCGGTCTGTGGACTGCGACAAGTCGGAACATGTCGATCGGCTGACCCTGCGCTTCCGGCAGAGCGACATGGAGCGGGAATATCACAAGGACTTCGATCTGGGCTTCACCACGGCGATGGGCTGTTCCCTGCTGCTCCTGATTTTGGGTGCTGCCCTCCAGGTGACCGCCCTGCCGCGCACGCTCATCCTGCTGCTGCTCTTCCTCTTCGCCTTCATCTGGGTGAGCGCCATCCTGATGCTCCTGCTGGCCGTGCGACTCAAGTGGATCATCTGGGACATCTCGGAGAGCTTCTCGCTGCGCATGGCCATCACTATATTCACGGTGATACTCATTTACTCCGTGGGACAGGTGAATGTGGTAAGTACTATACTACATACTATCTACACTAATATAATTGGAACAATAAAAAATGGTCAGTAGCAAATTCCTCCCAGAACGGATGAACATAAAAATCTAGAAAAATCAAATTAATTCGGAAATAATTAGTACCATATAGTACATGTGATAAGAACGTATCTAAAAAAACTTTTTGCTATGATTTAAATGATTTATATTTATGTATACCATATATCTATCTAAAAATCTATCTATATCTATCTATTTCTATCAATATCTCCCTATTTCTATCTATATCTATCTACATCTATCGGTCTATATCTATCTATATATCTAACTATATATCTATCTATATACTCTTATATTTATATCTATATACTTATATATATCTATCTATATATCTAACTAATCCCCCTTATTTCCAGTTCACTTGTGTCTCGGACCATCCTTGCTCGGGCAATGCGACGGCCTCCTTCCCGAACGACTCGCATCGCAAGTGCTCGCTGCCCCAGTACGTGTCCCTATCGGCGGCCTTCGCCTTCCTATCAGTGTCCGTGTTCCTCAGGTGAGCTCATCATCGAATGTCGAATGTCCTTGATTGCTATTTCTACTTCCATTTCCACTTCCACAGGCTTCCCATCATATTCAAGTCGCTGCTGGTGCTGGGCATGGGCACCATCTATGGCCTGTTCATAGAGCTGTCGCATCAGAACATCTTCGAGTGCTACGACAACCGGGTCAAGTAGGTCACCCACTAATCCACTAATCCATTAATCCGAATCCTCTAATGCTTCCCCTCTTTTAACAGCGCCTTGATTCCACTTCACTTGATCTCGCTGGCCCGCATCGGCATCTTCATGATTGCCATTCTGGTGCACGGCCGCCTGGTGGAGGGCACTGCTCGGCTGGACTTCCTCTGGCAGCTGCAGGCCTCGCAGGAGAAGAAGGAGATGGACGTGCTGCAGGAGTCGAACAAGCGCATTCTGCACAATTTGCTGCCCGCTCATGTGGCTGCACATTTCCTCGATGCGCAATTCCGCAACAACATGGTGGGTTTCCCAATGACCCACTGACGGATTTAGAAAGATGGAAGGATACAAAGATAAAATAGAGTGGCGTTAACCATATGTTCTCTCTTTCCAGGAGCTCTACCACCAGAGCTACGCCAAGGTGGGCGTCATCTTTGCCAGCGTCCCGAATTTCAACGAGTTCTACACGGAAATGGATGGCTCCGATCAGGGTCTCGAGTGCCTTCGTCTGCTGAACGAGATCATCGCGGACTTTGACGAGCTGCTGAAGGAGGATCGCTTCCGGGGCATCGATAAGATAAAGACCGTTGGCAGCACCTATATGGCCGTCGTGGGCCTCATACCCGAGTACAAGATCCAGCCCAACGATCCCAATTCAGTGCGACGCCACATGACGGCGCTCATCGAATATGTGAAGGCCATGCGGCATTCACTGCAGGAGATCAACAGCCACTCGTACAACAACTTTATGCTGCGCGTGGGTGGGTACCCCAAGTTTTAGATGCTTTGAGACAGGGGTGCACAAAATGCTTGTTGGCTTGCCCATAGAAAAATCGACGTGTGCCCAATGCCAGATAGTCGTGTGACCCCTGCATCAAGATCAGTTTTAAGAGCAGTTCTAATCCTAGTCCTCTCTCCAATCTCCAATCTCCATAGGCATCAACATTGGCCCCGTGGTGGCCGGCGTTATTGGAGCTCGGAAGCCGCAGTACGACATTTGGGGCAACACGGTGAACGTGGCCAGCCGCATGGACTCCACCGGAGTGCCCGGCTACTCGCAAGTGACCCAGGAGGTGGTCGACAGCCTGGTGGGCTCGCACTTTGAGTTTCGGTGAGCTGTGCACTCTATAATTCCTTATTTCCCTATACTCACCTTGCGTTTACCCTACAGATGTCGCGGCACCATCAAGGTGAAGGGCAAAGGCGACATGGTCACCTATTTCCTGTGCGACAGTGGCAACAAGTCGCTCAACGGCGAGGTGCGCAATGCCATGTCCCTGCCGCAGAGTCTCCATGCACCGGACTACTACATGAAGGTGGCGCAGTTTCCGGAGAATCGCGTCAACACCGATACGTACAGCAAGAAGAGGGAGGAGAACGGACATTTGTATGCCAGCGGTGGCACCACAGGTGGCGAGGAGCAGCAGCTACTGCTGCAGCATCAGCACACAGCACACAAACAGCTCGATCCACCGCTACCGCTGCCGGCTCCACCGCCTCCTCCACAGGCGGTGCACCATCACCATCTGCACCAGCAGCAGCAGCAGCGGCTGAATAGCAAGCTGCAGAAGCAACCGATCTTCATGGCCAACGGCGGACTGCCCAATATCAGGGAGAACGGCAATGGGCACAATGGCGAGCAGCAGCAGCCGGCTGCAGTGGCGGTTCCCCTCCAGCCCCCGTCCCAGCTCCAGCTCCAGCACCACCAAATCCAGTTCCAGCACACGCAGGTTCCAGTGCAGCACCAGATCCTCCTCCACCACCAGCATCAGCTGCAGATGCAGCATCACAATCAGCCCGTTCCTTCGGTAATGTTGCGCGAATTTAATATTATTGAGAACCCGACTTCCGGTGGCCGGCATCCGCAGATGGAGCAGCTGCCGCCGCTGCATCACGGCAGCCTCGACCAATCGGGTTTGGGAACGGGAATAGGAATGGGAATGGGAATGGGTGTAGGAATGCTAGGCGGCGGCGACTGCTTCATGATGCCTCGTCGAATGCCGCCCTTAAACCAGCATGGCCATCATCCAACGCATCACCTCCATTCGAATCTGAATCTGAATATGAACCAGAACCAGAATCAGCACCCGCCATCGTTCACCAGCCTGGGCTATGGCCAATGCCGGGAGAGCGAGCCGCTATTGCATGCCAGCAGCGTCGCGCCGGTAGCCAAGGTGAGTGAAAGCGAAAGTGAAGACGCCGAGCCTCTGCTCTGGAGCAAGGAGATCCTCCTCTGAACAGCCGGCACAGCCTTGTCCCGCCTCCAAGTCTCCAAGTGCCTGAGAAAGTTAGAAACCCAGTTAACCAGTGAACAGACGCCACAACCCATAACCCATCCCATTCGTAACTAACACCCAAGAAACGGAATAGACTCGCATGCACATTGAATATATATATTTAAAACAAGAAGAGTTCTATTAGTTGAGATTAGTTGAAGATTGTAATTTAAACAATAGAATCTATGTATTTAGAAAAGAATCAGAATTCCATTCCTTTTAAGTCTTTTTTATGTTATTTTGTTTCTAACAATTTCTGAAATATCCCAAAACAAATGTATGCATTTAATAGGTAATTTTTCCATTCCATTGATCTCAAGCTAATAATTCAGTTAATTTAATTCAATGGATTTTTTATACATAGTTAAGATTGGGTTAAGATTCCAGTTATGTGGTTAAATCTTATTTTAAATTATTATTTATTCTTTCAGTTTGCTAACTAATGTTAATTAGTAGATTTTCATAGTTTCTTATTTACTATTATTTGTTGTATTATTTTTGTACATTTGTTATTTCTTTTTACGTTTTTTAAATGTAATTATTAATTTCTAACATTTTTTCATAGTTTCTCAATTATTATTATTACCTATTTGTAATATTTTATTTTATTTCTTTTGTTCTATTTTTTTATGTACCAGGATTTTAAAAGTTTTTTCATTTTAGTATTTTGTATTTAGTATTATTTAATTGTTTTTCGTTTCACAAACAAAATTAGATAGGCAATAATAAGCTATATGTTTTTCACAACTTTTAAAATGTATAACTATTGTATGTATAATATTGGAAACAGAAATTGGAACTTAGTTAAATTAAATTGAATTGTACATGCCAGTCTGTTTCGCGAAATCCACTGCTCTTGGTCCGATATCCATATATCCATATATCCACATCCTTATATCTATATCTCTGTGTACCATGTGTCTAACTCTCTGTGTCCACTCTTTGCATGACCGCACGTCTATCTATCTTCTCTCGCTTGCTCATCTCCGCTCCGACTAACCACGCCACATGCCCCAGATTATGCCCATGCAGCATGCGCCAAAGTACGAGCCACCACGTTACACTTCTCCCCACACCATGTTGTCGCACCAGCAGCAGCAGCAGCAGCAGCAGCCACCACATCCTGCCCTCCAGGATCAGCAGCAGGAACTTCCACAGCGACAGCAACAGTACGCCATGTATTCGCAGCAGCCGCAGCTGCCGCCGAAGCCTGCGCCGCTGAGGACGTACATGAAGCCGCTGCCGAAGCTGCCGGCGGAACTGGAGGAGAGCCGGGACATGTCCTCCACGGACGACCTCAGCTCGCGTCCGCACTCGCCCTCGATGAGCAGCTCGGATGAGAGCTACTCGAAGACCACCGAGGGCGAGGGCGAAAACGACGAGGACTCCAGGCCGCGCATCCCCAATGGCGCCCACCTGCCGCACCACCAGCATCATCATCATCACCAGCAGCACCGCAATGGCTACCATCTGCCCTCGGGTGGCGGTGGTGGTGGTGGCCTGGTCAATCCTTTGCAATGGCTCTATCCCTGCGACATTCAGGTGGATCCCACATCGCCGGTGGTCGACCTGCACGACTTTGAGCTGAGCTCCACCACCGAGAGCCAGGGCCAGAGCAACACGCAGCCCAAGGGCGACAGCTGCAACAGCTTTGACTATCAGAAGGCGGCTGTTGGAGGCTCGGCAACTGGAATCGCCACCAAGTCGCCCTTTGAGCGGGAACTGCAGCGCCTGCTCAACGAATCCTCGCGAGCCCGTTGCCTGGCGACTACGGCAACGGCGACTGCAACTGCTACCACGACGACCACGGATCACACGGCCAGCAATGGCAGCCGGGATGTGATGATGAGCTACTCCCTTAGCAATGGCAAGTTGAGCGGAAGTGGAGCTGCTGGCTCGGGATCGGTTTCGGGATCGGCGGTGGGCAATGGCAGCGGCAGCAGCAATGGCAATCTCAGCGGCGGCAGCGGCAGCAACTCGAACAGTGGCAACAACAACAGCAACAAGGCGGATCATCAGCAGCAGCAGTTGCAGGGGGATCCGCAGGAGATGAAGCTGCCGGGCAGCAGCAGCTTCATGATCGCCAAGCACCCGGTGGGCTTGGAGGCCATCAAGGAGATAACGCGCAACAAGCAACCATCGGAGTCAAGCCAAATGTGAGTAGAGAGCATGGATCAGTGATGGTGAAGGCTTTGCTGTTCCCACTAGGGATATTTCCCATCACTGACCATGAGGACAGCTTCCATTCCCTGTCATAATGGTGTAGGCTCTCGCCGCTTTCATAACCGGTGTGTGGGTGGCCCTATGTTATTTTAAGTTCTTTAAGTTCCTTTAACCATATATATATATGTACAAGAGCCTTAACCTTAATCCCAACTCTTGCAGGCAAACCTCGGACACGGAGTCCTGCGAGATCCTGCACGAGACGCGCAACCAGATGCATATGCTGGCCATGCTGGAGATGCAAACGGCCAAGGAGATGCACCAGCAGCAGCAGCAGCTGAGGACACATCGCCAGCGACCGCGCTCCAAGGAGCTGCAGTACAGCCACGAGAGCCTGGACGGACTGGACGGAGCAGCGATGCAGCCGCGCCAGCCGCGCTTCCACCACCACCACCACCACCATCATCACCACCAGCAGAAGCAGCAACAGCAGCAGCAGCAGCGCTACAACCATGTGCAGGAGCAGGAGGAGCGTGACGATACCGAGGACAACCTGGCCGACGAGGAGTTCGAGGACGATGAAGTGGGTCGCGATGTGCG
This sequence comes from Drosophila prostipennis, assembly GCA_037075205.1. NCBI lineage: Eukaryota > Metazoa > Arthropoda > Insecta > Diptera > Drosophilidae > Drosophila > Drosophila prostipennis. The sequence continues at coordinate 9,891 of JBAMCJ010004451.1, forward strand.
ACAGAAGCGCCTACAGAAGCCGGACAAACCCAGTCACAAACGGGAGGAGCAGGAGCAGGAGCAGGACGCCGACGACGACGACGATGATGATGATGTTGATGATGTTGATCAAGACGATGATGAGGAGCAGGAGCAGGACCACCGGAACGGAGGGCAGCCGCTAACAAACGGCAGTAACATGCGCGGCCTGGAGGCCAATGTGATAAACGACGAGTTGAAATACGGGGCGGCCCATCTCAACCACCAGTCCATGGACTCCAATCCATTGGAGAGTCAATCGGAATGGTCGGACGACGACTGTCGTGAGGAGGCCACAGGTGAGCAGACTGCTCCACTCTTCTACCATAATCCCATAATACTAATGTTTCCAATCGATTCGCTTAGGGGGAGCCGAATCCACGGGCTACATCACGGATGAGCCTGGACTGGAGAACATCTCGCTGCTGAACGAAGCCGGGCTCACCGATGCCGAGGGCGCCCTCTCGGACGTTAACTCGCTGTATAACGCTCCGGATGTGGACGACACCTCGGTTTCCAGCCGGGCCAGCTCACGGCTGCTCAGCCTGGACTCCCTGAGCGGCCTCTACGATTGCGATCTGGACTCCAAGCACGAGCTGGCCATTGTCAATGCCTCGCACAAGATCTCCAGCAAGTTTGGACAGCCCACATCGCCGGCACAGCAGCAACAGCAGCAGCAGCAGCAGCATCAGCAGACTCAACCTCAATTACAAGTTCAGTTTCAGTCCGCGGAGGAGCTGAGAGAGTAAAGATTGAAGATTGAAGATTGATGATTGATGATGATGGAGCGTTAAACACTCAAACGTTGTTATTGCTATAATGCAAATGGTGTCTAATAATTTACAATAAACCAACCTAAACTAAAGCTAAAGTAAACTAAATCTAGAATAGGTGACAGATATGTGTATGAATATATATATTTATGTATGTAAGGAAGCAGAGGCACTTAAAGCTGCTCTATGGCACCCTTAGATGTAACTCATAAATAGTATATATTATATATATTATATGCAAGATCTATATGTATTGAAAGTAAACAAAACACGTAGTCATTGGTTACCCCAGTTAAGCGTTCCAGTTACTACTATCCCGCGTGAAGGAAATCGAAATCGAAATTATAATTGATATTTAGCCTAGCCGCAACTTGAGATATCCAATGCGAATCCATGCGAATGAATTCATCATTTAGTGCGCTTAGTCCTTAGTCCTCCTAAGGACTTAATTAACTCCCATATGTTATTAATGTACGACTATATGTATATGTATATCATTTTGATAATCGAATAAGCAAACTTTGGCCATTTTTACGAAGGCACAACCAATGCATGACAAGTTGTAAATAAAGCAAAACAAAATGTTATAAATATTTTTCCGATATTACTGTAAGGCTTATATAAATTTACCCATAGACTGCGCCACCATGAATTCGAATTTTAAATTTAAACCGAAACTAAACCTCGGATAATCGGATATTAAAGTCCCCCCGTGGAAGATACGTAAACTCCTGTTTTTCCCGTTATTTGTTTTCCGTTTCAAACGCTCACGTTGCCACGCCAAGCGTCTTTGATCTTCTATGTTGCCTACTCTTGGGCTCAACCACAAACTGGCTTAAACTTAAACTTAGCTTTTGTATTCCAAATATATGATGTTGCGAATTTTGTAGTATAAGTTCCAGAGTGCTAGACGGAGTGACTTAAAGTGTACTCCACTCTGTTGGCTGCTGCACAATTGTCAAATTTCATTTGCTATGTATGCTATGCTTCAGTGTATTCGTCTGTAAGATCTGTACATAGGATAGATATTCAAGGGGATGGAGGAGGATATATGAATATGATTTACAATTACTAGGAATTTAAGAATTAAAGAGACAAAAAGATATTCTTGATATTGTTGCCCCGACCCTAAAAACCTAGAAGAACCTAAAACAACCGAAAACAACCAAACAACACCAAGCAAAAAACTGAAACTGAAAAAAAATCTCGTACAACTGTGCAAATGATAAATAAGCAAATGTAAACAAACAAATCCATATTTTGTGTGTGAAATTTATTAAGTCGCCTTAGGAGCGCCAAATATTATTAACAAAAACCTACACGAAGGCAAAAACATTAGGCGATAAAAGCAACAACCACAGCTACAGCAAGAACTGCAAACAGCCCACAGATAAACTTCTTATGCAAATATAAACACAAATAGCGCAGAACTATATATGTACATATAAATTGAAATTGAAATTGAAACTGAGAATCAGCTGGAATAAATATCTATATATACACACATTCATATGATTGTACACAGAGGCAGACAGGAAGTTTATTTATTTTTCTGTACTAAAAGAAAGTAAATGGTAAAGAATTAATTATTATATATGCAATGACAGCCATCTGTCTATATCTACACAAAATATTTGGTGGGTAATAAGGCCTTAAGAGCAGGATTATAAAATCTGGAGGCCGATTGTCGACTCATTTTCATTTCGAAATGCAATTATCAAGTTGGCCGTATTGCATTATCAGGGCTGTTCCAGATTCCGCGTGCAAAGGAAATCGAAACCTTGATCGAATTAGAATTACCCCTTTTTATTACGATCTACCAAAATTAAATACGCATGCAAAAATATACTTATTTTTCTCTTATCTTGATTATTCAATATTTTGATTTAATTCTCGCGATCTCAAAATTAAAAGAGTGAGAACTACAAATATTTTGTATCTTTTGGATTTTTTTTGCATTTGAATTGTGTAAAACTTTTTGTTGGAAAGGTAAAAATTATGAAACATTTTGGAAAAGTGGAACAGGCCTGTTTGCATAAGAAAAAAAACCCTACTAGAAATACATAAAATGTCAGCATATCAAATATGTCAAAAAAAAATATATATATATATATACAAAAATATAACCCGTGTGTACTTATATAAATTAGCTGGTAAATTTAGATAAAACGTAATTATGAGCATTTGTTGCGATCTGTAAATATTATTTATATATTTACGGAGAGTTAATTTCCCTGGAAAAATTCACAATCAAAGTCGTTTTGTGTTGCGAATTTGAGGGTGCCCAAACAGCTGGGCAAATATCTGGGAAGTTGGTTTTGCACTTGCCCTGTTAGCTCGTTTCTATTTTACAGTTGGGCTAACATTTGACTACAGCTTGATGGTCATCGCGACACGTGCCGAAGTTTTTAATTGTTGCAATGTGTACTTACTTACATATAAAAAGGGTATATTTATTTTCTAGGTTTAAGTGCCAATCGATTGGGATTGTGGAGAGTTTTACGAGGTATCATTATTCCAATTGATTCGCCCCGAATACAGATGGATAATAATGATCTGATTTTTGGTTAAAATATGTTTTTCTTTTAGTTTTTTTTTTGTGTAACTTGTACAAAAATGATCCCAAATCAAAAGTGCGTACTGTTTTGAGCAGCTAACAACCTGATAATTAATATCCGTGCACTTTCCGTATGATTTGCAAAAAAAAAATTTTGGACCCAATTTTCACTTTTTTGATAAGGGGTACCATCATAATTTTTTGCGAAAAATGGCAAAATTTAAAAATTTTTAGGTTTAAATGCCAATCGATTGGGAATTTAATAACGAGTTCAACAAGGTAGGACACTCCATATTTGGATCATTATTTCCATTTTTGTGACAAAAATACTATTTTTTGGGTGGAAAATCAGGATGTTGATTTTTGGTACAAATTTGAATTTTTCCCTTTGGATTTTTTGCTGTAACTTGGACAAAAATGCTCCAAAATTAAAAAGGCGTACTGTTTTCAGCAGCTAACAACCCAATAATTTATACCAGTGCACTTTTCGTCGAATTTAAAAAAATGACCTTTTGGCCCAATTTTCACTTTTTTGATAAGGGGTACCATCATGATTTTTTGCGAAAAATGGTAAAATTTAAAAATTTCCAGATTTAAATGCCAATCGATTGGGAATTTAATAACGAGTTCAACAAGGTAGGACACTCCATATTTGGAGCACTATTTCCATTTTTATGACCAAAATACTAACTTTTTTGGGTGGAAAATCAGGATGTTGATTTTTGGTACAAATTTTGAATTTTTCTTTATCGATTTTTTTGCTGTAACTTGGACAAAAATGGTCCCAAATCAAAAAGGCGTACTGTTCTGAGCAGCTAACAAACTAATAATTAATATCAGTGTATTTTCCGGCAGATTTAGAAAAATTAATTTTGGACCCAATTTTCACTTTTTTGATAAGGGGTTACATCATGATTCTTTGCAAAAAATGGCAAAATTTAAAAATTTCCAGGTTTAAATGCCAATCGATTGGGAATTTAATAACGAGTTTAACAAGGTATGGCACTCCATATTTGGAGCATTATTTAAATTTTTGTGACCAAAATACTATATTTTTTGGGTGGAAAATCAGGGTTTAGATTTGTGGTAATTATAGGTTTTCAGTGTTTTTTTTTTGGTGAGTTTGTTTTTAATTCCTTTAAGAATTAATCAGTCGCTGGGATTTTCCATCATCTCAATGAATTTCTGTATCATTCACGACTCTTTTCAATAGATCGAAGACAAAGGAACGTCTGGTTTTTGTTTTGCCTGATTTCTTTTATTTTTTAATTACTCATTAACTCTTTTCTCGCAACATCTTGGCTGTGCTGAAAACAATCAGTGATATAGTAAGTATACCAGCTCAACGGCGAAGAAGGCGAAGGTGGTTCCCGCAGACACGGTTGTTTTTGTCCCAGCGATCGAATGACGTCTTTGGAGGAGGTGGAGGAAGCAGAGGAGGCGGCGGTACCCATTACATATTTGAGCACCACCCCCAACTCGTACAACTCGGCTGGGACAAATGAGACACTCTGGCGGTAAATATTTAATCAAATGTTGATAAAAAAAAAAAAAGAAACTGCTCTACAACGGTTGCCATAAAAAGCCGTTGCCCTGCGGGAATCGCCAGCAATCAGGTCTGGAAATAGAAATGCGCAACACCGTGATCATCGTTTGCCTATCCGCGGCACTTGGCATCGTCTCCGCCACCGATTACTGCAAGAAGAGCTGTGGCAGCACCAAGAATCTGGGATGCGATAATGATGGGGTGAGTAAATCCATTGGCTGTTAGAAAGCCTCTTCCTCAATTTGGAGAGTAAAAAACAAGTGTTTTTGATAATCCCTCCCTCATCTAAGGATTTAAGAAGTCTTTCTCGCTTAACTTTTCAGAACACTAAATTAAGTGCTTTGGATTTTAATATTTTTTTGTCCCAATAATATAGGAAGTGATACTCTATAATATATATTTTTTTAAATATATATTTTGGTCAACAATACATGGTCATACTTTATTTGAAAAAACAGTTAATTTGCATTTAAGTCATAGCAAGGGAAATAGGTTAAAAATTACTCAAATCACTCATACGCACTGTTGCCTTCGATCAAAAAATTATTTTTAACAACCCTGTGTTTTTCTTTGAATTCATCCTTTTTAAGCCAAACGAAATTCAGAATTTTACAAAGTTAGAAAAGGGAAAACAATTTTGTTGACTTAGCTCAAAATGTCATATGTGTCGTATGAGTAATTTCTTGCATAAATAAAATCTTCCATGTTAAAGGTTGATATTTTGTTATTAATTTTCAGGCCTGGGCCTCCAGCTGCCCCAGTGACGCGGCCCTGTTGTCGCTGAGCTCGGCGGAAAAGGCCGCTTTGGTGGACAGGACGAACGAGTACCGCAACATCATCGCCGGCGGACTGAACGCCAATCTGAGTGCCGCCTGTCGAATGGCCACCATCAAGTGGAACGACGAGCTGGCCTACCTGGCCTCCCTGAACGTCAAGAGCTGTGCGATGCGCCACGACGGATGCCACAACACCGATGCCTTCGACTGGTCCGGCCAGAACCTGGCCTGGATGAGCTACTACGATCCGCTCAACGTGACCCACTACGTGCAGTGGGGCGTCGATATGTGGTACGGCGAGGCCGTCTACACCAAACAGGCCTACATCGATGCCTATCCCTCGAACTACCAGGGACCGGCCATCGGTCACTTCACCGTCCTGGTGGCCGATCGCAACACGGAGATGGGCTGCGCCGCGGCCACCTACTCGGTGGCTGGGCAGGGCTACAAGGCCTTCCTCCTGGCCTGCAACTACGCGGCCACCAACGTCCTGGGCATCAAGATGTACAGCTCCTGCCCCAAGGCGCCGGCCAGCAAGTGCACCACCGGCACCAATCCCAACTACAAGTACCTGTGCAGTGCCAACGAGGTCTACGACGTCAACAATCTCTTCTACTGAACTAATCTTCCACTGAACTGCTAAATAAATAGAAGCTACATTCGTTTTTCGGCTAATTGGTTTTCCAACAAATTGTCTTTTTCACAATCAGGCTTAATATTCTAATCATCTAAAGAACATCTAATGGATTTTCAATATTATTTCCGAATTTATGTTTTATTTTTTTAGATTTTTATATCAATCTTTTTTGGGTGATTCTTTATAGATTAGTATAGATAAAATTAAGGAAGAATTACAAAATGTACAAATGTGCCAAAATAATTAAGTTATAAATTCTGAAATTCACCAAAATTTTTCCCTAAGTGTATACGTTTCCTCAAGCTTTTCACAATTGCTATTTTTGAAATTTTTGAAATTCTGAAATTCACCAAAATTTTTCCCTAAGTGTATACGTTTCCTCAAGCTTTTCACAATTGCTATTTTTGATAAGAAGTTTTTATTACTAACTTCACCGGAACTGCTCAGATATTAAGAGCTTATCTCTTTTGTTGTCTCTTGGAAGATAAGATATATTATTTCAGATGAAAGCTAGGATTAAAAAAAAAATAAACAATAATCGAATTTTTTTTCAGGAAATATATGTTTCAATTTAATAAGATAAAAAAAAAAAAAAACAAAATAAAGTGTAGTTTATTTTTCAATTACAAAATAAAATATTTAAAAAAAATCACAAATTTACGTATATGAAACGCAAACGTGTTGCAAATCACAATATTATTTTTTTTTTTTTTGTTGATTGCCATTTCTCTGTCTATCTAAGTTTTGATAAGAAATGAAAACAAACTAATAAAATGCTATAAATCCGGTGGTTTTATTTAAATGGGGCCATATTTTTCGTACTAATTGTGCACGAGCTCCCCAAACTGAGGAAATGCTCCATAAATTGATCCTCAGTTGGTTCTGATAAGAATTGCTAGTTAAAAACAGAAGTCTGCACACAGGCTGCGACCTACCCCAACTGTCTGAATTGACTTTATCGAAGTGAATATGAAAGAGAGCTGCTAGACTCTCAGATACCCCTTACTAAGCTGAAGGGAGTGCACTGCTTGCACTGCTTGCATTTTATTATTTATTATTTGCTAGTAACTTTTTAGTTAATGGTCCGATTGTAACATTTTTTTCTACATTTCGATAAGTATTAATGAACACAACAACATGGCATTTACATATGTACATTTATATACACATACAAAATAATTGAAGTGGGCATTTTAAACTTCAAGTTTTAAATAATTAAGATTATAGATTATGGCTATATTGGCCCAGCTGATTGGACTGAGAGTGGGTTCGTCGTAAATATATGATTATAATATATATAAGATAAGATTGAAGGGGGTTTGGTTGAAAGAGCAAGGGACCACGGGGATGATTTACAGTTGCACTTGGGGCGGCGGAACCAAGACCGATAAGTGCCGGCAGAACCGCCTTATAAACACCCCGTCGAACCAGTTGCCAATTAGATCGTCTATAGATCGTGAACAACATGAAGCTCGCTGTGTTGGCTATTCTTTTGGCTACTTTGGCCTTGGCCCAGGCCACCGACTACTGTTCGTGGGACATTTGCAATGGCGGCAGCCACATCGCCTGCGGCCACAGCAACTGGTGGGACAGCGCCTGTCCCGGCGACGCCCAGCTGATCGACATCAACGACGACTACAAGTGGGTCTTCGTCCACTCGCACAACGACAAGCGCAACTACATCGCCGGCGGCTACGATCCCAGCCACAATGCCGCCTGCCGCATGGCCACCATGGAGTGGGACGACGAGCTGGCCTACCTGGCCTCCCTGAACGTCCGCCAGTGCAACATGGCCCACGACAGCTGCCACAACACCGACGCCTTCAAGTACTCCGGCCAGAACCTCGCCTGGCAGGCCTACTCCGGCGACCTGCCCGACATGGGCTACATCCTGGACAACAGCGTGCAGATGTGGTTCGACGAGGTGCACAACTCCAACGCGGGCATCATCTCCGGCGGTTATCCCTCGGGCTACAGCGGACCGTAAGTTGTCATTAAATCTTTTGCAAACTATTCTTTTCGTGTGCCTCAAAGGTGTTACAAAAAAATCCTAGTGAGCTCTCAGTTTGAATACTTTTAAGAGCTATACCAAATACCATACCATTTTATTTGGGATTTTTCCTATGAAAATACTGCTTGACTTTTAAAATCTATTTTTTACGTGTGCCTCAAAGGTGTTACAAAAAAATCCTAGTGAGCTCTCAGTTTGAATACTTTTAAGAGCTATACCAAATACCATACCATTTTATTTGGGATTTTTCCTATGGAAATACTGCTTGACTTTTAAAATCTATTTTTTTCGTGTGCTTCAAAGGTGTTGCTAAAAATCCTAGTGAGCTCTCAGTTTGAATACTTTTAAGAGCTATACCAATACCATACTATTTTATTTGGGATTTTTCCCATAGAGACACTTGCAAAAATGTCAAATGTTTGACTTTCAAAATCTATTTTTTTCGTGTGCTCAAAAAAGGTGTATAAATTACTAAAAATCCAAGTGAGCCCTCAGTTTTTTCTTATAGAAGACACTTACCAACTGAATTGTGTACCATAAGTTAAAGTCATGGTTCGTTTTAATAAAGTGCCTGCCATTTTTATATATTTTTACATATTATCACACATTTTCCAAAGACCCCTTGTCATGTTTAGTTATAATATTGTTTTAAATAATATATTCTAATTTATTTCGAATAAATCAGTAAGTTAAAATGAAGACATAAAGAAAATATATATGGAGAGTATTTCATATATAATCTCTTTTTCTATATTTATATTTTATTACGAATTTCTTTCCTTTATTGTTCAATTAAGTTTCAATAAGAACTGCCTATCTAATCAGATAATTTTTTGGAAACTTTACAAATCCAGTGCCATCGGCCACTTCACCGTGATGATGTCGGAGAAGAACACCCGAGTGGGCTGTGCTGCCGCCCGGTACAACCGCGATGGATGGAACCAGGTGCTGGTGGCCTGCAACTACGCCACCACCAACATGATCGGCGCCCAGATCTACTCCAGCTGCGACTGGGGAGCACAGGGCTGCGGATCGGGAACCAACGGCGAGTTCGGCAACCTCTGCTCCACCTCCGAGTGGTATGATGTGAACAACTGGTAAAAGGAAGCCCCGCTGGATCCAAAGTTCCCAGGATCCACAGATCCAAAGATCCACGATCCTAGTAAAGTGTTTAATTAAAGGTTTATAATTCGAGAAATGAGATCCACATAATGTTTTTTAAATCAAATTGGGGCGTGCCTTTGGTTTTGCACTCATTTCAAGAACAAATTCTTTGGATAAACTGAAGATGAGATTGCTATCTCCTGGTCAATTTTATATTTTTTGAAGATCATGTTATTCATATCAATTTAATATGAATAAGGATTGTGTTCATCTTATTATTTGTTCAAAAATACTAAATTTGGTGTTTTATTTGATATGATAAAATATCGTATTGATATGTTTGAATCATAAATTTGACATAAATCATATCGGCTTTTTATTGATATGTGTAGATTCGTTGACATGCTGCTTAAATATTTGTTTTGAAGTCCAAATTCGTTTTCTCAGTGTATTTATTACGTTTAATTTTCGTATTTTATACTTGCAACCTTTAATTGTATCAAATGTAATTTTAAATACAAATACGGAAAATTTGTAACATTAAGCGGGGATAAATACAAACAATGATGTAAACCTGAATTTGGCAGTCGATCGACCGTTTTTGTGTGTAATTTTGGATGTGATAAATGTGTGCGTTTCGTCTTTAAGCTCGGTTCCCTCTTCTACTTCATTTTCCTCTTAATTTTCATTGACTTCTTCAGCCATCTTTGGATGGATGGGATATCTTAGTTATCATCCTCTGAGCCCTCGGAAATATCGCTTAAATCGCTTGAAAATAGCTCGAGCCAATGTTGGTCCAGTCGATCTGCCATTCGCCATGGATAATAGTCGAGAAAGTCCATTAGATCGATATCGTTATCGTTATTATCGATGTTCCGATTTCCGTTCAGGTTCTGTTGGGTATTCCTGGGCGTTCTCTGCGGCAGTCCCACATCGACGATGGTGCCATTGGGCAAAGCATGCTTGTAGAAGCACTTGTTGCCAAAGGGACACCGCCCTTCGCCCAACCGAAAGTACTTGCAATCTTTGGCGCCCAACGCGGCGCGATAGTCCGATAACAGCTTGTCCTTCTCCTCCTGGGTGTCCACCCAAAAGGCACTGGGGCACACGAAATCCGAGCAGACTCGGCATTCGGGACAGGCTCGGGTGACCTTGTTCTCGAACTGCTTGGCCTGGCGCCACCGGCGAATGCAGTCGATGCAGAAGATGTGATTGCACTTGGAGAGGATTCCGAAGCGCCTTTCGCTGCGCTCCTCCTTCTCCACCACCGTATCGAAGCAGATGCCGCACATCTTGTCCTTGGAACGGGCAATGGCAAAGGACAACTCCATGGCCTGTTCGTGCTGCTTCAAGCACTCGCGATTGTGATCCCTGCGCTGTTCGGGATTCCGGGGATGCAGGCAGTACATCTCGCACATCTTGCAGAGCTCCAGGTGAACGGGAAAGGGGCAACGATCGCCCAAGGGACACGGGCCCGCCTGCGGACATACATCACCCTGATATCCCGAAGGATCACTCTCGGCAGGATTCATGGGCACAAAAACCGGGGCATTCGCCCAGCTTCTCTGCCGACTGAAGCTACTGGTGCTGGCCACCTGGTCCTGATCCTCCAGCTCTCCTGGACTGGAACTCGCTTTCCTTTGGCTGCTCAAATCGTGGGAGAAGCGGCACAGATCCCCGAAGCGACAGATGCCATTCAAATAGTAGCGGCAGAGGGTTTGACTGCGGCCCAGCGACATTCTGTGATGATCTGCTGATTATTGACTATTGTAATTGGTCTTCAAAAGGCGTTGCAAAACCTAAAAAAAATTATATTTCCTGTGTAAAATCTTTGATGAATTTCTCGGCAAATAGTATCGCTCCAAAGTAGTTGGGCCTAAGGCTACTATTTCTGCTGTGGTTACTGAGTTGAATGTATGGCCTTCACATTTGAAAGGGAAATCGGAAGGGTATCATTATTAAATTTGACTGGTGGTACCTATTATGGTGTTGGAAAAATCGTTAGAGTTTTAAAAGGTGTCCAAAAGTATGCAGCAATGTATTTAGTTCTGCCTTTTCACTGCATACTTTTAAACACCTTTAATTTTGAGATGTTTTTATTATACCCGTTACTCGTAGAGTAAAAGACAGCTAGAAGAAAGCATTTCCGACCCTATAAAGTATATATTTTCTAACGCCCACAATCGCTATAATAACGCTATTATAACGATTTTAAAAATTTAAATATTTCGGAAAAGTAAAAATGCAGTTTTATTGTGTTTATTAATACCTATCGAAATGTAGAAGAAATTTTTTTGATCGGACCAGTCGTTAAAAAGTTATGCCCGATCAAAGTTTATATCTCCATTTCCCTCGCTCTCCCTTTGGCTGAGTAACGGGTATCTGATAGTCGGGGCACCCGACTTCCCTTTTAATCTTCTTCCAACTGCCGATTTGCTCAACAGTTGTCGCGTTTGATTTGGCAACTGGGTATTGAGTATTGTCGCAGATTACGGAATTCCACAGATGACTTTCGCCATTGCGATTGCCATTGCCACATCGGCGAGTATATTGCTTCCGGAACTCAGTAGCTCTGTGAATCCCCCCCATCGTGAAGACAAGTGCTGTGTGCTATATGCCGAATTTGTCGTCAAATGTCTGGGTAATCAATTTATGTGTTCCGTCGTCGCTAGTTTTTGCTTTTGGTGGCCTAAGCACCGCAAGCCGCCAGCTTTTTGTGCCATCTGAATAAGGGATGAGGCTGTGAGGCTGTGAGGAAGTGGGATCTGGGATCTGGATGGTGAAACAAATTCACCTGCGGAATTCACAACGATAACTTCCACTCATCTCCGCCTTGAGGCCATCAACTTTGACGGCCTGTCTGCCAGTCTGCCAGTCGCCTGTTGGTCCTGTTTACTCGTCCTGTTGCTCCTGTCCTGCACTCCAAATAAATTTCATCGAATAACTATGAATTGCCTGGGACAGCATCAATGCTTTCGCGGATTTCGGGGCGGAACTTCCGATGCGAACAAAAGACAGTTGCCTTCTTTTTTTATTATAATTTTTTTACTTCTCTTAGTTACACTGTCTACTGAAAAATTTCTTTTCGAATGAAGTACACGCAGAATAAATGTTAAGAAAAATATTTGTTCCAAATATACCGATTTTTTTATATTCTATATTAAAAAGTTAATTTTTGCTTGATTTGGATTTGTTAAAATTAATAGTTTATCGCAAAATATGTAAAAGTGTAAGTGTGAACTGTAAAAGAAAGTTAAATATCGGATTATAAAATAAAGAGTATAAAACGATTGCTAGATGGCGCCACCTCCCTTGTTTTTAATAAAGTTTTTCATCATAATTTGTTGTGAAACGTGAAAATGAAACCGCTGTTATATTGTTTGAAAATATATATTTGTGTAGCCTGTTTTTTCTCGCAGTGGCCAGTTTCTTCCGTTTTGGCGTACGTGAAAATGAAGCATTTTCCATTTGATGATAACAAAACATGTTTGGCATATTGATGAATGCCTCCAGAGAATCCTGAGAATGGGTGTCCCTATCTAGCTGCTTTTCCTTTCCCTTTCCCCTCCTTTCCTTTTACATTTCAGCACATCTTGCGGCAGGGACTCGAATTAGGGAGCTCCATTCCTCCATCCCATGCTCGATTTTAATGATGTGACTGACGAACGCCCACCGAAAAATGTACTTAACTTGGCTGCTTCAATGTCTTGCGATTGGGGAGATGAAATACCATCACTCCCCTCGGATTCGTATTATTTTTCCCTGGCTTTTGCTTTTGCTTACTTTTCATAACTACCCGCCTGTTTATTTATGCGGGCTTTGGCGTTTGTTTGCTTTTTGGAATACGTGATTCGCCCAAGGTGCAGATGTGGATGTGGATGTGGTTGGGAAGCATCCGTAGTAAAAATATAAATAATAATAAAAATACTTTCTCACTTCATTTGTTGCACAAATCGAAAATAAGCTTGCCTTGGCTGGATTTCGACCCGTCGATTTATGTCTAGAATTCCAATGCGTGTACTATCCTTTTTGCTAAACATATACTATATATATACTTTATGCTCCGCCCAGCTAATGAATAAATGGTCGTTTGAATAAATGACTTAATGAGTTTATTCATGAGTCTCTCATGGATTCAAATGTGCTCATTCGAATATATGGATAAAGCGTTGAGAGCTTAGTTTAATTGAAATCGAACCCTTAAAATATTTATGAAACAATTTTTATTTTATTTAGATTTCTAATTATATTAAATTCTTTGAAAATATATTGTAGAAAAATTCAATTCAATTACATCAAATTTTTAAGCACCGGCAGTTGGCGAATCGAATTCCGAACCAGGTGCAATTTAAATTACCAACAAAGTGTGGCAAGGTGTCTGCTTCTATCTTCTATCTTCGCCTGGATGTTGCGATGTTGCGATGTTCGGATGTGTGGCATGTGTAAGCCCCTGGGATATTCGCTCGAATATCTTATATGTATTTTGAGTGCTGCGCAGGAAGCATTAAAAATGTTTGATATCGGGAAGCCAAAAAAAAAGGTAAGATAGCAATAAAAAAAACCTTGTGGCAAACGAGTAGGTGCTTATTTTGGTTGGTTGCATCGAAAACAGTTTAAATGTGCCGGCAAATTATGATGAAAAACGAAATACGAAACGGAAATATATTTTTATTTATTTCTTATTCGGCCTAATAACCGAAAAGTTGTAATATATTTATAAATAAATAATCCTACACTGAGAAAACTTGAGAACGAAAAAACCAAGATCGAATCTTGAAATCTTGATTTCAGTATTTTGTCTTCTCACTTTTTTGAGCACAAACGTTTTTGAAATCAAGAATAAAAGTATTCTTGATCTGGTTTTTTGAGAATACATCATTCTTGATTTCAAGCATGAACACTCTTGAAATGAAAAAAATGAGAGAGATTAAAAATGAGAGAGGCATTCTCTCTGGAATTGTTCGGCAAGCTACCGAAGTTCCCTTCGGATCTCTTATATATAAGATAAGCAACGTATGTAAAAGCTTATGCTTACTTTTCTAATAAAATCTAATAAGAAATGAATCCTTTTTATATCTTGGTATCCTGCAACCCGTGTCTGGGACAATTATAAATGCAGCATCTGCACACTTTTCAAGAACCACACACACGCACACACTCAGCTCTTCTTCAGTGGAAATATTATATTAAATTAGCTGCCAAGTTGTGAGCCAATTTCAATTTGTGCTCCGCGTGGCAAACAGATTTTAAGCCATGCCAGGACTTGCGGATGGAGGGGGTGGTTTGGGGGTTTTCTTTTCCCTTCTTCCTCTTTTTTTGTTTTTTTTTGTTTGCTCCGTGTCGTTGACACTTTGAGGGTGTGTGTGTAAATTCACTTGTGTGCGTATGTGTGTGTTGGCTTGTGTAGCATACTTTAGAGCGCTGCCAATTAATCAAGTTCAGGGCACTTTAAAGTGGTCGCTTAGCCTCGAGACTCTGTCACTTGGAGCTAAAAACTGAAGCTGAGGCTGAATCTGATCTTGAAACTGCCACTGGGTTTTTTCCTTTTCAGAAAGAAATAACCTCGTACGCACAAAAGATGAAAACTACGTGAGTCACAAGTTTTTGCTTCATAAATTATATATAAATATATAATTTAAATATATTATAAAATAAGATCGAATTATTTATATCATTACTAATACAGTTTAGGCTTTGAAAACCCCATCAGCTCATATAAAATATTACTTCGATTTTAATATTGCTTGCCTACTTTTAGGCTTATTTTTGTATTGCCTTTAAAGCGTTTTAAAAAACTTTTGAAACCGGGGCAAATAATTTGTACAAATTACTTTATTTTCTTACAAAAATAACAAAACATAATATTCTATGAACTATTCAGAAAATGATTACAAATAAAATTACATTTTTGTATTTAAAAGATTTTCTAAAGAGCATTATGTAGTATTCTATTATTTTACTTTTTCAGCAATATAAAAACCAACTCCTCTTTTGCACGCATTACGTGTATAGCTAAATTAAACGTAACATTTAATTTCTTACCCCAATGCGACCTTTGGTGCACTTTAGCTGGGTGTGAACTGTACCCTGCGGGCTCAGGTTCAGGTTAGTAAACAGTGTACACTGTACATATGTACTGCCACTTTTTTATTTTTGTGCACACAATAGAGACAATATTGCCGGCATTTACATATAAATATTTATTGTCTTCTATGGCCCCAAGTTGCATGTGAGCGGTCAATTTGGCACGAAACAACGGACAGGCCTTCCCCAAGGGGTTATATCTCCGTTTTTGGTGGCGATAAGGAGCTCTCGTTGTTTCTCCAGCAGCCCCTTTGTTTGTTAAGACGATGCTGTTGGGATGAAGGTTCGGGGGCCCTTTTCTTTGGCTTTTTTTATTACGACTATCAACGGTTATTGCCTGCGTTTGGGGGAGGGATCTCCCATCCTCCATCTTCCATCTCCCAACTCCCCGAGGATTTGTTTGGCCTGTCCTCCGGCTTTATTATTTCATCATTATAACATTTCCCTTTGTTGTGGCCAAAGTACATGTGTGCACGAAAATAAAAGCTTCTAGAATTCTTAAAAGAAAAATATACAAATATATTTATCATTATTTCTCCCTGCGTAATAAATTTATTATTGGTGTGATACAATTTTTTATGTTACTTCAATTAAAATGTTTAATTTATCAATTATTCTTAGATTTATCTTATATTATTTATTAAATAGAAACATTTGTAAACCAATATAAATTTTTCACAAAATTTATTAGCCCTAAATAAGTTATAAAATTCTCCTACATATCATATCCTGCGGTTCGCCACTATCACTTCTGGAACTAATATTATCTAAAAAATAATAAAAATCCCCCCAAAAAGATGGCTCATTTGACGTGGCTGTATGATACCATACCATCCAATACCATATAACTATAGAGCTATATTACTATTATTAAATTGCATACACATAGCTTATAATTTGTTTACCCAACAAATGATACAACAACGATTTGCAACTGTCATTCTGATTGTTGTCGTGAGCCGAGCGTCGAACAATCTAACTTATTTACTTATTTGTTCTTTATTGTTGCTGCCAATTATTCTGGTCACTCGGAAAGTACAAGGGCATGAGGCTATTCAATCAGTCAATCAAAAAAAATATCAAAATTACCGAGAGCGACTGAGAGTCGAGAGTCCCGGTTCAATTCATCCAACGTGGTATATTTATATATATATTTATATAAAATAAGTAACCATGTACTGTTAATCTTGTGAGACTGAAATAAATAAAAGAAATCTGAATAAATCTATCTTACAATTATATATTTTTTTTAAATTACCTTTTCATTCTTAGTATTACCTTTTTGCTTATTTAAATCTTTAAGTGATTACACATCGTATGCTCCATAGTTTGTTTGTTTTTCTGTTTTTGCCCAACTAACCCAAAAAAAAACGCAACAAGTGAGTGTTGCCAACTGGCGTCAATCTCGAATTTCGGACAGAATTAGATACAAATTGTGACTCAAGTTGACCGTTGTGATTGGCACTTCCACTGAGGCATCCCTTTTGCCATGTTGGCTACCAACCACATTTGTTGCGCTGGACCAGCTTTTAACACCGATCTCTTACCATAACTAACCCAAAAATAAAGTAGGTACATAAATATTTATCTGCATTATTAAAGGTTTTCTGTGTCGCGAATGAAATTGGTGTGTTCCATAATTTTGTATATGACTTTCGTTTCCCTGTAGAACATACATATATGTATGTACCTTATGTTAAAAGATTTTAAAATTATAAAAAAGGGTATTTTTAAAATAATTTAACATTCGTTTTTCCATAAAATTATTTATAATATTTTAAAATATTTTTGAATTCGATAAAATAACTATTAAAACTTAATTCTTGATAAAAATCATTTTGGAAAATAACATTAATGGGTATTTCAGGCATCATACGTATATTATTTTGGGTGCCTATATTTTTGGTTTTTTTTCATCATGTCTGCTTTGAAAAAAATCATGTTTATCTTTCGCTTGACGCAAAGTTGACTTCGTTGTTTGTTTTGGTCTAATGATCGGCGTTTAATAATTACCTTTCAAATTTATATGCAAAACGTCGATGGATTCGGTTAATTAGCGACAACACAATTAATCAATTGGGCAACGATCTCAAGTGATCACTGATCGGGAGAAAGTGTGCAAAGAGTATTTGTTTATGGCGCCCATAAAATGGGGTTAACATTATATAAAACCCATAGCAATGTTTATATAAGATGATGAAGAGGTTTTGCGAGAGATATGATGCTATCCTACACAGAAAAAAATGGCATAGTAATGCATAGGTTCCGATTAAAAATATAAAATAAATAAAAAAACCTTATATTTAGTATAAGACATTTTTAGTTCCATTATTTAACTTCAAAATATTCGAATCAAGGTAGAGAATATTGGATTCCATGTTAGTTATATTAATTTTAAATATTTAAAGTCATTAAAAAAACATTATATTAAATTAAAAGTTTAAAATATTTAATTTAATATACGTTTATTTGTCAGTGTAGATAGTTGACTCTATCATTTGAATACATTTAAGATAATCAATCGATTGCCAAGATGCATGTCTTCTCTTATTTTTTCGAGATTCTTCCGCAAATGCAAAACGGGTTTGAATAATTAAGTGTGTCGAAAAGATAGATAGGATAGCGTTTCAGCTAACTTCGTAAGGTGTTTCGTGGCGAAAGGGTAGATCATAGATCATATCATATCATGGACATATCGTGGTGACTGATTTATCGCCACCTCTGACAGTCTGACAGATGTCGCCGATGAGGCTGCAATTTGATTGCATTGTCTTGCGATCTAGGGTTTCCAGTAATTATGCTGAACAAATTTGCACGCTGCAAACTGCAAACTGCAAACTGCAAAGTGCAAACTGCAGAGAGAAGCTATATATATTTGCATTCGCTCGGAGTGAAGTGAAGGGTGTTCGAACATAATAACAATTGGAAATTAATCAGCAAAGGCGGACAAAAGCGTTCCAAGCCACGGAGCAACGTGCCTGTGCCCACTTACCAGTTATTTTTTTTATTTTGCATTGAATTACCAAATAACTAAATATTATTGCTTGATTACAGATCGGGTGACTGCTGTGCTGCTATGCTGATTTTAATCGCTATCTCATTGCGACCAGTTACACTTAAGCAGCATCTATAGATGCCCATAGGCAGTTGTGTCTGAGTACATCAGGCGTACCTTACTTAATGTTACCTACAATTTATATAACTTTTATTCTTTATATTTAAAAAAAATACACATTTTATTAATTGATTTTATTAAAAAAATATTTCAAAAGTAAAAGTTGTCTTTTGGTTTTCTTTAAAGTTGAAAAACTTACTTAAAAAATCGTAAATATTTCAATTAAATTAGTTTGCATTTTATAAATAAACAAGAAAGGAAGCTAGCTTCGGCCAGCCGAAGCTTATATACCCTTGCAGATAATTCCTATTAATGACTAATTTTCCAATCGTTCCTATGGCAGCTATATGATATAGTTGTTCGATATTGATAAAATTAAAATCGAAATTCGAAAACATTTAAAAAGACTCATATCCCAGAGTAGAAGAGAATACAATAAAAGTCAACGAAGCTATAATTTATTTCCTATTATATTCCCATTAATTTTCCGATCGTTCCTATGGTAGCTATATGATATAGTCGTCCGATTTTGAAAAAATTTTATTCGAAATTCAAAAACACCCAAGATATAATTTTTTAAAATTTTTTTTCCCGATTACTCCTATGGGAGCTATATGATATAGTTGTCCGATCCGGCTCGTTCCGACTTATATACTACCTGCAACAGAAAGAAGACTTTTGGGAAAGTTTTAGCCCGATAGCTTTAAAACTGAGAGACTAGTTTGCGTAGAAACAGACAGACGGACAGACGGACAGACGGACATGGCTAGATCGACTCGTCTAGTGATGCTGATCAAGAATATATATACTTTATGGGGTCGGAAACGTCTCCTTCACTGCGTTGCAAACTTCTGACTGAAATCATAATACCCTCTGCAAGGGTATAAAAATAGAATAAATTAAATAATATTTTCTAATTATTTTTCGAAGATCTGAACTTTCCCAGAACTTTGTAGTGCACTGATAAAAAAAACGTAGTAAATCCGATTGATTTCATTTTCAATACAAATATTTTTTACTTTGATATTCATCCATTGCGATTTTTATTAAATTTTAAGATGAAAATATTACAAATATTTTTTTTAATGAAGTAAAATAATATTTTCTTCTTGATTGAAATATTTCCATTTCTTAAATTAATCATTCATTTTTTTAATTAACTTAAATATTTAATAGGAATCTTTGCAAATATTTATTTTTACTATTCTAGTTTTTTATCAGTGTACCTTTGGCATCGCTGACGTACCTGTAATCAGCTTTCGAGCAAAGACCCTAAGCATCTGCAACAGCAACAGCAACAGCAACTGCATCTGCAGTCAATGAATGCGCTTTTTGCCTTTTGCGGTCTCCGCGGCATTGTGGCTTTGTGAGTCAAGGCCACGCAGGCCTTTGGATCACTGAACCCCTCCGCCCAGCGAAGCCAACCCATAACCCATCATCATCGCCAGCAGTTTTCATCATAGTCGGTTAGTCGGTGCTATTAAAAGTGCTATTATAACTATTATAACTAGCAGCAAGTGCGATAATTATGGACACCGCTCAAGAGCAAGCTGCATAGGCAGTGAAATAGAAACATCAGAACAAATGAAAAACCGTAGAGCCGTGAACCTTAAATCTTCTGGGTCCTAAGGCTTAAGTACGATATTATAAGTTAAATACGATATTATTATAAAAGCTAAACTTTAATCTAAACTTAAGCCCGACTTTAACCTAAACTTACTCAATCATCGGTGTTTTGATAAGTGCTCGCGTATTTATAAAACCTTAATTGATTCGTGATTGATTACACTAGTTTACAGCCAAAATGCTCCCCAGCAATTGATGGCAAATTCTGTTAGTGTTTGACCCCTAGATCGCGAAAATAGCATTAATTTTTTTTTCGATGGCACAGTTTTTTTTTAAAGATTTTTTAAAGTTCGAAATGTTAAATTTCGGACTTTTTTCGAACTTCTTCTTATATCTCGGCAGATATCCACCCGATTGGGCCAGTTTTAGTTTTATTTTAAAGTCAATAGATCAAAGCTCAACTTTGCCATACAGATCAATATGATTGGATAAGTAATGGCAGCGTAGAAACTTGACAAAGATGAAAAATGTGTTTTTTGGTCGACTGTAAGTCGGCTGTATATATCGTAAAAACTCGAAATAAATCCGTTGAAAAATCATAATGGGTACAAACTTAAAGTTTACATCCTACCGAATAAAACATGCCGGATATGGCCCAAATCCAAGGAAAACTGGATTTATGGTGGATTTTTAAAGTTCGGATTTTTCCACTTTTTTCGATTGACAAAGTCCAAATTTAAGATTTATCATAGGCGGCGACATGTAAACAAAAATGAGTGGTGATGGCAGCCGGGTCAAAAAATAGCTAAATCAGATATTTAAAAGCTAGAAATTTATAAAAATGAATTTAATTTTTAAAAATTCTTTAAAAAATATTAAAATTCTTGCGTTATGACTGAGAGTATTTTTAATAAGTAATATCCATCTGGACAATTCATTTTTAAAAAGTAGCTAACCTTAACTTTACAAAAGCATGCTCTTTTTAATAAGTACTGCCTTATCAAAAACGAAAAAAAGAGTACGTATTAGAGAAAAAAATAAGAAAATAATGAACAAGATAAAAGAATACACTTGTTTAAATGGTCCAAACACTTTTTGCAATGTGTGTGGTAAATTTATTATGAATAATAAATTTCGACCCTTTGATAGTGAGGTGATAAATCGATATTTCCTCTACTTTCGCATTAAACCAAATCTTGAAGAGGCTTGGACACCGAGGAGAATTTGTGATTCTTGCCGCTTGAAATTTTTAATAAGTCCCAACTTGATGTGCAGTGGTGGCAGAATAATATTTTCTCGTTCTACCAAAGGCTTGAATTTTATATTGGCCTCACCAATTACATCAGTTATTCTGGACGGCCATTTCTTTTTTTGATAATGCTGTGCATCTGATCGGCTGTCCCAAAGGCAAAGAAAGCAACAGTATTTTGTATATCCGCCTTGCAACCCACACAGCATCGCAACCACTTTAAGATCTGCGCATATTTTCCACTCAAAATGATCGTATTGGATATATTTAAGAAGTCTAGACATTGTGTCATACGTTTCTTTGGTGTTAACTGCGTGTGCGATTGGAATGGATGGTTTCGAATTTCCATTGTGCAACAAAACTGCTTTTAAACTTGCTTTGCTACCATCGATAAAGAGTCTCCACTCATTCGGATTATGAACTTCTTGGAGCTGATGGAACATTGCAGTAATGTTATTGCAATAGCTAATCTGATCTTCTTTGGCGAAATACTTAGCGTAACCTTTATGCCGGTTTCTATAAAGAGTGGTTTTCACTCCTGGTTTCAGAAATCCGTGCTGCTTCATTCGAGATGCAAGCAACTCTGACTTCTCTTTTGTCAGCTCTAAATCTCGAATCCAATCATTTAACTTTTCTTGAGAAAGTAGGATAACTTCTTCTTCACCCGGACTGGAGTCATCGGAAATAGAAGAGCTATCCGAAGATGTAGAATCATCCATTTTGTCGGGACATACTGGATATGGTACATTGGCGGAATGAATTTTGGGAAGTGTCACTGAGCGCACTTTCGCGTATTTCCATTTTGCGTTCTTTCCGATGCCTAAGCATTTACTAAGGCAAAAATAGCAATCTGTCACATGACAAGATGGTTTTCTCCAAATCATTGGCGTGTCAAACTTCAAGTAGCATCTAGGTCAAGAAAACAATGAAGGACCTTTCAACAAAAAATCCAAAACTGAAACATACCTTTTGCCTTCGCTCCATTTAAGTAGTGTCAAGCGGCAAGAATCACAAATTCTCCTCGGTGTCCAAGCCTCTTCAAGATTTGGTTTAATGCGAAAGTAGAGGAAATATCGATTTATCACCTCACTATCAAAGGGTCGAAATTTATTATTCATAATAAATTTACCACACACATTGCAAAAAGTGTTTGGACCATTTAAACAAGTGTATTCTTTTATCTTGTTCATTATTTTCTTATTTTTTTCTCTAATACGTACTCTTTTTTTCGTTTTTGATAAGGCAGTACTTATTAAAAAGAGCATGCTTTTGTAAAGTTAAGGTTAGCTACTTTTTAAGAATGAATTGTCCAGATGGATATTACTTATTAAAAATACTCTCAGTCATAACGCAAGAATTTTAATATTTTTTAAAGAATTTTTAAAAATTAAATTCATTTTTATAAATTTCTAGCTTTTAAATATCTGATTTAGCTATTTTTTGACCCGGCTGCCATCACCACTCATTTTTGTTTACATGTCGCCGCCTATGATAAATCTTAAATTTGGACTTTGTCAATCGAAAAAAGTGGAAAAATCCGAACTTTAAAAATCCACCATAAATCCAGTTTTCCTTGGATTTGGGCCATATCCGGCATGTTTTATTCGGTAGGATGTAAACTTTAAGTTTGTACCCATTATGATTTTTCAACGGATTTATTTCGAGTTTTTACGATATATACAGCCGACTTACAGTCGACCAAAAAACACATTTTTCATCTTTGTCAAGTTTCTACGCTGCCATTACTTATCCAATCATATTGATCTGTATGGCAAAGTTGAGCTTTGATCTATTGACTTTAAAATAAAACTAAAACTGGCCCAATCGGGTGGATATCTGCCGAGATATAAGAAGAAGTTCGAAAAAAGTCCGAAATTTAACATTTCGAACTTTAAAAAATCTTTAAAAAAAAACTGTGCCATCGAAAAAAAAATTAATGCTATTTTCGCGATCTAGGGGTCCAACACTAACAGAATTTGCCATCAATTGCTGGGGAGCACACCAAGAATATTATTTTGTAAACTAGTGTTACTTATAACCTATACCCCCGGCAATATTTCAATTGAATTTTGTCGTCGTGACATACTTATGAGTGCTTGTTCTCCAGAGTGAAACTTTGTTGCTAGTTTTATATTAGGTGGATATTTTGTTCCCTTTATACTTCCTTTTTTAAAGGGATACCGCGCTAAAATATATATTATAAACTTTGGAAAACTTTAATTCGATCAGCCACACATGGCTAACGTATACGTAACTTTTTTAGTAATTGAAAAATAAATACAGATCTACACACATTTTAATTGTCACTGAGGGGCGGTGTAGATTAGCTCAATTAATTGTCGGATATCTAGACTTTCTATAGGGTTGAACGGGGTTTTTAGTGATTACATTTAGCAATTTAATCCTGGCGAATAATATAAGTAGAATATAGGAAATGGAATTTGTCTTCTTTAGTTGAATTTTAATATAAAGCGTTGTTAAAATCTTAACATAAATTTAGGCGAATGCCAAAAATGCAATAAATTTGGTACATACCCTTAAAAAATTAAAAATTAAATTAAAAACCAAACCAGGTTGCCTATAAAAATGGATATATTTTTGAAACAATTTTATTATATGTTTTTTATTTTAAAGTTTGAATGAAACAAAAGTCATTTTCAATGGAATTTAAATCAATAAAAACGTATATTTAATTATTTTAATATAAATTCTAATTTTTGTAGACTACGGTTTTTTTTCGGGGGAGATGAGTAAAAAACCCATTTATAGACCGTCAAACTGGTCTGAGAGGGGATTTTTCTCGGTTGTTTTTAAGACTCGCAAATTTTGTATGTTTATACCCGTTACTCGTAGAGTAAAAGGGTATATTGTATTCGTGCAAAAGTATGTAACAGCTAGAAGGAAACGTTTCCGACCCTATAAAGTATATATATTCTTGTCTGTCCGTCTGTCTGTCCGTCCGTAAGAACGCTGAGATCTTGGAAACTATAAAAGCTAGAAGATTGGCATTTTGCATGCAGATCCTTAGAGTTCCTACGTAGCGCAAGTTAGTTTCAGCCGAGGGCCACGCCCCCTCTAACGCCCACAATCGCTTATAACGATTTTACAAAATTTAAATATTTCGGAAAAGTAAAAATGCAGTTTTATTGTGTTTATTAATACGTATCGAAATGTAGAAAGAATTTTTCAAATCGGAGAATTCATTAAGAAGTTATGTATGATCAAAGTTTTATATCTCCATCTCCCTCGCACTCCCTTTAGCTGAGTAACGGGTATCTGATAGTCGGGACACCAACCCGACTATAGCGTTCTCTCTTGTTTTTTGTTAAAATTGGACCTTCGTTGGCGATGGGTTTCTTGTGAAAAATGAGGATTACACCTGTGTGCCAACCTGTATCTGCGCTTTCTGTTTCTGTTTCACTGTGTGTGTCGGTGTGTGTAGGTGTGTGTGTTTCCCTGCGTCGACAGCGCTGCCCTCGGGCTGATCGTGCCGCCCACTCGCCCACACGACGCATCTGATTCTGCCGTCGGCGCAGCGGCAGCGTTTACTTTTTACCGTGCGGCTACCCAGCTACCCAGCTAACCAGCGAAACTCATCAAATTCAATACGAAAAATATTTTAGTCGCCGAGTTCAGCTCAACGCCGATGGTTTAGACTCTGAGCCACAGCTCGTTAGGCCGAAAGTGGCGTCTAAATAAATTAAATAAAATAAATAAAAATAAAAACAAACGAAATAAATAAAAATAAATACAACATACATTGTACATGGTGCATGAATCCCATTTTGTTTACCATCCCCAAAAGCGATCCAACTGCAATTGCAGCCGTGTCAATGTAGATGATTGCAAAAAACCAGAAACAAAAACAAAAACAACGGCGAAACGGCGATTAGAAAACAAACAAACAAAAAACAAACAGGAGGAGCGAATAAGTGAGGAATCAGGTAATGCTGGAAAATGGCGAATGATTTAAGAAAAAGTTGAAGAAAATCGCTGCCAGTGGGGGATTTCCCCAACAATTTACAATTACAGCATCCACATATGCTGTATATATATATATATGTCCCCCGTATGTGTGTGTGTGCGTGTGTCTTTTACTAATTTTATTAACGACATGTAAATTAAATCAAATCCGCTTGTTTGACCATTTCTCTCTTTTTAGTGCATAGGGTTGTCAAAAATATCAAAAATATAGTGTAGTTATCAAAATATAATCATAGAAGATAAACATATCAATAGAGGTGATTATAAATATATAAAATAAATTTTTTCCTAGTGAAATTACTGTGAAATTACTTAAAAAGAAAATTTGTTCCTATTAAAAAATAACCATTTCCTGCAGATAAAAATAAATTTAAAAAAAAATATATTAAAAAATATCTATAAATATTAGTGATACATTTTGACAACCCTTTCTTGAATCTCGGTAAATTTCGGTGACAATCTCGTACCATCCCAGGCCATTTGTCAGGCCCAATTAATTATAATTAGGCCGGAATATATTTACGCAAATCGTATTTAATTTATTCTAATTTCGGTTGTTTTCACATTTTCTGCGGCGGTTTGTTTCTTTTTTTTGTTGCAAAATGAGATCCGTGTTTTCGTTTTTGCGCTATTGTTTGATTGCCCGAATTAGTGGTTCGTTTATCATTATTTTGATCGCCGACGTATAGAGATGCATACCCGTTACTTGTTAAGTATATGGGTTATGGGATGGAGAAGGATTCCGATTCTCAAGAGGGTTTTGTTTTATTTTTTTAAGATAATATCTTTTCAAGTTCTATCCAAAAATCCGCCAAATTGAATGAAGTAAAAAAAGGTTTTGTAAAATGACAGCACATAATGGGTATCTTCTAGTCGACTATGCTTTTCTTTATTTACTTTTTGTCAAGTTTTATTTTGCTAGTCTGTTTCCAAAGCTTCTGCTTTTTATTTTTGATTTGCCGGAACTTCCGCAATTTGGAAACAGGTCTGCAGAGAAAAAAAATGGGGTTCCAACGGAGTAAGAAATTTTTTATATAATTTCAAGCGTCCCAAAAAAATAGTTGTAATATCATGGATTACAATGTGCGAAATGTGAAATTGTTTACGGTGCACAATGATATGATTTCCAGCCCGCGTTCGTGTGTCTAAATATTTTTAGCGGCTAATTTTACCATTGAATTGTGCATAAATAAATCCGAGAAGAAAAGTTTTGTCGTTTTCCTTTTTTTTTCGCCCGGCTAATTGTATTTAATTATTTCCAATTTAGTGGCCCGACTAAGGCAGAACTTTGTTTGTGTCACGGCCAGACTTTCGGAGCCCCGTATCTTTGTATCTTTGTATCTCTGTATCCGTATCCGTATCCGTGTAGTGGCATTCGTATCTGCGATTCCACACTCATATATCTAATTGTATCTGTCATAGACATGCAATTAATAACGTAAATGGGTAATTTGGAGCGCCATCGCTTGTTCGATTCGCCTGTGTGAAAAGTTTTGTCAAACCAGCCGGAAATGAGCGAAGCAACATTGGGGAAAACAGCCCCGAAAAAACCAGACAAAGATTAGAAAATTAAATAATAGCGCAATTATGGCGAGTGGAGAGTGGGTAAAAAACGATAGGCACTCGCCAAATATTTGGTAATAATCGCTGTAATTTCTGTCATTTGTTTTTTATTCATTATCGCCATGATTCACGCCGTGGGAAGAGTCAAAATTGTTATTTGGTACACGGAGAAATCATTCATCCCAGTCAGCATGACATTTCGAATATAAAAGTAATAATTAGATGGCGGATGTTATGCGAATTCGGGGTTTTTTTTTTAAGATGATTTTCAGCCACATTTGATGGGTTAAAAAGTATATGTATAAAATCATAGTTAGGTTTGTGCCTAATCTAAATTAGGGTATTAAAGAAATTCCAATAAAAAAAATTTTTTTAATTAATATAGACCAGCAAAAACAATAAAGTATTCTTGAGGTGTAAGGT
This sequence comes from Drosophila prostipennis, assembly GCA_037075205.1. NCBI lineage: Eukaryota > Metazoa > Arthropoda > Insecta > Diptera > Drosophilidae > Drosophila > Drosophila prostipennis. Next base: position 37,297 of record JBAMCJ010004451.1, read on the forward strand.
TTAAGTTTACGCTCTTGCGATTTTAATACAGATGATATATATATTATTCTGTTACAGTGATCTCTCTGAAAGCAGTTAAATATTTTTTTGAATTTTAAACAAATTTGTTTTACTCTAAAGAAAAGTTAAATTAAAGATAATTTAATATTTTAATTGATGGATATTTTACTACCCAGACTTTTTTCTCAGTGCCCCACTCCTAGTTTCGTATATTCATGCAGTGGAGACCTGAACATCTGAACAAATGCTTCCTGAAGTTGCACATGGCCATAACCATCGATTAGGCTGGTTAGTATGCAGTACTGGTAGTACTGGTAGTACTGGTAGTGCCCATGGTTACTGGGCATACTGCAAATGGAAATGGTGATTGGTGGCCAAATAGTTGTTGACGTGACCGATCGACGGATTGGCGTGGCCCCAAATAACCTCAATAGCGTTTCTTCCTGAAGTGGGTTCAACGCACGTCTGATTGTACGGTTTTTTCATTGGTTCGTCGTTCGAAAAGTGCACTAAATGCAGAACAGAACAGAACAGAAATAGCAGAGCTCAAGATCCACTCGATGTTACGATTCCCAATGTCAAGTTCTTTATGAGCCATAAGTTGTGAGACTTTTTAAATGAATTAGTGCAAAAGTCACGCTTTCGGCATTGGAAATCTATATATAACATATAATATAAAGCGTTAACCCAAAAAGTACAATCATTTAAGCCAGTATTTATCACTAGAAAACAAACATTGTTTAAATTTATTTGGATTTTCAGTTCTGGTTAAATGATTTGGGTCAACCGAGCACCCATTTAACTTGGGAATAACTTTCTGTATAAATACAAAGTATAGAAAATAGTTCGTTGATTCAGCTCGACTTTCTTTGTGAAATGGGATCATTGTTCAGAGGCTCTACTGTACCGTAGATATCCAAGTGCAAATCCAAATCCAAATCAAAGTTTGGACTTTGATCGCTTGGCTTTCTATGTGTTTTTGCTACTTTTTACTCTGCGTCATCGTCATCAAACGGCGGAAGTTGGAGATTAAAACGGTCAGTGCTGCACTTTATGACCAAGATGTTTGGGTGTGTTTGAGTGTTTGAGTGTTCGTTCGTGTGTGATCTGTGATCACCTGTCAAGGTCAATTAGCTTTGCCTAATTTTGGGTAATTTTAATTTTGTTAATTGAAAGAGGGAAATGGGGAAACCACCGGTAGAGAGATATATCCTCTATTCTCCATTGGAAATGAATAAATAAAAAATTGCATTATAATTTTATTTAAATCTGAAAAAGGCTTATAAATTATATGAAGCTATCTCCATTAATAAATTGTATTTATAAATTATAAATAAATAAACAAAAAATTATATACATAATAAATGTAATAAATTCAGATTGAAAAGATGTTCAAAAATGAATTATGTTTATGAATTATAAATAAATAAACTAACAATAATATTAATATAAATTCAGATTTAAAAAATGTTGTGAGGCTTGGAGTTTTTCAAAAATATAGATATATATATATAGATTTGCCAAAATATAGGTGCGTGTCTATATGTGTAGCTACAATCTGCTTAATTGAGGTTCTTTCATTTTTAGGCATTCCCTTGGGCGAATTCTTGGCGATAAGGTTAATGCGCTTGGCACGTGAAGTTCCATATGCTTTAAGCCAAAATGTGGCAACAATTGTGTAAACACTTTTAACGAACAAAAACAAAAACAAAAACAAATGCACTAAACAAAACAATTAAAAGCTACAACGCAAACGCAACAAAATGCGAAACAAAAAGGCAAGTGAAAAAATGGCAATCGCTGTCTGGGATTTCCAAATCCCAAGGGGCTTCAGATAAAGCTGAAGCTGCAGACCCGGAGATTTCGATTACGTTCCTACAGATCGGAGTTCCACTAATTACATTTTGCAATAGAATTTCCACTACAAACTGGCTTTATTAGCGGCCTACAAGCGGATGCTGGAGTGGGGTTTTTAGGAGTAAAAAAAAAAAAAGAGGGGCACGAACACCTGTCTTCCCAAGATAACAGAACTTCCCCACCGACACGCCGTGATAATAACAATAATAACCTTCAGAGATCGCATGTTGACGCCCCACTTTGATTGACTTTGACTTCTCTCGAAGTGAAATACTGACACAGACAAAAAAAAAACAGTTAATAAAGAAGTACGCCAAAAACATAGGAACTTGAATACCTTATTATCAAGTAAACCAAGTAATTACATTCTTAAAAATGACAACACTTCGTAAATGTACCTTTGAGGAAGGAACGAAAGATAATAAGACCAGATAAAAGATTAGCAGTGCAAAGAACCTTGTTAATGGGCTCTTAATTAAATTTATCAATTCCGTGTTTATGACAATTCAATTTAGATAACAAAAGTAAATTAACTTTTGGCCAGGCGAGACAACATAAGTTACCACATAAATTACCCTCGAAAAACGCTAAAAACTAAACTAAGAATAAAGTAGGTCATAAAGATCTGCCTAATTAAAGACACGAGCAAAGGTCTAGACTACATATATAATATATACATATGTAGAAGAGCTCTTTAAAGAAGAATGAATGAATGAATCAATGAATGTTTTTGCAGCAATTTAAGCTTGGGCGAAATCCGGAAGAGTTTTTAAATTAATTACCATTTGTTTCTAGACTTATTAATATTTATATCATTAAGAAGTTTCAAGTTTTTGTAAACGAAATGTCGAATTATTTTATTTTATACATTTATTTTATGTTTATTATTCTATCTTTATATTTTTTTTTTAGAATGAAAATTGTTTTTATTTTAAATTGTTTATAGACTTATTTATATGAAATATTTATTAAAATACAAGTTTTAAGTTTTTTTTTTCGAAATTTCGAATTTTTTTATTTCATACATTTATTTCTTTGTTTTATTATTCTATCTTTATATTTATTTTTTTAGGTTTAAAATTGTTTATAGACTTATTAATATTTAATATTTATTAATATACAAGTTTTAAGTTTTTTATAACGAACTGTTGAATTATTGTATTTATTTTATGTTTACTATACATTTTTTTAGATTTAAAGCGAGTGAAGGATGTCACCCAAGGACGGCAGCCTGGGCGATGCCAAATTCGCCAAATACACGGTGAATCACGAGTCAACGCCACCTAATCCTAGCCCCACAACTCCTCCGACGACGACCACGACCACACTTTCCCCCACTGCGGATAAATCGAAGGATAGGGAAAAGGATAATGCCACAACGATCCCGCCCGTGAAGCGATCGTGGCGGGAGAAGATCCGCCTGGTGGCCAACAACGTCACCGTGGAACCGATCCTGGCCGCCTACATCATGCCCAGCGTGCTCTCCAATCTGGCCACCCAGAACCTCAACCTGGAGAAGGCCTGTCGGGTGAACATGGCCTACGGCGATGAGGTCTGCGACGCCCTCACCCGCCGTCAAACAGCCAACTACACACTGTAAGTGGTTTGATTTGTGGGTAGATAGCACTGATAAAAAACGTAGTAAATTTGAAGATTTCATGGGCAATTTTAATATTTGTTGCCATGTTTTTCATCCATTGCGGTTTTATAAGGTGATTTAAATAATCTAAACATTGATTTAAATATGAAATTATTTTTTTAATGACCTTAAATATTTAAATTAAATATGACTAGCATAGAATCAAACGTTTGCAAATTTAATCATCCAATTCAATAAGTTTTGTATAAATTTACGATTTTCTATTTAATATCTACTAAGAATCTTTGCATTCAATATGCAGAAATTTGTACTTTACTATTCCATTTTTGATCAGTGTAGATTATAGACTTGGTGTAACGTTTTTCTATAGTTGGTAACCTAAATGGCCTTTCAATTCCAAATGCCCAAAAGTATGCAATGTAAAAATTGATTTTACTTTCTGATTTACTTTTGTTCCTAGCTTTTAGACACCTCTTTATATTTAATATTATTTTAGGAATTAGTGTGATTTTTTTTAGATTTTTATGTCAATCTGTTCTGGGTGATTTTTGCTACTGACCATTTTTATAGGGAGCCTTTTATATTGGTTATAGATTATGAACTCCATCTTTAATTTTTATTAATTTAAACTTTTTTATAAAAGAATTTCTTTGGCATTTCCAATAAGCCAAGCGTTTCTTAATGTCAGGCATATTATTATTACTTGCTTATTATTACCTAATAATATTTTCCTTTATTTTATTTTATTTTCCCAGTGAGGAGGAGACCGTGCAGCAGATGGTGGCGCGAATGGCCGCCTGGAAGACGGTGATCCAGTCGCTGTTCCCCTGCCTGCTGATCCTGTTCTGGGGCTCGTGGAGCGACCGCCACCGCCGGCGGAAGCCCTGCATCCTCATCCCGGTTGTGGGCGAGTTCCTGGGCGTCGTGGGCCTCATGCTGTGCGTCTACTTCGAGAAGGCGCCCATGGAGGCCGCCGCCCTAACGGAGGCCATCTTCCCCTCGCTCAGCGGCGGCTGGTTCACCATGCTGATGGGGGTGTTCAGCTATATAGCGGACATCACCACCGAGGAGGATCGCACGCTGCGGATCGGCATCCTCAACGTTTGCTTCTCGGTGGGCGTGCCCATTGGGATGGCCTTCAGTGGAGTCCTGCTCAAGTGAGTCCTTAATTAGCTTGGGATTTTATTCCTCTATAATTTTCGAGCCAAATCTATTAGTTCTTTTGCGTTTGCTAAATATTGCAACTATTTTTCAGTAATATAACTAAGTAATCTAGACAAAACTATAAAGTTTGCACCAAAAAACGGGAGGTAGCCGTAATCACCCAGAACGGGTTGATATAAAAATCTAAACAAAAATCCATTACTTTGGAAATAATAATATATAAATAAAAAAAAAGGGTAGATTCTTGATATATTGGATCATTTTAAGTTCCGTACTCAAATAATATATTTTATAAATAAATAAATATAAATAATTTTATGTTTTTCACATAATATAAAAAAAGAATTTCTGATTTATTGTGTTACTCATTTCCAAACAGCCTTTCAGGCCAATATAACTAAATAATCTACACTAATCTATAAAGTTCGCCCCAAAAAAACGGGAGGATGATATAAAAACCTAAACAAAAAACCGTTACCTAGGAAATAATAATATATAATGATGTATTGGATCATTTCAATTTCCGTACTCAAATAATATATTTAAAAAATAAGAAAAGTTCTATGATTATAGGTTTATATTATCGAAAATAGCGCTTATTAAATGAAAATTTCTTCCAGGCAAATTGGCTTCTACGGCGTCTTCTCGATCTCGGCCGCCTTCTACGTGATCGCCTTCGTCTATGGGTTCTTCTTCCTCGAGGAGCCGGTGGCGCGTCCGGAGAAGAGTGCCGGAGAGCAGAAGAGCCTGCTGGCCGACTTCTTCGACAAGGAGCACGTGGTCCAGACATTCCGGGTGGCCTTCAAGCGGGGCGAGAACCAGCGCCGCAAGCGAGTGATCCTGCTGATGATCGTGGTGATGGTGATCATTGGTCCGCTGCACGGCGAGATGGCGGTGACCTACCTGTTCACCCGCTTCCGCTTCAACTGGTCGGAGGTGGAGTTCAGCTTCTTCTCCACCTACGCCATGTTCACCGGCCTCATCGGGGTGATCTTCTGCGTGGGCGTGCTCTCGCACAAGCTGAACATCGACGATGCCCTGGTGGGCGTGCTGTCCAGCACCTCGAAGATCCTCTCGTCCTTCGTCTACGCCTTTGCCACTCTGCCCTGGCACATGTACCTGGGCGGGCTGGTGGAGATCTTCAACGGCACCGCCTTCATTGCGATGCGATCGATAGCCACCAAGCTGGTCTCGAAGGACGAGCTGGGCAAGGTGAACTCGCTGTTTGGGGTGGCGGAGGCCCTGATGCCCATGGTCTTCGCGCCCATGTACACCACCCTGTATGCGGCCACCCTGCGCGTCCTGCCGGGAGCCTTCTTCCTCCTGGGCGGCGGCCTCACCCTGTTCTCTGTGTTCATATTCCTGTGAGTAAGCTGATAAGAAATTCAAAGTAGTAAATCCAAAGTAGTAAATTCAATTTAACAATTTTAAACTTTCAATTTGTTGTTAAATTCTTTTCTTTAATGATGTACATAATTAACGTAAATATGACTAATTTTGTAAAAGTGAAAATGCCATTTTGTTATGTTTATTAATACCTATCGAAATGTAGAAGAAAATTTTCAAATCGGACCACTCAGTAAAAAGTTAGGAGCAAAGAATGGAATGCAAGCAGTGCAAGCAGGGCAAGCAGTGCAATTTAATACTTGCATAACTTCCTTTCTCTTCCTCTAGCTTAATAACGGTGATCAAATAATCTTTGGATTAAATAAGCAGATGTATATTTTTACTATGCCATTTTTGATTTAATTAAACTAATACTACTTTTCATCTGCTCTTCAGTTGGATGTACCGCTTCCAAGTGCGCCAGCGACGGAAACTGGCCGCGCCGGATGCGGAAAGTGCCGCCAGGATGTCCATGAAGGATCCCAACGGCAATATCAACGCCATCGAGGCCTTGGCCTTGGCCAGCGAGGCCAAGGGCCAGATGAACGGCATTGTGGCCAATGTGATACACGAGTCCCTGGAGCACAGCGACCAGCCAGCCACCAACAGCATTGATACCACCAGCGAGTCCAGGGGCATCGAGAATCCAGGGTTTGTCCAGGAGGAGGTCAAGGTCAAGGATTGTTAGGCGAGGTGAGAACGGGATCGATACCGATCATATCCCATCCTCATGTATGTACATACTCACATTCCGCTAGGGGAATCGGGATCAGGTGGGCAAGTAACCGGAAAGGGATTCGAAAACAAGGAACTTCCAGTGTTGATAAATCGGCCAAAGGAATTGAGATCAAAATTCGATAATAATCGAAATTTCGATAAACTGAAAAAGGAGTTCTTTAAAAAATTCGTAAAAACATGATACGGATTTGATAAATTAAAGCAGTTCCATCCAGTTAGCTTGAAGTTTCCTAAAAACATATCGATTGAAATTCTCCAGTGGATTGAACTTGCCGCGTATTATTCTTGGGCCTGCAAATGATCCCAATCCCAAATCCTAAACCTAAATAATGTGTACAATTACAAATATTATTTTTTTTATTTAGCCATAAGCTTCTAAATGTATTTCCGTTTTCGTTGATAAATTGTAATTATATCGTATGCTACTCCGATTTGTTATTTTTATAATTTCTTTTTTTTTTGCCTAGCTGTAAGGAGCGTTAAGAAGAATTTAATAAATGTATCATTGTCCGAAGCGTTGCATTTTAGTACTACACTAGTTAACAAATTAAAATAATCCAAATTATGATCACATGTAAAGTTATTAAATGGTCTTACTTTTGGCCAGGCAGGTAGGATGAATCACAAATATCGAAATAATTAATTTGTAGACCAGTCTTTGTTTTTTACCTTCGTAATCAGTGTCGCTGGCAAACAATTACACACACAAATGGACTAGTTGGCGTTGGGTTTAATGGACTTCTGGCGGCGAGCCTATCGCTCTCTTCCTGCTGATAAACAGGGAAACAGGATGCCAGGAATCCGGGGCCAAAAGGACGAAGGATATCGGACTGCGAACGACGGACTGCGGACTGCGGACACGGGGCACTGAACAATTGGTTTGCTCATGTCGCTGATAATTGTCGATTACGTTGCACAAAACGGATGCGTTTTGTATCTGTATCTGCCCCTTGTTGCATGTACATTGTGCATATGTGTGTGTGGCATGTGGCCTTAGCTATTGTTGCTCTTTTTCGTGGCATGAAAAGGTTCCGAGTGCATTAACTGTGCTGATTTTTATGTGTTTGCCAGTTCGGACAGGAAATTCCTATTATGCCAAAACAAGTTTTGCAAAAGGGGTTTTTTTTATATTTTTGCTTATCCTATTTTTTTTAAATATCTGGTTTCTTAATAATCTAAATCATTTCTTACAAATTCTAAATATCAGTTTGCTTAGCATTTTCTTTGGTATTTTACATAGGTGTATATAGTAAAACATTCGACAACAGTATCTATATAGGTAAATATTAAGAATAAAAATAAAAAGTGGTTTTTCAATAAAAAAAACATAGCAAAAAATATATTAAAATGAAATTATAATGATAATATTTAGGTACTAATAATAAAAAGGGTTACTTGTTACTTAATTACCTCTTTACCAGAGTATAAATAAATAAACCAATAATAAGAGTAAGTTTACTTAAGATTCAAATGATAATAATAAAGAAGAGAGGGTATTCAAAGGTCGCAAAGGCAGCCTGGATTGCGATCTGCTGCCACATTATTGCTGGCCGGGCATTTTTGTTTTTCGGCTTTGGCAACTGCACGTGGCACGTATTGCACTTGACAGCAGGACTTTCCATGGGGGCGTGGCAGGGGCGGGGGCAGGTTTTAACTGCGACTGGCATCAGCATTTAGCATCCTCGCCTTTCGTGGCCTTTAATTACTTTTTCGATAGTCGGTATCGGTCGAAGCCCACCTGGAAATGGAAATGGCAATGGAACCCACTCCAATCGGTTCTTCCAACTTTTCAGCTGGTTTTAAGGCATAGTTTTAAGGCCAACATACCAAACACAAACACACGCTGGAAATTTGATATCGCCTTTGTTCTGCGGACTTTCGGACTTTCCGACTTGTTCGAGATGATCCGTTGACCCATAAATAATTGGAGTAAACAATGGTCTGAAGTGTGGGGAGCAGAGCAACATGGCCATAAATCAGTGGCCAGCTGCATTTAATCTGGCTTAAACACGCATTTTCTTGACAATTTCACAGTAAACTGCTCATTAAACATGTCCCTCGGCTTGTTTTCGTTTTTCGGGGAATGAATGGAGCTGAAGCACTCTCCATAATTAATACCCCGTTTATAAATCAAACAAATTCTATCGGTTAATCAAATGCGAGACCAAAATCAAATGCAAAGGCCAAAGGCGACCGTCTTCATATGGATTTGTGTGGCATCAAACGAGTTAATTAGGCGTAAGCTCAGCCAAAAAAGAAGTAGAATAAAAGTATAAAAAAATGCCCACCTTCCATTGCGACTTGAACATACTCATTACTTTTATGGACTTTATTTGTTTACTTTTTAAGTGATTTTATTAAAACCAAAATATATATTTTTATTTTATATTTATATTTTATCTAGCGCCCACACCTTTAAAGATTTCCGAGAAGTGCAATTAAAATTTTGTTGTGTACCCGACACCAACCCGACTATAGCGTTCTCTCTTGTTATTTTTGTTTTGATCAAAAAAATAATAATATAATAAAAACAAAATAAAAACATACTTTTTGTATTTATTTACTTTACTTACTTTCTTATTTTAGCTGATTTTAAAACCATAATTTATAATTTTACCACCGAATTTGTTCTTATTTGTAATAGATTTCTTTTTTCTTGATCTTTTCCCGTTAGAAATATTGAAGATGAAGACTTTTTGATCCCTGTGAAGTAGAGGGTGCGAAAAAGACCCAGAAAACAGTGGCAAAGGTTAAAGAACCTCCAGGAATGAAGAAAGTCAAGAGATTTGACCGTTAAATTCCCGCAGAGGGTGGCTAACAAACACACACACTTGCACACTTATATATAAGGGAAGGAGAAGGTCGGACATTCATGTCAGTAAGCCTATTTTGTCTCTTGACCTCATTCCTCGAAAGCCCAGACTTTCGCTTTCCCTTCCGCCTTTCCGCTTTTACCGCTCCTTCCGCCTCCGTTTCTTTTGGCTGTTTCTGTTTCCGTTTCCGCCTGGCCAACTCCACCAACTCCACATTTCGAGTCCGACTTCGATGGCAAATGCTAAGTAGTTTCGCTTTTAGTGCAAAACACTTGCCACCTCGAACTGCCCAGTTTCCTGCCCCACATTTCTCCCCTTCTTGGCCACTTCACATTTCTTTGACTTTGATATTTGCCACACTGGAGGGATGGAAAGGTCTTGTTTGGTAAGCTCCTGTGTGGGAGTGCGCAATTTCCTCAAGAGGATTCGCGTTGGGAAAGCCTGGATCTCAAATGTATGATGATGTATGTATGCGCCCTCCTAATCAATCGAATTGCCCGCAATCCAAAGTCAAAGGAGCAACCCCGAAATGCAAAGTCCCCGTCCGTGGAACTCAGACCCATCCTTCCATTGTTTGCCCTGCACCCAAAGTCAAAGTCAATGTTGAACTTCAAGTTGCACTTGCAGTGAGTATTCACCGAGAAGAAGGCAGTTAAAGAACTTCTATTGCCTGAATTTTGTCTCCAGAAGATTATTTTTGCATAAAAATATAGTCCTTTTTTTGCGTCCTTGAAACTTTGGTTTTTTGGCCGAAACAAGGCCGAAATTTGGTTTCCAATTGTTAGCTGTTAGCTGTGCAAAACAGTCGGCCTTGATTTGTCCAAATTACGGCTGAAAAACCGAACAAAAAATTTATTTTTGCCAAAATTTAAAACCATTTTTCCACTCTAAAATATCAGATTTTTTGCCGAAACAAAAGAAATAATAGCCAAAATATGGAGTGTCATACCTTGTTAAACTCGTTATTAAATTCCCAATCGATTGGCATTTAAACCTAGAAATTTTTAAATTTTGCCATTTTTGCCAAAAAATCATGATGGTACCCCTTATCAAAAATGTGAAAATTGGGTCCAAAATTTATTTTTTTCAAATCAGACGGAATGTGCACTGATATTAATTGTTAGGTTGCTAGCTGTTCAAAACAGTACTAACTTTTGATTTGTGACCATTTTTGTCCAAGTTACAGTAAAAAATCGATTAAAAAAATTTTTAATTTTTACCAAAAAACAAAATCCATATTTTCCACCGAAAAAAATTAGTATTTTGATCATAAAAATGGAAATAATGATTCATTATCGTTAGCTGGGTTTATTAGCTGGTGAAATATTGTATTTTGGCCTATAATTTTAATCCTTATCCGAATATTTTTGAATTTTTATAGCTTTTATTTTTATCAGAGTAGTAGATAATTTGTACACATTTCTTTACAACACTAAATCAATATAAAATTAAAATAAACTGCAAGTTGCAGTCAGTCAGTCAGCGGCAATTAAGGCAAAACCAGTTGGAGAGTAAAGTCATTGTGTACACTGGCTACTCATTCACGCCTCCCATCGAGATCCCCGACTCCGTCTTCATGAGCAGCTCCGGCTCGAGTCGCTTGTAAAGTCAATTGGTTCGCCACCACAACATTAATGTGGCCCCTGTTCCGGACTCGAACTTGGAATCGGAACCCTCCCCTTAAGTAAATATTTGGCCTACGTGCCCATTACGTGATTTTCCGATAGTCGTCTCCCATCGATAAAGACGACGTTGAGCAGGGAAGATGGGAATGGGAATGGGAATGGGAATACTGATGATTGCTGATGCTGAGCTGATGGGAAGGTGCACTTGAGATGCAATGCTAATGCTGCATCGCTTTGGTCGGCGCTACTTGAGTGGAGGATGCAGAACGGAAACCTCGGGGCGGCATGCCTCGATGGCAACGAACTGGGGATTGGAGATTGGAGATCCCATGTACCATATACCATATACCATCTACCCCTACCAGAAACCGAAACGCGAGATTTGTCGAAATCTTCCGCTGAAATTCGTTCGTTTTCGGTTCGTTTGCCTTCGAAATGCCGCTCAATCGGGTAGATCGATGGGAACTAAATATTTTAGGAGGCATAAGGCAATGGTGTATACAGAGTGTGTTAAATATATTTAAGTTATTAAGTTTTTTCTCAGATCAGAATTATTATTTCAGTTTTTCAAGTTTCTGTGTAATTTTCTAATGGCTTGATTTAATGTTTCCGAATGCCTGTTTAATATTCTGTCAGAAGCAGAGAGTGCAAATCGTAATTTGTTTGGAAGAGCCAGTGCAAAAATAATAATAATAATTATAATGTGTGTTATACATCTGCATGTCGGGTTTTTTGTTCATTAACTCGGCTTTTGGGACGAGAGGAGGGAAGTGGCCAAATCCAAATCCGAGGGGCAGAAGCCGCAGAGTCAAGAGCTCCGCTTCGGCAAAAAGGATGTGTTTCTGTCCGTCTGTCCGTCCTGTCATGACCTCCTGCCCCCCGAAATCATCCTGTTCCTGTTCCTGTTATATAGAAAACTTTATGCTTCGTTAAAAATGATGTACAAATCAAATGCCAGAAGCAATTTCCCAGCAACAATTACAGCCAAAACACCAGCAGAGCAGCTTCGCCAAACCACAACAATGCGGGGCCAAGATGTAAGGGAGGGCCTGAAAAAGAACACTGGAAAAATACAGCACAGCCAATAATAATAAAAAAAGAAATAAGTCAAAAAATAGTGGAATACAAAATGAAATAAGTGAAATTCCTTTTTAGTTATTTACAAAAAGTAATAGCTAATTTATATAATTAAAAATATCATTTATAACCTGTATGAACAATAGATAGCATTATCTTTATTTGCGTATATTTTGTTTTTGAATGAAAATTAAAAATTAATGAATTTAATTAATATAAATTTGATTTTAAAATAATTAGTATTTTATAAGGTCCGAATCTATTAGGGGAGAGGTCTGTAGGTTGAGACAGTCTGTAAGTTGAGACACTCAATTTTCTCAAAACTTTTCCACTAAAAAAATTTTTTTTATTATTTTTTTTGTAGTCCTTTTCAGTGACAAAACTTTTGGGGAAAACATTATAAGCCAGGCTCTAGCCAGATTTAAGCTGTGAAAGTCGTGTACCATTTTGCACCAAAAAAGTTTTTGTCCACTTTTTTCAAAATTCCATTAAAAATTAATAACGTGCTTAAATTAACTTTGTAAGAGATTTAAAACATTAGTAATTTAACTGTTAACAAATTAAAAAAAGAATCAGCTTAATGTGACAGTCAGAAAAAAAGTTATTAATTTTTTCCCGAAACATCCCATTTTGTGTAAGTTGGGACACTTTGAGCGTGTAAGTTGAGACACCCGTTTTTCATACAAAAAGGCCTTAGCCCGACAGAGGTCGCTTTCTGCCTAGTACATTTCTTTGATATTAGGGGAAAAGTGAATGTTCAATGAGCCTTTTGGTTTTAATTGTTATTTGGTCTAAGTTCTTAAAAAATGGATGGGAAATAATTTAAGACGAACTAAAATTGATTAAATTAACATAAATAAATAGTTTTTAAAAGTTTGGAGTACTTTTGGTGTGAGTATTATTGACTTTTAAAAGTGTCTCAACTTACAGACCTCTTTTTCAAATTGTCTTTTTTTGGCACTTTTCAAAAAAAATTATTTTTTAGTTTTCCCCAGGGAAAAAAAAATTTTTTTGTGCTTTATTGTACAGCTAAAAGACTAAGCTTTCGATCGGTACCTAACACGTGAAGTTTCAGAAGCAAATGTCCAAATGGGAGACTAAAAACAAAAGGTGTACCAACCTACAGACCTCTCCCCTACCATTTTTCTCTCTGTATAGACATTGTAAGAGAATTTTATGTATTAAATATATTAATATATTATATAAAAATATTTTTTAAAACATTTTCATTTAGTAACATTTTTCAGTAAATTCACAACGAAATTTCGCTGAGTGTAGAAGTCAATCCTGGGTCTAAGGGATGTGTGTGTTGCGGCGGACAGGCCAAAAGCTTGCGTAGGGCAATGAGCAAAAATAAATAAATCATTTAAATGAAAAGAAAAAAAAAACACAAAATAAAATAAAGGAATACAAACGTATGTACATGGATGCTAAGGGAAGGGCTCATTAGAAATACACAGAAGCAACCACAACAGCAGGAAATAACCGAGAAATAACTAATATTCCGGCAAACATTTCGGAGGCAGTAAGCCGAGCTATTTCGTAAAATTAATTGAAAATTTAATACAAACGCAAGCGAATTTTGTTCAAAAGGATTGGGGAGAAAACTATATTTTATGGCTCTGGTATACAAGAATATTCTTCACCGAACTGCGCATTGATTTCGAATCTTAACAATCTTAAAAATTGTAACCTTATGAATTTTTACGATTTTAAAACTAGCTATTAAATATTTATGTTTTCAATGAAATATGTAATAGGTATATATTCTTCAGATTTACATTGTTCCACAAAATATAGTTAGATAAATATTAGTAAATTAGCTGGAATTAATTGAAGCCTTTCTGCTGTTGTTCGCACATTCCTCCTTTCATTTCCTCACTTTCAATCGCAAGGCGTACGCTCTAGTGCCACGCCCCAAACGAAAGGCGTTGACCAGCGGCTCCATCGCCATCATCATCATCATTTGGAGCAACTGAGCCCACTGAGCTCTATAATGATCGTAATGATCAGGTGCTGGCCATTTGCATTTCGCTTAAAAGCGGCCAAGTGCGAGGAGGCGTCATAATTACATGTTGCTCACTTTTCGGTGCACAGAGAGAAAACGTTGCGTTCATTATTTAATACAACTTATTAAATTCAATATATAAAAAAAAATTCATAAAATTAAATATATATTTTATTTACTTATTATTATTATAAAAAATACTATTGTTTAATTGTTGTTCCATAAAAAACTTGTATTTGTTTTAACTTGATTTTAATGACATGCCTTTGGATTTTTCCGAGTACCTACACTCAAAAAATTAATCTCCCTGAATTTTAAAAAATCGCCTATGGATTTGCTTTACTGGCGATTTTTTTCTTAAAAATAAAAAAAATTAAAAAAAATTTTTGAGTGTAAGATCTGAGTCTGGTCAAAAGCTGGAGCTGCGGTTCGCTTTTTTTTGGCTCGCTGAGAGAGCTTCGCTTCGGGCAGAGTGAAATCGACCGAAAGTTTTCCTCAATAGGGAAAAGCAATATCAAATCATATCTCGCTGCGGTTTGCTAGTTTGCTAGGTTTCCAAGGCGAGCAAGCAAATGAAATTTAAATTCCATTTAGGGCCACCTCCGGAATTAGCGAAATGGACCCAAATCAAGGGAAAACAACGTCGGCAGCAGGTTAAAAAAGGAGTCTTGAAGGGAGGGGCAACATGTGTGGGTTGGCATAAATATTTACAAACAATGACGACGGCAGAAACAAATCCGTTATAAATAAAACATAACGAAAAGGGAACGATTTCCACTTGAAACGCAAACCCAAAGGCAATCCCAAACCAGAAACCCGAATTCGAATTCAAGCCTGAGGACTGGGGACTCTTCATCCTGGTGAAGCGAAAACGAAGAAATAGGAGCCCAAAAAGACGACGAAACGACGAAAACGAAAAGATGTCAAAAACAATAAATCAAAAAATAAAGCAGCCGAGCAGACGAAATGCACACGCAGAAATGAATGGTAAGTTTACCATTTGCCTCTCGAATTCTAACCCCTTTTTCTAAATTTCACTAAGAAATAAAGATAGCTTTTATTGAAAATAAACAAAGGTTTCGCCATTTTATTTAATTTTGACTTGAGAATTTGAGACTTAAGTTGAGTTAGTATTTATGTTTATTTATTTAATTATTCTATTGTTTAGTAAGGGATTGATTTAAAACTCGTTTACCTTTTATTATTAACAAGTAAATAAACCAAGCCCGAAACTTATCCGAATCTAGCCAATAATAACCACAAATATTAAGAGAGAACGATATAGTCGGGTGGGTGTCCCGGCTATCAGATACCCGTTACTTAGCTAAAGTGAGTGCGAGGGAGATGGAGTTATAAACTTTGATCAGCCATAACTTTTTAACGAATGGTCCGATTTAAAAAATTTCTTCTACATTTCGATAGGTATTTTTAAGCACAACAAAACTGTATTTTTACTTTTCCGAAATATTTAAATATTAAATATTTCCCTGTTTTTTAGCTTTACTAATTTCAGATTTGCTCAGTGCTTGAACGGAAGCCCTGTCTCAGAAACCGGCGAAGTTGGAGATTTCCACCTTTGGCTTCCCCCTTCACGAATACAAATCGCTGGCTGTGGGGCATGCCGCTGGGCAAGCTCCGAGCATTAAGCAATAAGCATTAAGAGTCGCTTTTTTCTTTTTCAGGAAGAAGACATCCAACAAAAACGAAGAACTGTTGCGCAGGCGTCGCCGTGTCTGAATCTGAATCTGAATCCGAATCCGACTCCGTTACCCCATATTGTGCAGACATATCTTTTTATATCTGTCTGCAATTAGCATTTCTGAATGAGTGGAATTTTCGAAACGGAATCATGACAGCGGAAGTTTTGGTTTTGAGAACGGTGTCTTTGTTGTAAGGAAGGTGCGACCTGAAATCGAATAAGGTAATGTGCGCTTACGTTTATTTTTTTTCAGTTTTCAGAAAGGGGAAAAGTATCGAAAGTAATGAATGTATTCACAAATTATAAATTATGGGTTTCTTGATACCCAGCGGATAAAACTAATTTTTTATTATGTTTATTATATATTATATTTCTTTTTTAAATTTCATCTAAATCAGTTTGTTTGCTCAAAGATTAAGGGTTCAAAGCTCTTTCCTTTTCTGACATATTTATTGAGTCTTGTTATTTTTATTTTGGTTTAAGATACCAAATTGAACTGTGATTAAATATGAATTATTTTAGATATGGGTATATATATTTTTTTTAAATTCCATTTAAGTCAGTTTGATTTCCTCTTTTAATATGATAATAATCATGATAATAATAATGGTAATACTACTGATAATAATAATGATATTAAGAATGATAATAAGAATTATAATAAGAATGATAATAATACTGATAATAATAATGGTAATAATACTGATAATGATAATAAGAATGATAATAAGAATTATAATAATAATGATAATAATACTGATAATAATAATGATAATAATACTGATAACAATAATGATAATAAAATGGTAATAATACTGATAATGATAATAAGAATGATAATAAGAATTATAATAATAATAAGACTGATAATAATCCCCTGAGTCCCCTATCAACATGACTTCGAAAAAGAAAAAGAGAAAGAGAGCCAGCAACAGATGTTGCAGGGAGCCAGCAACATGAACAGCATCCAGCAACATCCAAACATCAGCGGTTTCGCTTCGACCGACCCGGTTGTTCAGTGTTTCAGTGAATCAGTTGTTCGAATCAGTTCGCCAGGTGAACAACATTGAGCGGCGCAGCGAGCGATTCCGAGGCGATTTCGAGGCGGTACGCGAAGTCGAGTCCAACCGAAGTGCGCGTCGGGCCTTCGTTTCTATTTTTTTCTTTGTGGTTCTGTGCGTGTGAGAGAGAGAGCAAGAGAGCGAGAGAGCGACAAGGAAGGAGCAGCAGCCTCCGCGACAAGGAGTTGAATACATCACAGTGTGTTAGGACGAGAGAATCATCAAGCGATTCGGAACGCAGCGAAACGATTCGAAACGAAACGAAACGAAACGAAACGAAACGAGACGAGAGTCGAACACAGGACCTTTTTTGGGGGCAATTGGCGCGAGGACGTCGCCGTGGCGAACAGAAACACGCTGGCCGTTGACCGAGTGGCAACGCAGCCCGGAGAATCGGCTTGGAGAATTGGTTCTTGAAAGAAGAAGAGCGCATATCGTATCGTATCGACTGAGAAACTCTTGAAACTGAGACTGAACCGAGCCTTTCCCAGCTGTTGCATGCTGTTGTGGCAGACTCAGTGACGCCGCGAGTGCCGTCGCCACCGCGTCTTTGGTTTTTGTTGTTTGTTGTTTGTTTGGTGACCCCGACGCGATCCTCTCGAGTGTGTTGTGTGACCCAGACAGCCAAGTACTAAGCACATTTAAATAGAAATCGAAACAGAAACAGAAAGAGAAAGACGAGTCCCGTCGGGAACGAGGTATTTCGCATTCGAGCCAATGTACGTAAAAAAACTGCCGCCGGAATCCCCTAAAGCTCCGAATATTCCCTAGTTCATAAAGTTAAGAGTGTTAAAACAGAAACATAAAAAGAGACCTCAATATATTGTCCGAGTTATCTTATTCCCCATATTGATGGGTAGTTCAAGTGGCTGCTTTAAAGGAAGATAAAGTTTATTTTGGAAAAGCAGTGGGGTTCTTGGGGTAACACAGAGAGAATTCTGACATTCTTAACTGAGTTGAAAGTGTTCTTAAAAGTAGAACAACATTTATTATTTGTTATCATATTATTATTAATATTCTCAATTCAAGTACTGTGTATAGGAATTTATGAACTCAGATAGTGTGTTCAAGTTAGGGAACGGTTTCAATTTTTATACCCTTGCAGAGGGTATTATGATTTCAGTCAGAAGTTTGCAACGCAGTGAAGGAGACGTTTCCGACCCCATAAAGTATATATATTCTTGATCAGCATCACTAGACGAGTCGATCTAGCCATGTCCGTCTGTCCGTCCGTCTGTCCGTCTGTCCGTCTGTTTCTACGCAAACTAGTCTCTCAGTTTTGAAGCTATCGGGCTAAAACTTTCCCAAAAGTCTTATATCTATTGCAGGTAGTATATAAGTCGGAACGAGCCGGATCGGACAACTATATCATATAGCTCCCATAGGAATAATCGGGGAAAAAAATTTTAAAAAAATGTATCTTGGGTGTTTTTGAACCTAGAACCTCCTACTTTTGGAAATGCCATTTTTTATCTAATTCTGAATTTCGAATAAAATTTTTTTAAAATCGGACGACTATATCACATAGCTGCCATAGGAACGTTAGAAAAATTAATGGGAATATAATAGGAAATAAATTATTGCTTCGTTGACTTTTATTGTATTCTCTTCTACTCTGCGTTATGAGTCTTTTTAAATGTTTTCGAATTTCGATTTTATTTTTATCAATATCGAACTACTATATCATATGGCTGCCATAGGAACGATCGGAAAATTAGTGATTATTAGGAATTATCTGCAAGGGTATATAAGCTTCGGCTGGCCGAAGCTAGCTTCCTTTCTTGTTTTTAATATATTTAAAAGTGACAAGTTTTTCAAGTTATGGAACTGTTTGTTCTACTGTCACCATATATAGTTTTATAATAATTAATAATAAAGTATCATATTAAGATGAGACTTTTGTGCATTTTTATATTTTAGTTCATATATTTTTTTGTAAATGTTTTATTTAAATTGAACTGATTGCTCTTAGGGTTCCGTTATGTGGAATCCATTAACATAGAAACCGGGAATATTCGTAGCTCACAGGGTGTTCAGGCGGTCGGAAGGCCAGCAAAGCCTATCAACTACATAGTTCTACCCATTTCCGATTCAGGGTCAGGATGGGCCGACTGCCGTGCTGCCTGCCTGTGATCCTGGCACTGGCTATTATAGGATTGGGCCTGGGATCCCCCTCGGCCGAAGCCGCCGGCATATCCTCCAACGATCCCTGCTACTTCGAGGGCAAGCCCAGGAAATGCCTGCCCAGCTTTGTGAACGCCGCCTATGGGAATCCCGTCCAGGCATCGAGCACCTGTGGTTCCCAGCAGCCCGAGCGGTATTGCGAGCTCCTCCGCGACGGTTCCATGGGCGAGTGCCGGAAGTGCGAGGCCCAGCGCTACGGCCCCTCGTCCCTGACCGACCTGAACAACCCGAGCAACGTGACCTGCTGGCGTTCCGGCGGGGTCAATGTGCCCCACGACCCCAGCAATGCGCCGCCCGACAACGTGACCCTGACCCTGTCGCTGGGCAAGAAGTACGAGCTGACCTACATATCGCTGAGCTTCTGCCCCAAATCGCCGCGTCCCGACTCGCTGGCCATCTTCAAGAGCTCCGACTTCGGCCTCAGCTGGCAGCCCTTTCAGTTCTACAGTTCGCAGTGCACCAAGTTCTATGGTCGCCCGGACAGGGCCAAAATCTCCAAGTTCAATGAGTTGGAAGCCAGGTGTATTAATTCGCAGCACGATAGCGGAGGAGGTGGAGCTTCGCAGAGGTTCGCCTTTAATACCCTGGAAGGACGACCCTCGGCGAATGACTTGGACTCGTCGCTGGTGCTGCAGGACTGGGTGACGGCCACGGACATTCGAGTGGTCTTCCACAGACTAGAACTGCCGCCCCAGCTGCTGAAGGTGAAGAAGAACAATGCCAATTCGTTTAGCGACGAGATGGGCGGCAGTCGCGAGGAGGAGGACGATGGGGAGGAGGACCTCGAGCTGGAGGGCGATGATCAGGACGAGTACAGTGACTACAATCTGCAGGACAACGATAGTGCGGATAATGCCAACTACGATGAGTACGAGGAGCCCAAGAAGCACTTGGAGCTGGACGACGACCATCTGGGGCACTTGGACTATGCCAGCGATGGGGAGCAGTCATCCTTGTCCATATCATCCATATCCTCATCGAATCCCAAGCTGAGCAGAGAAAGGCAGCCGGGCAAGCACAAGTACGAGAAGCACTATCAGAGCAAGAGCACCACTGCGCAGCCCAAGGTCACTCCGAGTGGAAGTACAGTTGCCCCCGGCGGAGGAGGAGGAGGAGCTACTACCTCCGCCTCTTCGGTGAGCCTGCCCATTTCGCAGCACTATGCCGTCTCCGATTTCGCCGTCGGAGGTCGCTGCAAGTGCAATGGCCATGCCTCCGAGTGTGTGGCCACCGTGGGTTCGGGCCTGGGATCAGGATCATCGGACACCGATGACGGGCAGGACGAGGAGTCACCCTCGAGCCCAGCCGCCGCCTCCCACTTTGGACGCAGTGCCCAGACGACAGCCAAACTGACCATGACCTGCGCCTGCAAACACAATACCGCCGGTCCCGAGTGCGAGCGCTGCAAGCCCTTCTACTTCGACCGTCCCTGGGGCAGGGCCACCGACAACGATGCCAACGAGTGCAAGAGTGAGTACTACCCATCTATCTGTTATGTAGCCCTTTATAACCCCGAGGAACCCTTGAAAAGAGGAGTTCTTAGGGATCTAAACTGTTCTACTTACTCCTTTTTAAAAGCACCTTTATAAAATGGAAAATTTATATCTGTAATCTTTGAAACATTTGTTCTTATATGAGTACCCCGCTTCATAACCCCGAGAAACCTTTAAAAACAGGAGTTTTTAAAGATCTAAACTATTCTACTTACTCCTTTTTAAAAGCAACTTTATAAAATGGAAAATTTATATCTTTAATCTTTGAAACATTTGTTCTTATATGAGTACCCCGATTCATAACCCCGAGGAACCCTTAAGTACAGGAGTTTTTAGGGATCTAAACTATTCTACTACTCCTTTATAATATCGGAAATTTATATCTTTAATCTTTGAAACATTTGCTATAATATGAGTACCCCGTTTCATAACCCCGAGAAACTCTAAACTACAGGAGTTTTTGGGGTTATAAACCATTTCATTTTATTCTATTTCTTCTATAGAATGGGGAATTTATAGATCCTTGAAACATTTATTACAATATGTTTCTTTTCTGGAATAAATTAGTTATGCCTCCCCGATAAGCAGTCTAAATAGTTCTTATCGCAATAACTGAAATTCATAGATTAAATTTAGGAGTCATGGAAGGGTATCTAAAATACATACATGCCAAGTAGATAAAAACCCTATAAATCCCTTTTTAGACACATTTTGAGATATACTCAATTGATATCATATATATGGCGATTATATTACAATCTTCCATTATAAAAGTGTTGAGCTCGAGTATTTAAGTGATGAAGCGAACTGCAGAACGTTGATGGTGTGATATTGATATTGATCTTTGGAAGCTGCCCTTGGTCAAGAGCAGAGGTCTTTTCATGGTCACTCACACTGGACAGTGCAGTTGAGTGCATTTGCTGGATGGAACAAGGGATTGGGATTCGGATGGGAGGGAGAGATAGGGATTCGAGTGGCGTTTTCAATTGCGAGCATTGTGTGATGGTGATGGTGATTGTGCCTCCCCCTCCTCCTCAGTCACTCCAATTGCATTTGAGTACTTTAGCCTTGCACTGGCCATCGATACCATCTCTTTCATCGCTCCAAATTGCCATCCACATTCCTATCTTTTTTGCATTTTTGGTGTTTTATTCGAGACGATGAATCGGAATCGGCATCGGAATCGCAATCGGAATGGCGCAGTTGAATGCCTCGGTTCGGTTCGAGACGATTGTCTAGTCACCGGGAATGTGTATCAGGATTTTGACGCCATCTTCATCATCATCATCTATTCTATACCTATATATATCTATACCCATATATTCCTGCAGCCTTACCTTCGCGGCCACGCCCACCAGAGGGCCATAAATTACCAGCGATTAACTTTCTGTAGACCATTGACGTTGTCGTCGTTGTCCTCATCCAGAATTAATCAAAAGCCAACCAACAGAGGCCCAAAGGTGGGTGGAGCTCAGCTTGGGGGGTTGGGGGTTGGGGTCGAAGGTCAGCTTAAAGACTCAATGGAACGTCGGTCGGCACTAATTTATGGCTTTTGGCTAAAAAAAAGAAAATCCCATGACAATTGTCGATGAAAATGTAAGGGACAACGAGTTGAAGCCAAAAGGATTAGCTGGAAAAAATATTTAGAATTACTGGGTATCAATTAAAGTCAAACATTATTTATTCATAATAAAAACCCATTTATATATAAATATTTAAGACGAAAGAGCAAAAAATATATAGAATAAAATGACTGGGTATGAGTTAAAGTCGAAATTATTTTTGGATATTTTTGTAACCATATTTAATCATGATAAATTAAAATTCAAGTGAAATATGGAAATTAACTTCAAGTACTCTCGCTGGGGGATTTTTTCGGCTAATGTCCGTAAATCTGCGTAAACAATGGGGATCCCCTGGATCCTGGCCAAAATTTCCCTAAGCCCCAAACTCTTTAACCCATGGCCAACGGCCCTTAATCGACCTTGAAGCTCACTAAGCCCGCCGAATAAGCCCAAAGTGGTCCGTCTACTTCCGATTTTCCACCCCGCGAAACGCTTTTGGGGAGTCGGGAAAAATTAATTTTCTATGGCTTAAATTTGAATTAGTCTCCGGCGGAATCCCCAGTCCGAAATCCGGACTTCATTACAAATGCAACGAAATAAACAAGGGTTGTTGGTTGCTGGGTTGCTGGGTTGCTGGGTTGGCAAGATGGAAGATGGAGCGCTCGGAAAGTGATAAAAAATATTTATGTCTGGCGAAATTCCAGCCGCCGGCTGTCCCTGTTCTCTACTTTGCCGTACTGTCCTGTCCCATTTCCCTACCAAAACCATCTGTCTAGCCAAGTCCGTTCCTCTCCGGCACTTGCAATCTCCTCCAGCTGACCATCCAGCAAGATTTATAAACACAAACAAGATACCGAGTTCTTGAATATCACATATCAAATACAAAATAAAATCTTGTACAGCAAATGATTAAATAATGATATGATATGATCTCATATTCATCTCATATCTATTAGTGTAATGATAATGTTTATAGGGATTGTAAACCCGAAGTTCCCATTTGTAAGGAAGGGCATTAAATGGTGTGGTGGCCAAATAACGGATCTAGTGGAAAGAGTAAATATTGAAAAAAGAGGAAAGTAAACATTTTGCTACCTGCTGCCGTGTGGCTTATCTCGCGGTCCCCCATCCATTTTCATTTCCACTTCCAATTCCACTTCCAGCTAAAATGCTTTATTCCGATTTGCTTTATTCGTTGGCGATTTGTCTCGATTCCGTCGTTTGCCCAAAAAGTGCTCCCAATTCCCTGGCTCACCGGTGCACAGTGGTTCGAATGGTGGTATTTTTAACGAAATGGATTATAAAGATTGTGAGCCCCAAGTAACCAATTCAATTTCCATATTATGATTACAAAAAATTCTTTTCTTTCTCATAATATTAAAAACATTAGATTTTTAAAAGGTTTAGATAAGTTTCAACATCCTATGAAGATTGTGCGCCTGGAACTCTCAAGTTTTCACCATTTGACTAACGAAATGGATTCTAAAACTGTTTTAAAACTTTTGAATTTCAAATAGTTTGTATTCTGCATCCTATAAAGATTGTGAGCCCTAAGTTACCAATTCAATTTCCATATTATGACCACAATAAATTATGTTTTGATCATAATATTAAAAATCCTGTGAAGATTGTGCGCCTGGAACTCTCAAGTTTTCACCATTTGACTTTTAATTATTCAAATATTATGTTGTAGGCCTGCTTTCGACCCACTGTGCCTTGAATCGCCTCATTGGCTCGCCGCTCGCGGGTCTCTGGGGTCGAGTGAAGCGCATCTAATGCGAGACATCTGTTAATTTTTTGGCAGGCTGCAATCGGCAAACCGGGGAAACCGGGGAAACCGAGAAGCCAAGGGGCATCGATGGTTGGCTTGGATTGGGCTGGGCTGTCCCCTGCCCATTTTGTCCATTTTGGGATGGACTCGACCTCTCGACATCTCGACTCTACTCTCTCCCTCATTGAGACTTGATGCCGCTTTGTTTATTACATTTATTTGTGTGTGATTTTCATATGTTTACTATTCCCCCTCGGGGGTGTGTTGTGTGTTTGCTGAATGGCAGAGGCGAGGGTGGTGATATTGTTCCCAATACCCAATACCCAAACCCAGGCTCTACCTTTTTCCGAGGGCTGTTCGGAATGTTCGGGGGCGCGACTAATTCGCTGCGTTTACATTTGCAAATTCCGCCCGGTAATCCCGCCAGCTGTGCGCATTTAAACTGTCCGGGGAGAGGTGTAAATGTAAGCGGAGCCACGAGTTTATTCGAATCTCCATCCCCATCCCCGGCGCCCACAACTGACTTGCAACAAATTGCCGCAGCTTAAGTTGCAATGCCACTGGTGCACTCAAAAAAAGAAAAAAATCTTTATCAATTTGTTTAAGATTTATAAAACATTTTCTGCAATTTAATTTCATAGCGGCACAAAGAAGAATCGCCGTGTGCCCAGCGCAAGACAGGCGTGTGACCGCAGGCATGCTTTGTGACTTTAAAGGAAGTCTGATTTAAAAATATATATATATAGATTAGATCCTCATTTTTACACTTTTACAAAAAAACCGTAGTTATTCCAAAGATTTCATATTCATTCCAAATATTTTTCGCTTTGATTTTCATCCATTGCGGTTTTTTTTAAATTTAAATATGATAATATTACATTTAACAATTATTTTAATTTAATTTATATTTAATATTTTTTCTAATGAAGTAAAATAATATTTTTTCCTTGATTTAAATATTTTCTTTCGTTAAATTAGCCATTCAATTAAATATTACGTTTTTATTTAATTTAAATATTTATGCAAATATTTATTTTTACTATCCTATTTTTTTATCAGTGTAGGGAGTAGGTAAAGTAGTTATTTTTTTGGAAAAATAGTCATTTCTCGCAGTGCAGGGGAATCAGTTGGAGAAACAGTAGCAATGGAAACAGTTACAGTGAGAGTTACCTAGCGGTTGGCAGTTAAGTTGTTGCACATATGGAGCTTGCAACAAGGATTCTGGGCCATTCTGGTCGAGGCAAAAGCAAAATGCAACATTTTATTGCATAACCGCAACACTGTGGCTTTCATACCCCGCCCCCCGCCCCCCGCCCAACGCCCTCCGCTTGAAGGGGCGTGGCGTGTCAATGTGATAAAATGCTGGCAGCTTCCATTTCGCTTGGAATTTCTCCGCTTTGCGATTGCTTTGCCTTTTGCCTCCGCTTTTCATACTATTTTATTTTGTTTCACTCTTTAAAGTATGTGGCCGCGGAAAAAAGAGTGTTTTTTATTTAAAGGGGAGCCGTGAAAAATGAGAAATGAGTGAGAGAAGTGGAAGGGGTTGTGGGGAACTACATGGAACTGCATAATGAGTGTCCTTTGTGTAGTGGCTGGCGACTCAGGACTCAGGACTCGGGACTCGGCGACTGTACTTAATTTGCATGCAGCAGCGGACTGTTTGTATTTTTTATACGGATGTGATTTGTTCAGCTGAATGCCGGGAATTTAAGAAATGCGCCCTGGGAATCCTAATAAGTCTGAATTACGCTTGATTATTTTTGTTGTTTGTTTGTGGCGCCTTTGAGCCTTTGCCATTTAATGAATGAAGCCATGGAGTATGTGTTTTTTGATGGAGATGGAGATTCCACCCATGGAATGCACAAAAAGGACTCAGCTAATGGAGCCCAAGAGCATTCAAAGGGAAACTATCTTCTGGGAGAATCGAACTCTACATTCAGCGATTTAAGGGAAATTATTCTATTTTCTATGCAATCTGGTTTTAAAAACTGATTTGTATTTATTTCAATAAGTTTTATAAGTTTGTTCGGATTGAATTTTGAATGGGATGGGGGTGAATTCCCTAAAACTGGGGGGAATACCTCGGGGAATACCCGCAACTATCCAACTATCCATCCAACTAATGGCTTTCCTAAGCCAGCACTCTAATTCCTTCTCACGTTGATTCATCACTTTTACTTCTGTTTAATTGCTCCCCCGAGCATTTATTCTCCAACATTCAGCACCCTCCTTATATATTGCATTCTATTGTGTTCCCTGCCCTTTCGCTCTTAACCGAAAAACAACGATAAGTTGATGACTTTTTGGCTTTTTGCTGGCAACTTGAAACCTTTCAGCTACACAAACTGTTGGCCACCTCGGATGCGGATTCCCAAAATCCATTCCCCTGGAAGCCAAAAGCCATCAACGCCACATTCCACCGACTTCTTTTTATTTTTCTGCTGCTTCTGCTGCTGTTTGTTGCATATTTTCTGTTCTGTATCTGACTTTTTCTCAAGCAATTACTTTTTAATTTGCGCAAGCATTTGGCGCCGCCAACAACAACAACAATGCATCGGTAGTCGGTAGTTGCCACGCCCCCTTAAAAGCCACCTACTACTTATAGCTACTATATACACAGAATGGTATATATAGCTTCTTGTCTTACGTTTAACATTTTTCGGCGTTTTGTGGAACCCTCTCACTGAGGAAAAATACTGATTTAAAATATTAATTAAATAATATAATTTATTTAATTAAATTATAAACTAATTTTTATCTGTATTAATTTATTTTATACTCAAGATATTTAATTATTATAAGAAATCGAATTCTTGAAAAATATAATGAATTTGTTCAAATGTTTCCATAATTTTATATATCAGAAAAATACTAACTTGGCTTTTGATCTGTTGCTAAAAAATCTATAAATAAATAGTATATTATATAAATATTTAACGCCTTTAAATATTATGGAAAGCCATTGAAAATCAGTTTAATCTTGAATGGCAATTCCCAAAATATATAGAACTAGTTTTCAAAGTACTTGATCCGATCAATAGATCGGATACCAAAAATGGATTTCTTAGCAAAGGCAACTTATTTCCAGAATCTGGAACTCAGATTTGATTTAGCCCAGTGCTCCAAAGCCTTTTGGCGGTTTTGTAGCGCAAGCGGCTTAAGTTTTTCAAGCATTAACCCAACCCAGCCCACGCGATCCATTCTTGGTTCCATTCTGAGGTGCCCATATGGAGGTGGAATTAAAATTGTGGATGGAAGTGGCTGTGATTGACCGCACTCCCCGTTGTCGCATCAAGTCATGTTTTTATGACTTTTTGCTTTCGTTTTTTGGCCAGAGCCACCAGCTGTTGCAGCTGTTTTGGCTGCCTTGGCTGTCTTGTGGTTAGGAGACCGAAATTCCTATCCTATCGACCATCATCATTCGCTTTGGGCCACAGAAAAGAGCACAGCACTTCAAAGAGCTCTTTTGGGTCGGGGATCTGTCGTCATCGCTCCAATTAGTTTTCGTTATAAAATTTAAATTGTAATTTATGATATCAGAAAACTGACCAAATGCCTTTGCCTTTGACGTTGACCGCAGAGCAGAAAAGGCAAAACGAGGAAATACAAGTTGTTAATTTATTGCTTTATTGAAGGAGGATTTTCGCATATGCACAGATATTTGCATATATGCAAGAAGGTAGAGGAGTAGCCGAATGCAATCAATCAAATGGATTGAGGGAAAAATGTAAGGGATTTATGTGTAATTAAGGGACTTGATTAATTCGGATTAAGGCAAATAGTGGATATTTAATGAATTACACAATCAAATCCATTTGTCAGATGAAGAAGAACTCCGATTTGCGAGTGCCATCTGTGTACTTCTGATTTTCCCCCCATTTTCCCACCATTTCCCATTTCCCTGCTGTTTTTGCCAGCGACAGAAGCATATTTCAATTAATTTGCTCGCTTTTCACTCTAAAAAGAGAGAGAAATTCACTTGGTTTTTTGTTTAGTTTTTTGGCTGTGGATGTGCTTTGTTTTGTTTTCCCTCGTTTTGTTTGCCTTTGTGTATTGTTTACCCTCTGGTCCTGGATTTTTGGTACGGGTCTTGGTCCTCCAAAAACCCAAAACAGCCCAGAAGTACATTCTACCATATATTTGCTCGTTTTCCTTGTTTTTTCTGCATTGTTTTCACTGTGCTTTGGTTTTGTTTTCACTTTTCGGCGTTTCCTACTTGGGAAATGGCATGGCAACATGGGACCAACGACATGATAAAGTGCATTTCCTTGCCACAGCGTTTGGAGAATTCAATTTTTAAGATAATTCACTTGAAGTGCTCTTGAGCCACCGACGCTCTGAAAAGTTAATAATACAAATTACAGGCACTTTGTAGATCACTTCTGACTCTAATTACACGATGACCCTGATTGAAAATCGTTTCTGTTTCGAAACTCACATCATTTTTCCATTTTGCCCCCAAGTTCATTGAGTTCGCAGTTAAAGTTCGCATGCTCACATTACTATTCACTAATTATTCGAGAGCCTTAGCTTCTCTTGCTTTGAATCACTTGTGTGTCGATTCTTTTCATTTGCGTTGAACTGTGCAAATTAAATTTGCCAACTTGTCTATTTATCACCCGCACAAGCGCACTGAAAGAAATACCTATCAATAATTAAACTTGGAAATTTTTCAACTTTGCCATATTTTGCAAAATAATCATGAAATATGAAAATTGAGTCCAAAATTATTTTTTTTAGTCCAACGGAAAGTGCTCTAGTATTAATTATTAGATTGTTATTTGCTTAAAACAGTACTCCTTTTGATTTCGGACCATTTTTGTCCAAGTTAGAGCAAAAAATCGACTAAGTAAATATGTAAAATTTGTACCAAAAATAAAAAACCTGATTTTCCACTTAAAAAAATAGTAATTTGGTCACAAAAATTGAAATAATGATCCAAATATGGAGTATCCTACCTTGTTGAACTCGTTATTAAATTCCCAATCGACTGGCATTTAAACCTGAAAATTTTTAAATTTTGCAATTTTTCGCAAAAAATCATGATGGTACCCCTTATCAAAAATGTAAAAATTTTTGGAAATTTTAATTTTTTAAAATCAGCCGAAAAGTGATGGATATTAATTTATTAGGTTGTTAGCTGGCCATAACAGTGCGTCTTTTTGATATGAGGCAATTTTTGGTGAAGTTATCGCAGAAAAACGCAAAGAAAATCATATTTTTACTAAAAGCCCAGATCCTGATTTTATACCCAAAAAAATCAGTTCTTACTATTGTAATATTATGATTTATTTATTATTTTATTATTTATTAGTAGGCTTTAATATCTCCGTTCTGATTAGTTTCTGCCAATATATAGATACTCATTTATTTTCATTGGGAAACTGAAAACTGAAAGACACAAAATACTTACACGCTTTGGGATTGAAAATATCACAAGATTTGTTTTTCCTTGTGCATTTTTTCTTCTATCTTCGCTATCTTCGCCGAGAATCCTCTTTTATTTATGTCATGTATTTTATAGATACATGCCTCCATTTCCATTTCCATTTCCTCTCCCGTTTCCCACCCCGTTTTTTGTTTAGCTGCAAATTGCAATTAGTGTTGACTTATGCTGCAATGTGTTGGCTCTGCTTTTCCGACGCTTTTCCCCCGATTTTCCTGTGGCATTTGCGGGTTGTTTTGGGTTGCAGCCGCTCAATATCTCAGTTGCTCACTTGCTCAATTGACTCAATGAAAATGCAATTTCTCGGGCTGCACTCCGTTCTTCCTTCTCTGTGGCTTTTCCTTGGGAAAGCACTTGGAAACAAGACGGGGAAAATGTTAGGAAAATGCCCCCTGCTGCCCACCTGTGGCCACCTGTGAAAAGCCGCCGTCCGGCGGTATTTTAATTGCCAAATGCTTTGTTTTACGCCGCAGCCGATGCAAAAACAACACGAACAACAACGTTGAAACAACCAACGAGCAACTACGATTACATACACTGGGAGAAAAGGGTTGGGAAATTGTTGGAAATTTAATTATTCAAAATTAAAGGTTATTAAACATTAAATCGGAATTTTATTTTGCATCACGTTCTTGAAAATGGACTTAAAATATTTTTTAATATGTTTAAAATTCAGCTTAATTTATAAATAAAGTCCCGAAATAAATCCGAGTGCTAGAAAAGGTACCTAGGAAAACAGAAATAATGTTTGGTTAGTTAGTTGTCGGTTTTATTTCCCCAAGCCGCCATTGCAGCCACACAGAACTTAATTTAAAAGCAATTTTCATAGCAATCTAAATGAATTCGGGGGAGAAATGGGTGCGGTGATAGGTGAGGCGGGGAGGGGGGATGGAAAGGGGGTGACAAATCGAATGGCGTTGTCGCAGGCTCGTTTACAATGTTCTTTGCCCCCTCTTAACCCCCCGCCAACCCCCCCTGAAACACCACAAATCTCCCCCTCTTACCACCTCGTTAGCTACCTTGAAAATTCACATAAATTAAAGGCACGGAAAAACTATTAAAGCATTTTCCCGTTCCATGTGAGTGTGTGTGTGTTAATGAAGAAAATTAGATGGTGCTGGGCGAAATGGAAATGGATTCTGCGGCTTGAGAAGGGGATACAATAATTGGTGGGGGCCATTACAAGTCGAAAACTTGTATCCAATTTAAAGTGAGCTGTGTGTAAATAGTATGTTAGATGTTCTTTTCGGAAGTATATATAATTTTCATCTGGGATGAACCATTCTTTTTTAGGCTTCTGAAAATAATATATTTTCTCATCTTAATCAATATAAAATCGGACCCTATAAAAACGGTCAGTAGCAAGATTCACCCAGAACGGATTGAAATAAAAATCTAGAAAAATCACATTAATTCGTAAAATAATATTTAATATAGATTAGATATTGGTTTTTATTTATTGTGCCTGTTTACATTTTGGTGTGCATGATACCGTATGTATTTTTCGGCTTGAAAGCTGATATTTTCTTTGCACTAACCTCGCAGCCTCATCCATTTTCAACTAACCGAATCCACTTGGAAATCTCAAGTGCGGAAACTGAAAAAAACTTTGGCAGGGGGAAACTTTTACGGTCGTAGCACTAGCACCTCTCTGTAGACGGATAGACTCATAATTCGATGGGGTGTGAGGTAACCCAACGGGGAGTCCCCCGTCCCAAGCACACGCACTCAAATTAATTTCAAAGCAGATGGAAAATGGATGAAAAATGGCAGTGGCGGGGTGAAGAGGGGGCAGTGGAGCTGTTAATAAGTTGCAGCGATTTGTTGCCTGTCTGTCGAGATTCCCCCTTTGCTGCAGGCACATTCAAGTGTTAATTACTTCCAATTTGAATTTGTTTTCGGGTTAGATTATTATGATTTTCCCCTTCATTTTTTCGGCTTAATGTAGACTTTTCAAGGCGAGTTCTTCTGCTTCTGTTTCAATTCCTTAACTTTCGTTGCAATTTGAGGCTGCTTTTTGCACGTGGGCCACAAAAGCAGGGGCGTGGAGTCCAAGGGGGGCGAACGTTGGGCAAAAGGCAGTTTAAACTGCGGCACGTAGTCGTTAGCGTTGAAAAGCGCGAAAGCGTAGCGTTGACTGCCAAATGAAAAGCCAGGCAAATAAAAGCCAAGCCAAAAGAGCAGGGGCGTAGTTCAAGGGGGGAGGGGAGGGGGTCCAGAGATTCGATTACACTGCCCATGGGGGGTGGTGGGTTGAGAGGGGGGCCTCTTTTGACCGCAGAATCATGCGGCCTTCGGTTAGTTTGAATCCCTTCTGCAGCAAAAGCATTTCAGATTCCATGTGCCCCCTCTTTTTTCTCTCTCTCTCTCTCTCTGGGGCCTTTTGCTTTGACTTCTGGGTCCTCTGCGTCCTCTGGGCATAAAAAGGGGGCCGCAGGGGCGGCGGCGGACGGGGGTGGTTAGTTGAGTGCGTCTCGTTGCACTTCATTGAGCCGTGCAAGTGTTAAAAGTGTAGCAAATTGCGTGGTTTTTATGCAACGAAAAAGATGAATGGTGTGTGGGTTAGTCGGAGATATACGAGTATGGGTGGCTACATATATGTTCCTGCAGACTCCAATAATGAGAAATGCATCCGCCCATCCATTGGAATTACTTTGCGGTTGAGCTCCACTTGGATTTGTGGCTGTCTGATGGCTTGATCTCATTTCATCGTGTTTTCAGGGTCATTGTAATAATCACTGATATGCAATCTCTTCTGTGTGATCTTGGAATCTAAAAGCAGAGCATTTTTATTTCAAACTAATTAGAATTCTAGTCATAGAATATTAAATAAATATAATATATTTAATTGAAAAAGGAAATCAATTTGTATTATTATTGCATATACTTTTTAAACAATTTATGATGTTTACCTTTTCATGTAAATATCTCGCTTGGCTTATAAATCATAATTAAACTGGGTGTCTTAGGGAAAATAAAACATACATAGGCCCCCCTTTAAGCTCTCTTTCAGCTGGGAATAATTTAAATTTTCCCATTCAATAGTCCCCTCACCCCGCCCCAAAAACATGGCCAGCCTGTCCCGGCAACGGCATATTAATATTGAATTATTTGTCATTGCCCAGCGGCAGCTCAAACAATGGAAAATTAATTGACGAGTTCATTAACTTTCAAATGAATATGCTAACAAGAGTGCAGCAACAACAATAACCAAGGGGAAAAATACAGAAAAAAAGGAGGAAAATAAAATATAAAATGTAAAATTTCAGGCCAATTTAATTTTAAACTGTCGCTAATAACTTTCGACCCAACGGTGGCCGATAAACTAATGAAGGCTTAAATGATGTATTGTTGTGGTGCCGATGGCAGGGCCCTAATGAGCTGGTAAGCCCAGGGAGCCCAGGTTGCCCAGGGAGGGCGGCAATAAAATGCAGGCTAATTAAAAAAGGGGGAAAAAAAGACTCGTATGCACACACAAAAGTGCTCAACATTTTACATGTGAAATAAAAGGTAATTGGAGAAGGTTTTACCCTGTAAAATTATTTACCCTGAATTATTTTAGCTAAAAAGCGCAAAAATAGGCAATAAAGATTTTTCTATGATTTTTTTTTTTTTTTACCATTCTATTATGATTTTTTTTTTTTTTTATACCATTCTATTATGATTTCATTTTTTTATATACCATTCTATTATGATTTCATGTTCCTATTTGTAATCTATGTTTTATAGCCATTAAATTGGCTGATCAACGTAATTAAATTCTATAACTCAAAAAAAAAAAAAATTACAAATCTATGACTTTTTAACAATTTTATATGTTTCCCTACCATCAAACCCTGTAAATCACTTTGCAATGCACTTTGTTAATTACAATTTATTTTTAAATATTTAACAATATTTTTTTACAATGCTTTGAGGTCCCATCATACCCCTCGTAAATCCTCGCAATTACAGGGCACTTTTGAAAATTCGCAAAAACGTTTGGAAAGAGCTTAACAAAGTGATTTAGTTTCCACTCCTCGCCACTACAGTCCCGGTTCATTACGCATTATTTATGGCCGTAAAAGGCAGCTGAACGAGCTAACAAAAAACAAAAGGAAAGGAAGGAAAAGCCACCCACTTTAAACAAATATACACGCACTCAGACGAAAAACAATAAAATGCACTAATAAAATCTCACATATTTTTCGACTTCATTAAAATGTTGCATGGATCAGTTGTTGTTTTTGTTCTTGTGCCACGCACATAAACACACAAACACCGAAAAGTTATTATTAGCATAACTGAGGGTTTAGAAAAACATTTCATTAAAACAAAAAGCAAAAACGCTTTCGAATAGGCAATTTAAATCGTTAATTGTCAACATTTTCAACACAAAATTCAGAAAGAAAAATCAAAAAGCCACAATGCCAAAAACGTGACTAGGAATAAATTTTCGTAATTAAATTTTTGTTGGTGAAAACATTTAAATGGAAAAATGGCAAAACAGCGTTCCAAATTGATTGAACCAATATAATTAGGCAATAAAACGAGACACTCGCAAATTAATGACTGCCCACATTTCCCCCTGTTTTATAAATTGTATAATCGAATACCTTTTTGGACAATGGGAATTCCGAATAGGAATTTGTTCACTTTTGGGAGTCCATTGTTTTGCTCATCGCTGAACAATCGCAAGTGCTCAGATACTCATTCCGATGCCACAAAAAGCCGCACAATTAACAAGAGATTGTATGGAACTCCGGTTAAACCTAAACCTCCATTTAAGTATGCTCGAAAAATGGGGGTGGAAACTGGGGGAATCGATGATTTAAGGGGCCTCCAATTTATACGCGATAATTAAATCGAATGCACAAATGATTTTGATTGATTTCGCTGCGCTGCTGCTTAAGTGCCAGCATTTTTCAAAAAATCTCGATGCACATGGCGTATGAGTGATTTTTACGGTTTAACCCATTAGGCGAGCGAAACATTCTAACGAATGGATTCAACTTTCGCTTAATATTGCCCATTAATCACTCGACTGCCGAGTGTTTTTCCAAACTACGGGAACAATTGATACGCCGTTTTAACTTTCATTGGTCATTAAAAGCGTGTGAAAATGGAAAATGCTGGAAACATTTGTGGTTTCAATAAATCCAACTCAATTAATTACTATCGCTATTTTAAAGTATTCCTTTTCAAAGGCAATAAAAAGGAGAAACAACCTTTAAGATCTAAATGTTGAAAAACTGCAGTATTTATAAGCTAGTTAAGGAGTATCTTTATTTAATTTATATTTTAACATTGATTTTAATATGAAATTTTTTTAAAAAATAAATCATGCAATTAAATATGTTTTATTTTTACAAATACTTTTTTTTATTAAACTTAAATATGTAATAATAAGAATAATAATAATTCTCTTTCAATATTCCAATTTTTTATCAGCATAATAAAATGGCCAAAAGGCAGTATCACAAACCCATGATAACTTTGTGAAGAAAGCTAAGATATTCCTTTAGTTTCGCTTTGGCCACTTACCAGTGAGCAATCACAAAGCTTATTGAATCTGAATCGCGGAACCCAATATCGTCTGCTCAAATTCATAATGCCAATTGATGCATAAATTCGTTTACATTTCCCACTCACTGGACAGCCGATGATTCGCTTCTTGGTTCGCTTTCCTTCGGGAGAGATGACATCAATAGCCATTCTTTTCATTTCGGTTCGGTTTTAATTTCCTCAACACCTCAAAAAACAAAGCCATGAAATGGCGGTTTTCAGTGGCAAATAAAAACATCAAAACGAAACGAAGAAAAATCATCAACAGCGGAGGAGGATTTTTCTTCTTTTGGGGGTCGGGTCGCTCACTTTGGCCGGAAATGAATAAATTATTTTTGAAAATTAAATATTTGAAATGACGAAGTTGGCATAAAAAAAGCAAATTATGCGAGCGAGCAAAAAAGAAGAGGAAAAAATTGAAAATAGGGAAGGAGAATCGCCGGCGGATGTGGCGGCCGTTAAAACACTCGCGATGAACATGATTTTCACTTCAGGGTCCAGAATTTAGAATCCCAAAACCGGAGGACTCAATATTAATTTTATGCAAAGTGTGGACTATTCAAGTGATGATTGTCAGTCGAAAGAAGCAGCCGACTGGACATAAATGCCTCGGAAGTGTGTTTTTTTTTTGAGATGCTGACAAGCTGTCTAGGCCTTGAAAACAGGGAACTGCACAGAGAAAATAAATCAAGTAAAATACGTTCTCTAACCATAGGTTCATAAAGTCATTGATTTTTTGCGAAAAATGGCAAAATGTAAACATTTTCAGGTTTTAATGCCATACGATTGAGAATTTAACAACGAGTTCAACAAGGTAGGAGATTCCATTTTTGGAGCATTATTTCCATTTTTATGACCAAACTACTACTTTTTTTTGGGTTGAAAATCAGGATGTTGATTTTTGGTACAAATTTTAAATTTTTCTTAATTGATTTTTTGCTGTAACTTGGACAAAAATGGTCTCAAATCAAAAGTTCGTACTGTTTTGAGCAGCTAACAACCTGATAATTAATATCAGTGCACTTTCAGTCTGATTTGAAAAAAATAAATTTTGGACCCAATTTTCACTTTTTTGATAAGGGGTACCATCATGATTTTTTGCGAAAAATGGCAAATTTTAAAAATTTCCAGGTTTTAATGCCAATCGATTGGGAATTTAATAACGAGTTCAACAAGGTAGGACACTCCATATTTGGACCATTATTTCCATTTTTATGGCCAAAATACTAATTATTTTTGGCTGGAAAAATAGGATTTTGATTTTTGGTACAAATTTGAAATTTTTCCTGATCGATTTTTTCCTGTAACTTGGACAAAAATGGCACCAAATCAAAAATGCGTACTGTTTTGAGCAGCTAACAACCTAACAATTAATATCAGTGCACTTCCGGCCTGATTTAAAAAAATAAATATTTGACCAAATTTTCAAATTTTTTATAAGGGGTACCATCATGATTTTTTGCGAAAAATGTCAAAATTTAAAAATTTCCAGGTTTAAATGCCAATCGATTGGGAATTTAATAACGAGTTCAACAAGGTAGGACACTCCATATTTGGACCATTATTTCCATTTTTATGGCCAAAATACTAATTATTTTTGGCTGGAAAAATAGGATTTTGTTTTTTGGTACAAATTTGAAATTTTTCCTGATCGATTTATTGCTGTAACTTGTACAAAAATGGCCCCAAATCAAAAATGCGTACTGTTTTGAGCAGCTAACAACCTAATAATTAATATCAGTGCTCTTCCGGCCTGATTTAAAAAAAAAAATATATAACCAAATTTTCACATTTTTTATAAGGGGTACCATCATGCTTTTTTGCGAAAAATGGCAAAATTTAAAAATTTCCAGGTTTAAATGCCAATCGATTGGGAATTTAATAACGAGTTCAACAAGGTAGGACACTCCATATTTGGACCATTATTTCCATTTTTATGGCCAAAATACTAATTATTTTTGGCTGGAAAGATAGGATTTTGATTTTTGGTACAAATTTGAAATTTTTCCTGATCGATTTTTTCCTGTAACTTGGACAAAAATGGCCCCAAATCAAAAATGCGTACTGTTTTGAGCAGCTAACAACCTAACAATTAATATCAGTGCACTTCCGGCCTGATTTAAAAAAATAAATATTTGACCAAATTTTCAAATTTTTTATAAGGGGTACCATCATGATTTTTGGCGAAAAATGTCAAAATTTAAAAATTTCCAGGTTTAAATGCCAATCGATTGGGAATTTAATAACGAGTTCAACAAGGTAGGACACTCCATATTTGGACCATTATTTCCATTTTTATGGCCAAAATACTAATTATTTTTGGCTGGAAAAATAGGATTTTGATTTTTGGTACAAATTTGAAATTTTTCCTGATCGATTTTTTGCTGTAACTTGTACAAAAATGGCCCCAAATCAAAAATGCGTACTGTTTTGAGCAGCTAACAACCTAACAATTAATATCAGTGCACTTTCCGTCTGATTTAAAAAAATAAATTTTGGCCCCAATTTTCACATTTTTGATAAGGGGTACCATCATGATTTTTTGCGAAAAATGGTAAAATTTAAAAATTTCCAGGTTTAAATGCCAATCGATTGGGAATTTAATAAGGAGTTCAACAAGGTAGGACACTTCATATTTGGACCATTATTTCCATTTTTATGGCCAAAATACTAATTATTTTTGGCTGGAAAAATAGGATTTTGATTTTTGGTACAAATTTGAAATTTTTCCTGATCGATTTTTTGCTGTAACTTGTACAAAAATGGCCCCAAATCAAAAATGCGTACTGTTTTGAGCAGCTAACAACCTAACAATTAATATCAGTGCACTTTCCGTCTGATTTAAAAAAATAAATTTTGGCCCCAATTTTCACATTTTTGATAAGGGGTACCATCATGATTTTTTGCGAAAAATGTCAAAATTTAAAAATTTCCAGGTTTAAATGCCAATCGATTGGGAATTTAATAACGAGTTCAACAAGGTAGGACACTCCATATTTGGACCATTATTTCCATTTTTATGGCCAAAATACTAATTATTTTTGGCTGGAAAAATAGGATTTTGATTTTTGGTACAAATTTGAAATTTTTCTTTATTGATTTTTTGCTGTAACTTGGACAAAAATGGTCTCAAATCAAAAGTTCGTACTGTTTTGAGCAGCTAACAACCTGATAATTAATATCAGTGCACTTTCAGTCTGATTTGAAAAAAATAAATTTTGGACCCAATTTTCACTTTTTTGATAAGGGGTACCATCATGATTTTTTGCGAAAAATGGCAAATTTTAAAAATTTCCAGGTTTTAATGCCAATCGATTGGGAATTTAATAACGAGTTCAACAAGGTAGGACACTCCACATTTGGACCATTATTTCCATTTTTATGGCCAAAATACTAATTATTTTTGGCTGGAAAAATAGGATTTTGATTTTTGGTACAA
Source organism: Drosophila prostipennis (assembly GCA_037075205.1). Taxonomy (NCBI): domain Eukaryota; kingdom Metazoa; phylum Arthropoda; class Insecta; order Diptera; family Drosophilidae; genus Drosophila; species Drosophila prostipennis. The sequence continues at coordinate 75,767 of JBAMCJ010004451.1, forward strand.
ATTTGAAATTTTTCCTGATCGATTTTTTGCTGTAACTTGTACAAAAATGGCCCCAAATCAAAAATGCGTACTGTTTTGAGCAGCTAACAACCTAATAATTAATATCAGTGCACTTCCGGCCTGATTTAAAAAAATAAATATTTGACCAAATTTTCAAATTTTTTATAAGGGGTACCATCATGATTTTTTGCGAAAAATGGTAAAATTTAAAAATTTCCAGATTTAAATGCCAATCGATTGGAAATTTTATAAAGAGTTCAACAAGGTAGGACACTTCATATTTGGACCATTATTTCCATTTTTATTGCCAAAAACTGTTTTTTTTTTTTAATAAAAAATATGTTTTTGTTTTTAGATGAAAATCTGTTTTTTGTTTTTAGATGAAAATTAATTTTCTAATAGATTTTTTGCTGTAACTTGGACAAAAATGGTTATTGGGTATTTCTCTCCGTGTGGAGTTTGGAAAACAGGGAACTTGCTGCCCAAAGGGCAATCTAACTGAATAACTGAAACGGCACAGCAGCCACCATGTCGAGACTTTGGCCACTGGGCAAAAGCAATAGCAAAAGCAGCAGGAGCAACATCATAGCACAGCAGCAACATGCAACAGCAACATCATAGGAGCAACAGCAACAGCAGCAGCAACAGCAGGGAGTAGCCAAGAAGAAGCCCTCTTCTGAAGAGGATTTTCTGGTGGGGAATTGAGGGAAAGAAGGACGACGGCTCGACTCGAGTGACAAGTACGTGCAAATGATACTACAACGTACGATGTACTTGACTTTGCTTCGGCATGTTGCTGTTGCTGTTGTTGTTGCTGTCGCTGCTGCTGCTGCTGTTGCATGTTGCTGCGGTGCGTTGCGTTTGCGTTCCGCTGTATTTATTACACTTTTAATGACAGCGACAACGGCTGAGCCGCAGACTCAACTCAACCGAACTCAACTGAAACTCCAGGGGCGGTACAAGCTGCTACTAATCTGTGACATCTATTGCGCTGCTCCTGAAAAAAGAAACAGATAGAAGCGAAGGGAGTACGGGTGCGATGGTCATGTCCTGTACACAGAGAAACTGGAGTCGTAATGAGGCTTAATTGGATCTTAAATTACGTGCATATTGGATTGGACGGGCAAAAAGGTCTGTGTGGAATGTACATATATTCACTAGCTTCTGAAACGAGGCGATTAAAGGTGTTTTATTGCTTTTGTTCTTCAAATATATTGCTAACAATAGGAAGTTACTCTGTTTGTAAGTACAAAAAAATATAATCTTTAATCAGTTTTCAGAAATAATCAGAATTTACTACAATTCCATTATAATAGATTTTATATATAAACAATTATGAACTTAATAATCACAAAATTTCATAAAATAGTTATATATATATAATGTAGGCAGTTTTTCTTAAATAATTTTAAATGATTATACCTTTATAATAGATTTATAAAAACTAGTTCCATATAAACCAATTAAATTAGTCTTATTTCTGTCTGTGTAGACACGAAGGCTGTGTTTACCTTTGGCTGCGTTTTTGGGCCAAATAACTGGGGGTTAACGGGAGGTTGTCAGGGTGAAGGTAGAAGTTGTAGGCGGAGTGGGAGTGGGGGGGTTGGGTCCAAAGGCCAAGGCAATGCCTGTTGTTGGGGCACGCGCATTTCCGGCTGAAGCTGCGACTCTGAGGTCGAAAGTCGAGTCGAGTGTCTCCTCTGCCTGGAACATATACATATACAATTCTTTTTTTTTCCCCCCGTTCTGTTTCGGTCGTTTTGTATCGGCATGCGGAGATACCCACAATCAGAAGAATACGAAATAAGAAATAAGAAGAATGGCAACTGCCACAGGAGGGGGCACATTTTTATGCGCTTTAATGAAAATCCTCTTATGCTCGTTGCGAATAGCGAATGGTGAATAGAGATGTGCCTTTCCTTGTGGGCGGGCAAATAAAAAAAACAAAAAAAAAGGAAAAAAATAAGCTGAAGAGCAGTCACGATTGTTATTGTAACGTGATTGTGAAAGCAAATCGGATTAAAATAGGTAAAGCTTTCGTTTCTCGGTAGTCACAGTGAACGGAAATGAAGCCGTGACTACCGGGAGCAGTGACTTCCTGTCACAAATGTCACCAAAAAAGTGGGGCAACTTAGGGTTAGGGTGAGGTTAAGGTTGGGTTAAAGTTAGGTTAAGGCAGGGTTAAGTTCAGGTCAATAAAAATTCGATTCCTCGGCCCCACCAAAAAAGTGGGGTAGCTCAAGGTTAGAGTAAGGTTAAGGTAAGGTTAAAGTAATGTTAAGGCAGGGTTAAGTTCAGGTCAAGGCTAAAATAAATGTAAATAAATATTCGATTCCTTTCAATCCTCGCTCAATTTTAGAATTTTGCCAAATGGCCAAAAGCTAAGGTTTCCAATCGATTGGTTCGACTGGTTCTTCTTTTTAAGATCAGTACATTGTGGTATGTGAAATCTGGGAGCTTGTAAAGTCACGGCTCTCTCTACACTTTACCACTTGGCATCTCTGGCGAATCAATGGGCCGCAACGACGACGTCAGGCTTTTGCTTTGTGCCAAGTTTTGTTTAAAGTTTACTTTGGTTTTAGCATCGTCGCCGACGAATACGATGACGATGCGATGGTCCCCATTTACATCCACAACCGCAGCAGCAGCAACAGCAACAGCAACTTCAATGCGGCAACAGCAACATCATCACAGCAGCAACAGCAACAGCAACAGCAACAAACAAACTGAAGAGTTGCTGCTGCTGACGTTGCAACGTCGCGACGGTGACGTTGTCTATTTACCTTTTAGTTAGTTAAGCCCGCTGCCTCTGCCTCTGCCTCCGCCTCTGCGTGTATATTTTACTAATTTAGATTAACCTGCAGCAAAAGAAGAGGAAAAAAACGAAGCGAAGATGACGAGGGAAAAAGAAAATTCTATCGCATTGCACACATGAGCACGTACATGGCAGGGTTCCAACCATCCAACCAACCAACCGAAACCAAACCCAGCCGAACTTGGGCCTGGCTGGCAATTTAAGATTATGAACCACACGCAGACAGCAGCAGTCTGGCGACAGAGGCGGCGCAAAAGGGGGGCTACCAGAAAAAGGGGCTGAGAAATGCAGGAAAAAAATGAAGAAAGCCAGGGAGCCAGGGAACCCGGCCTAAAGGCAAGTCTAGGCCTTGGCATATGCTCCACTCTTTGGCTGGCGCATGGCCAAGCCTCTTGTCCAATACCCCCCCCCCTGTGATTCCTGAATCCCTGGCTGCAGGTGCTGCCGCCTGCAACTTAATTTTAATACCCTTTTTAAGAAGTGCTTTGAGCTTTAGCTGGTCTAAAAAGTCCTTAGTGATCATAAGACATAAGAGATCGTATATGACGATGGCAATTTTTTAGGTATTTGTAGGTTGTAATACATCAGACGACTATTTCCCCCATATGATATCATTTATCAGGTTTTTAAATATTTTCTAATCTTTTGATTTTCCAACAAGTTTTGATCTAGTTACAAAAACAAACATACAACTTTATAAGTTCTTATAAGATCATATAAAATGATGGAAATTTTGCGGTATTTGTAGGTTGATTGGTGTTCAATTCCACTTCTAATTGTTCTATTATAAATGTATTTATTTTTGTAATATATCTAATTTAGAAAATTCATATCATTTATCAGTTTTGATCTAACTTTATAAGTTATTATTTTTAAAACTAAACGTATAACATAGCAAACCATAATATCGTGGTTCTGTTACCAATCCTCAAGGGTAGTCGAGTGGTTCGGTTTGGTCTCGAACTCTAATCCTTCGAACTTATTTTATTTCCCTGCTCTCGCTCCTCCTTCGCTCTCCTTTCGCCGACTGGGAGGTCTGGGAGTTGACTTTACTTGCTCCCGATTGCCTTGCCAGCAAATTGTAATTGTGGGAATTAGCAGTCCGGGCAGTCATCCCAGGCCACGCCCCCTTCGGCCAACACGCCCTCGTACCTGCTGCTGCCGTCGAGTGAGCAACTTCATTGCATATTGTAATTGAAAAGTTTAATCAAATTATAAGCTAACATTTCTCGTAATTGCAATTGAGTTGCGCATTTTGCGCCCAGCAACACCCACCGCTACGTGCCTCAAACAAATTGAAGGTGGGATGGTATTGGATGGTAATAGTATTACCATTAGTGCTGGAGGAACGTGCCAAGTGCCGGTGGTCAAATGAATATGCATGGGCCGCATTTCGATGGCATTTTGAAGCTGATGCAGATTGATGGGGCCGGTTTATCGATAAGGCGGCTCGGTTTCGGGCTAAGAAAGCTAAGTCCATCGCAAATTGAAATTTAATAAAAATAATATAAGCATAACAAACAAAATATCTTTTGAAATATCAAAATCTGTAAAGATAAAATCACAAATCACAAGAAATTGTATAATCTTTATGATAGCAAATGATCTGTGTTTTCTGTCCCCTTTAACAGCTACACCTTTTCGCATATGCGGCATTTATATTTATGCATGATGGCTTGCAGGTCTTTCAAACTGACAGTCGACCGAAAGTGAGATTGCAATGACATTTGTTCTTGCCACCCATCCCGCAATTGCGTAAGTTTCTGCTTGACTTCTGGAGCTCTGGAGTTCTGGAGTTCCCCATCCTCTAAATGCGAAACTGCAAACTCGGAACTCGAAACATCTCTCCATCCTTTGTCGCAGTTCGTCAGTTGTGTTATGAAACATTAAACACTTTGCATGCTGTAGCCAAAGTTTTGGTTGTCTGCTCGGTTGAATTCAGGGGGAATTCAGCGGAATAAACGGGGGATTCCGGGAGTCGGAAAGACCCACTTGGAAAAAAGAATATTAGAATATCTACGAAATGTTATATTTAAAAGATAGTTTAGTTAATATGATAAATTATAGTTTTAAATGTTTATTTTACAGAGTAAATTTATATTTATAAATTTATAATTAATTGTGGGTTTTAATTGGTAGATTCGGATTCTCCGCAGTGTGCATAAATATAACATATAGCACATATAGAACATTTAGAACATTTTCTGCGAGAGGCAGAGGAACACGAACACGAACACGAACACGAAATGTTTGCCGACATCTAAGATTGGCAAACGTAGCCAGCGGGTTACACAGCAGCTTTTAGTGGGCGGTGGGTTGTCAGGTGGCAGATGGCAGATGGGGGCGTGGTCGGGGTCAGGGGTCAAAGGGGGGTGGCAAACCTTGTTGATTGTTATCTATGTAGCCTGTGTGTTGCCCGATGTTGCCTCTCGTTTTTGTTTCAACGCCCAACCAGCGACAACAAGAGCAGCTTCCTTGCAAACTTGCAAACTGCCTGTGGAGTTAGTCGGCGGCTCATAAACACAGTTGACTGGCACAGTGGGTGCAAAATTAGTGATTATTAATTGGATTTATAGGGTAAATGATTCACAAATTAATGCCTAAGAAGCCCTTATAAAGTGCTATATTGAGTAAGCTTTATACCATATACTTTAGATTACAATAATATTGTCGCTTTTTCTAGCTAGTTTCATAGTTCATCTATAATATTTATTTCCTTATCGATTTCCCGATCGAAATGCAGCCGAGTTGCTGCCAATTGTCTCCTATATTGCCACCCATGCTGTGTCTGGGTCCTCCTACTCTGCTCCCTCCCCAATTTGCTCTACTTCCCCCCTTATCGACGGTCCACTGTACGAGTATCTGTATGCCGCAAATCACTGTCTGTGGGGCGAACGCGTCGTATACGCGTTATACCTATGTTAAACGCACAGTTGAGGTCAATGCAATAGGGCTATAAATTCAAAATGTTGTTTATTATTTATTATTAGATAATACTTTGTACAAAAAGTTCTATATAAAATATGGCTAAAATTTCAATATTTATTTTATATTAAAAAAAAATAATAAAAATTATATATATTAAAAATGGTTTGTTAATTCTTATTATTACTTACATTCCCATTCCTTCTTTAATAATTACAAATGAATTATTAAAATAACATGGCTATTTTCTTAACCGCAGCTATACGTCTGCCTGTGTGCCTATGAAAATGGCTGAGGGAAAGAGAATTTAGATGGGGCAAAGATATTGAGATGGGGATGCTCTGTGGACCTGGCTCGCCTCCAAGTTGTGGCCATCGTCATCTGCCGTCTGCCTTCTGCCTTTTGGAGTTAATTGCGTTTTGCTCAATTTAATATTGAATTTAATTGGGGGCGCATTTTTGCTAGGTAAGCCACGCATTCTGGGGATGTTTTGGCCAGCGGCAGAGGATGGGAGGCTGTTTGTATTATATATAGGGATAGGACCCCAACGACCACCCAAGACACATTAAAAGCTCTTAGGGCAAATGAGCAAATTAAATTTGATATGCGACGATGGCAGCCAGAAATGGGACACGCCACGCCCCCAAAAAATACGGGAGGGGGGCGTAATCCCATAAAATTAATGCGTTTAATTGAAAGTGTTGAGCATTCTTGCCTTTGGCCTTCGGCTGAGCATCATCAATGGAGCATTTGTTTAATTGAGGCGGTGGATTGCTGGAAAAAGCGCGAGCGCGAGCGAAAGTGAGAATGAAAAGTGTTGGCAACAATTGGCAAACTAATTGACAAATTGACGCAGCAAAGTAGGCAACGCCTGTGGGTGAAGTGGGTGCTTTAAGTGGGCGATTTCGATGGGTGGGTGGTTCGGGTTCTGGGTGGCAATCTGAAAACCGAACAACAGGCGACGTGGCAAGGCATTCTCGTTGCATTTGCAACTCGTTCGCCATGTTGCATGCCGCAAAATCATCAACACGTTAATTGAATTGTTGACTGACACACACAGTGGCGTTGCAGGGGGCTCAAAAGGGGGTTCGAAAAGGGGTTCCGGGGGTTTCGGGGGCTGAATTGCTGGACAGGCTTCGTGCGAATGCGGTTCACCGCTTATGGGGTTTCCATAGGAGATACACAGAGAGATAAAACATCAGACTCGAATTGAGAATTTTTTGCTAAAAAAAAATTAGTATTTTTGTCACAAAAATGGAAATAATGCTCCAAATATGGAGTGTACTACCTTGTTGAACTCGTTATTAAATTCCCAATCGATTGGCTTTTAAACCTGGAAATTTCAAAATTTTGCCAAATTTCGCAAAAAATCATGATGGTACCCCTTATCAAAAAAGTGAAAATTGGGTCCAAAATTTATTTTTTTCAAATCAGACAGAAAATGCACTGATATTAATTATTAGGTTGCTAGCTGCTCAAATCAGTACGCATTTTTGATTTGGGACCATTTTTGTCCAAGTTACAGCAAAAAATCGATAAAGAAAAATTTCAAATTTGTACCAAAAATCAAAATCCTGATTTTCCACCCAAAAAAAGCTTGTATTTTCGTCATAAAAATAGATATAATGATTAAAATTTGGAGTGCCATACCTTGTTGAACTCGTTATTAAATTCCCAATCGATTGGAATTTAAACCTGGAAATTTTAAAATTTTGCCAATTTTCGCAAAAAATTATGATGGTACCCCTTATCAAAAGAGTGAAAATTGGGTCCAAAATTTATTTTTTTCAAATCAGACAGAAAATGCACTGAAATTAATTATTAGGTTGCTAGCTGCTCAAATCAGTACGCATTTTTGATTTAGGACCATTTTTGTCCAAGTTACAGCAAAAAATCTATAAAAAATTTTAAAAAAATCCAAAAATTTTCTCGGTGTAGGAGCATCCCCGCTTAGCTGATGGGAATGCGTTTGCTTTCATGGCCCGCTGCCCTGCTGGAATGCAATCGCCAGCAGCAACAAAAGCACACTGAACACTGAACACTGAACTCGAGAGAGAGTCGAGTCACGTCAGCGCCATTTTCAAAAGCCTCCCAACTATAAAATGGCTGCAAGTGGCACCAGCCAAAGCACCATGTCTGTCTGTCTGTGTGTGTGTGTGTGTCTGCCTGGTAATTAATGAAATTGCAACGCATTTGAATTTTAATTAAAACAAAGCGCGCAAATTACGCAATATGCAAAACGCTTCAAATTTCGACTAGACTAGAAAGTGTGGCAAAGAATATGTGAATGGAAATGGAAAGAAATCTGTGGAAAATCAAGTATTGATAGAACTAAACACGAAAGCCCCATGGAATCTGGTGCTTAAAATAAATAATAATTATACCTTTACTATTCTCGGATTTCTTGAGGTTTCTATTATAATCAAAAACCTAAAAGAGTTAGACAGAAAATAAACTAATTTATAATTTACATTCTAATAAATAAAATATTCTAGGAATACAATTTATTAAAGAATTATGAAATTTTCTAACATAAATTCATAATAAATGGATATAACTAAAAGAAAACCCCATTTAATCTGCTACTTGAAAACAATAACAAACCTTTACTGTTTTTGGATTTACTAAGGTTTTTATTATTATCCAATTATTTATTTATTATTAAACAAAAAATCAACAAAATTAAAAACATAATGTCAAGCAATTCATTGAACTAGAATGGAGTTTTCAAAGAGAAATTTATATTGATTCTCTTTATGGGATGCGAGTAGCAGCCACAACTTAAAGCTGTGCACCTCAAGAGTCAGTGATTTTTCAATCGCAGCTCGATATACTTGTGGCCTCCCAACGGGGCCATTGCCAATTCCCTGCTATCGGCCTTCTTAGCAGCTAAATTGCTTGCTTCCGTTAACTTGCCCAACGGACACGGGCCAAAAAAACAAAAAAATATATGTACAAATATAAAAAGAGGCGAAAAGAACAAACAAACTTCTGCTGCTGGCTACCTGCGAGCAGTTGGAAACGTTTGGGGTCCGGAGACAAAGGCTCAGTCAGTCAGACCAAGTGGCCGCCTATTATAAGTGTGTGCACTGGGAGAAAAACCACAACAAAATAATATAATATGATTAAGTTGTAAATACCTACAAGTTGGCAATATTCAAAGCTCGTTCTAATCTATAGAAAACCCCCAAAAAAATGGTAGCTATATTTTTGTAGCAACCCTAGTAACTGAATTTTCTTCTGTTGGCTAAATCAATAGAAATTAAATAAAATTTTTTGTCCAGAAAATGAGAGTAAAGTCTAGCGTTCTTGTTGAAAAATGAGGTAATATTTAATTTTTATTAAAAACTCAAAATATTTAAACTCAAAATATTTTGTCTATATTTTTTTAACGAAGCCTGCATTTTTATTCTCTGTAAAATAAAGCAAGGGAATTAATAGCAAATGTAGATTTTCTGTCTAGAAAATTAAAGAAAAATGTGATGGCCTTCCTGAAAAATAAAGAAAAATGTTTTTAATTTTTTTTTAATTTAAGAATAATTAAAAATAATTAAACCTAAAACATTTTGTCTATTTTAGAATTGATATGAAATATAGATTTTCTGTCTAGGAGTGTTAATAAAAAAAAGAATAATATAATATTTTGTTGCTGTGTACGTACGTGTGTGTCCATTGAAGGCTCCACAATGTCCAATAGCCCCATGGGAATTGTTCGAAAGTGGAGTTTGTGGGGAATTTCGGGGGAACGGGGGAGTTCAGTCTGGCCTGGCCGTCGGGCAATTGCTTTTGTTTCGTTAGAACAAAAAATACATTTTCACCAGTGGCCAGTGGCGGACCAGCCCCCCTGCCACTCCCCCTCTCCCCTAGAAAGGGGGGCTGCGAAGGCGAGAGAGTCCGTGTAATTGCGTTTGTGATATTAGCCTGAAGTACACTTGCTGATTTCTCCCTTTTCTCTCTCGTTTTTTTTTCAGCTTTTTCTGTTTTCGCATTTCCATTGAAGTTTCTGCCTCTGTTGCAATTTTCAAGCACATGGCCCCGACCATGTTTAATTTGAATTGTTTTCACTTACAGTTGCCATTTATTCATCGACCGACGAACGAGGAGCACTTGATTGGCAAAAACAAAAACAAAAAGCGAAAAAAAAAAATAGAAAGTCCAGTGACCATTCCGCCGCCATTGAAGAATCCGCTGGGAGATTCTTTTTAATATGGGTTTGGTTGTTGGCTGCTCCCCGCCTTTTCCTTTTTTGTTTACCCGGCTTTCCAAATAAATTGATTTTCATATATGTATGTGCACTATATGTGCTGCCAATAAAAATCCACGGATCTGTTGGTCATTTTCGAAGGGGGGCTAAAAAAAGCAGACTGATATTACAAGCTATACAAAATGTTACAAATTCGGAAATTCCACTTTTTTTAAGGAAAATATATTCACAAATGAAATAAACACCCAAAAATATTTAAAATAATTAAATACATATTTTAAATATCGAAAAACATCTAACAACATTTTAAATATGTATTTGAAATACCCAATAAAAGCATTGCATTATATTTTTCATATTTTTCCCTCCGAATCGCGAGTATCCTCCTTTTTGACCCACTTTATGGGATTTCTCTGGGTCGTGAGTGATGGGCATTGTCAGTGTCAGTTTGTTTTTTGGCGTTTTGGCCTGAGTCACACGGGGCGAATACGTAAATTTGTGAATTTCGCATTGCGCATACGACATGTTGACCCAGTTCCCCCCTCTCGCTCTCTCCAGCCTCTCCTTTTGGGGAACCCGAGAAGACGGGACGCCGAGAAAGCATATAAATTATAATTTCTCTTTGTTTTGATGTTGTTATTTGTTATTTGTCGTCAAGCGCATTTTCGGCTAATTAAAAAAGAGCGACGGGCGAATAAAGAAGCGCAGCGGACCCCAAAAAGATCCCCAAGAAGAATGCAAATGAAATGAAGAAAAATGCGAGGAACGAGGCAGCTAAATTGAAAAAAAGGTTAACTACATACATACACAAAAAAAAGGTAATAATAAAAATCTCACACAAAAGCGGCGGCAGCAGCGACGTCAACCGAATTTCACGCTGACAAATTATGATTTATGCTACAGCTGACTGCTGCTGTTTTGCCTGTGGTTCTTCTTGTCTGAGTTTCTGACTCTTTGTTTTATGCTTCTCGCTTTTGACGTGGGCGCCGAAAACGCAGCTGCAAAGCCAACTCCAATCTGTCCGAAATCAAATCGTAAAAGACAAAGGCCCAGCATGATGGAAAAGTGGAAAAGTGTGGCGTGATTCACGCGTGACAGGCGCATGAAACTCTACAATTGTGAACTCTCCTTTCGGCTAGAAATTTCTACGTTAGGTGATTAAAATTTGCAGAAAATAGGTGGAAAACCATAGTATATTCTTAAATTTGATTAAAATATCTAAATTTTTTTTCAATTAAAAATAAAATATCTAAAGAATTTTTTTTTTGAAACATTTTATACACTTCAATTTATTTTTTTATTTTTTATTTCTCAAATATAGATAGTTACAAAATATCTCTATTTAAATATCTAAATTATTTTTCAATTAAAAATAAAATGTCCAAAGAATTTTGTTTTTATTTTATTTTTTTTTGAAATATTTGAAGTGTGTAGTATTTTATTTATTTTTTATTTCTTAGATATAGATATTTAGTTACAAAATATCTCAATTTAAATATCTAAATTATTTTTCAATTAAATATAAAATATCTAATAAATTTTGTTTTTTATTATTTTTTTTTGAAACATTTTAAGTGTATAGTATTTTATTTATTTCTTATTTCTAAAATATAAGTAGTTACAAAATATTTCAATTTAAATATCTAAATTATTTTTCATTTAAATATAAAATATCTAAAGAATTTTGTTTTATATTTTTTTTCCTTAACATTTCAAGTGTTTAGTTTATATAGCCATAAAATTGTGCACTTCTTTTGGCAGTTTTCGTATCGTACATCTCCCGATGAATCATTGTCTGAATCAAAATCCAAAATCCAGCTGTTCCCTGCGATTCTGTGGCCCCGGGTAAAAGGCCATGTGGTAAAAGGCCTGACGCTTCAATTACACTCACACAAAGCCTCGGCTCAAAGCTCGAGTGTATGGCCACCGGCGATCGTTAAAATCCAAATCCAAATCCGAATCCAAATCCGAGTTCGAGTGTCTGTAGTTGTAGTTGTCTTCTGCTTCGTGTCCTTCCCCCCAGGAAAATCCACTCCCTTCGAGGCTGCTGCTCTTTCAACTTGTGCCTTCTGTTTCTGCCGCCCGTTGAGAGTTGACAACTGTGCACTTTCATGGCCCAAAGGCCAGAGCCATGAAATATCTTCTCTTCTCCCGAATCTGCCTCCTGCAGGTTGTCGTGCGAAATCAGTGGGTTGGGGGCTCTGTACTGGCCAAACATTGCTCAGTTGCTCGAGGGCAGGAGGCATTTATGTACATTTACTCCACTATTTTCCAGTCGAGCAGCAGCAGCAGTAGCTGTTTTGGCCAGCAAACTCGTTAGCAGCCAGTAATAGTGATAACTGAGTGTGTGGCTGCGATGGTGGAGAAAAGTGGAGAAAAAGTATGGAAATTAAGGAATTAATTGAAAAAAATCTGAAACAAAATATGATCCATGATTTTTATTATTTATATTCCATTATAGAAATCAATTAAAAAATTTAAAAAAGGGTGAAGGTTATATACAGTTATCATACTTTTACTGCGATTTATGTATATTAAATAATTCTGAACAAGAAATAACAAACAAATAATACCTTTTAAAATTAAACAGTGAATTAAATTTAAGTTGAATACGAAATACTTAAGAAATATATAATATTGTGAGTCACAGTTTTCTTTAAAGTAGTTATTAAAAGTTTAAATAAACAAAAAATAGCTAAAACATTTTTAAATGTAATGTGATCTTTAATATTTATTATTGATGATAATTCTGTGAATCGTTTTGTGGGTCACAAGTAGCAGTCACAGTTTGCGTCACAGGCGCATCCCTGTTGGATGCCAGTCATCCAAGCCTTCTGCTTCTGCCTTCTCCTGATGCCATTTAACTCTAAATTCAAACACACTTTTCGGTCTAGCGCTGATTGTGAAATCTTGTTTGTTTGTTGCCATCACCGACCCCTTCTTCTCCTTTCCCATCTTCCCATCCAACATCCAAAGCTCCTCAATCATTGAACATTGGGCCATTGGCCATTGGCCATTGTCCATTGGATGCTGGATGCTGGAGTGTCTCCTTTTTGGCATCCTCAGTGCTTTATTTTTTGTGTTTGGGCTTAAATTGAGTCATGGACCACAGAATCGAAACTGAAATTCCATCAAAAAGGTGCCACTAGACCCGCACGCGATCAATCTAAAAACCCATTTCTCGACCCGCGATCGGTGTCAGTGTGAAAGGGGCATTAAGAGGGCATCTCAGGGGAAAACACCGCGTCAAAACTAATTAAATAACTCGTTCGACAATGCAGTCGAATGGAAATGGAATGGAATGGAGCTGGATGGCCGAGCCCAAGCCCAAGCTCTCCCTGGTCATGTTCAGCTGTCGAAAGCATTTAATTTTCAATTATCTCTCTGGAAATTACACAAAAGCCAGACTCGGACTCGGACTTTGAGTTGCAGATGAAGTTGGGCCCTCCAGCTCCCAGTTCTCCGTTCCCCATTTCAACTTGGAGTGGCAAAGTAAACAAACGAAGGGAAATAAAAGTCGGCCAACTAAATTGGCCAATTAAAGGGCCCAAAGTGTTTGATCAAATGATGCCGGGAAACCGGGAAAGCCGGAAAGTGGAAACTATAAAGTTCAGCTGTGTGGTAACTATTATTTGTCGAAATGATATCAAAGTGATATCGCAAGTTCTTGGGTGTTCATTTCAAAAGCAACAGGTTGTCCTTTGTTTTGGCCAAAACACTGATATTTGTTGAGCGAAAAGTTAGGATCTGCAGTTTTGGTAAAAATTTGATTTTATGGTAATGTTTTTCTGCTGTAACTTGGACAAAAATGTTCCTAAATGTAAAAAGCGCACTGTTTTGAACAGCTAAATAAATTAATCTACTATTCTCCGACTAATTCAGAAAAAAAACATTTTTTGACCAATTTTCGAATTTTTGATATTGCGAAAAATGCCAAAATTTAAACATTTCCAGGTTTAAATGCCAATCGATTGGGAATTTAATAACGAGTTCAACAAGGTATGACACTTTATATTTGGTTCATTATTTACATTTTTATGATAAAAATACTAAATTTTTGGCAAATCAAGATTTTGTTTTTTGGTAAAAATTTAATTTTTTTTTAATCGATTTTTTGCTGTAACTTGGACAAAAATGGTCCCAAATCAAAAAGGCGCACTGTTTTGAGCAGCTAACAACCTAATAATTAATATCAGTGCACTTTCCGTCGAATTTAAAAAAATTAATTTTTGGCCCAATTTTCACTTTTTTGATAAGAGTACCATCATGATTTTTTGCGAAAAATGGCAAAATTTCAAAATTTCCAGGTTTAAATGCCAATCGATTGGGCATTTAATAACGAGTTCAACAAGGTATGACACTCCATATTTGGATAATTATTTCCATTTTTATGACAAAAAAACTAACATTTCTTTGGATGGAAAATCCAAATTTTGATTTTTGGTACAAATTTTAAAATTTTTCTTAATCGATTTTTTGCTGTAACTTGGACAAAAATTGTCCCAAATGCAAAACTTGCCGTCTGATTCCGTCCCATTTACTTCATCCAAGCTCATCTAATGACTGCAGAGATCAAAGCCTGGCTGTCGGAGGCCGTAACGCTAAATGGATAATTTACGATACGGAATCCACTTTAAGATCCACGGCAGATCCTCCGGTGTCCCCCGAAAAACAATGCGATTCAATTAAATTCAAATGGGAAATGGAAATGCAAATGCAATTTCAATTGCGGCAGCAGTCGAGATGAAACGACCGCAGCTTTTGGTCTGGCTTTGGCCTGTTCTCTTTTGGCTCAAAACCCAGCGCCTTGTCTTGGTCTTTGGACCCGGTTAGCAAGTCAAAAAGGTGCCGGGCGGTGGGCTCTCCATCCAATAAGTTCCCCTTTACTTCGCTTTTTTCTACCCGGCATCGTTGTCTGCGCCGTTTTGTCTGCATCTGCATCCCGGCGTCATTTAAAAATAGTTTTGCGTGCGGCTTCCTCGGATTTTCGGTTTGGAAGGGGGGCAAAATCAGCCATCGGAGGGTCGAAATGAGCAGGTTAAGCTAAAAATATGACGGCGGCAGCCTGCTTTTGTACACTCGCAAAAACGCTAAAACGTTCAATATGCAAATCAGGATCTGGAAAGTTTCGTGGCAGTAATTTCCGCTTAAAGTTTGGCGAAGAGGAAAATTAGTGCGTGATACGAAAACGAAAACTTCTAAACGAATTTGAAGAGATTTTTCATTTACTTAGTTTCTTCTGCTTTTGGCTGATTAAAAATCAATTTTTACAATGTATAATGTAGTTTTAATAACTTTATAATTCCATATTATAAAGTCTACACTGCAACGCCCACAAAAAAAATCAATGAATGGCTTTAATCTTGAACGAACAAAACCTGTATTCGTTTTAAAGTCCGTTCACCGCAAACTCAGGGGACTTGGAGAGCAAATCAAATCGTAAATTCAGTCGCATCGTAAAACCCACTGGCCACCAATATCGCAGCGCTTCCGTTGCAAAAGTCTTAAATTCGAGGCTTCCATAACTTCGAATCCCACTTTACTCATTTTATCTGTTAGAGGGTCAGAGTGGCCAACCGGTTCCAGTTCCATTTCCATTTCCACCGATGACCCTTCTCTGGCTCTGAGTCCACATGCTCCATTGTCGCATTGGCAGAGCGATTAACTTATTTGCGGAGGAGACTCTTTGGCTCTTTTGCCCTTATTTTCCATCATCTTATCGAGTCAACATCATCTGCTGTCCCTTTGGTTTGTATGCGATGCGAGGTATTGGATGGGTGTTATAGTAAAGCTTAAAACATATCGATATTCTCAGAAATCGTTTCGATAATATCGATGTTTTCAGGGGAAATAATATTAAATATCTAAAATAATCGAAATGTCTATATTGTTAGTATAGCTTGAAACATATCGATATTCTCAGAATGTCGTTTCGATAATATCGATGTTTTCAGGGGAAATAATATTAAATATCTAAAATAATCGAAATGACGATATTCTCACAATATCGTTTCGATAATATCGATGTTTTCAGGGGAAATAATATTAAATATCGAAAATATTCGAAATGACGATATTTTTCAAGTTCCAACTTATCGGCTTCTTGAAGGGCATTTTAAACATTTTAGATATATCTTTAAAATAAATGTTGGGTGTCTTCCAGTCGATCCCTTCGCCTCTTTTGTTGCTGTTTGCGTTGCGTCTTTTGCGTAAAGTGTAAATATTATCCCAAGATACTTAACCATGTTGTCGTTGGCAATGTTGCCATCGTTCTTTCAATTTCAATATCCAGGGGTCTGGGATTAGCTTATTTCGCCGGTGACAGGCGACTGGAGACTAGCAACTGGCGACTGGAGAAACGACCTTGTCCCTGTTATGTTGCTGTTTGAGTTGTCAGCGCGTGAATGACTCACTGATGGATTGGCTGACTGCTGGCTGGTTGGCTTGTTTGCTTGTTGATATTGTCAGAGCAAACAGCAAACAGCCAACAGAAGGCAGCAGCCGACGGAGAAGCGCCGCTCCACTTGTGCAATTGACAGGCAGGCGGACAGGGCGGAAATAAAAGTCAGCACAAGGAAAGGCAGAGCCATCGGAGGCGCCACCCAGTCTGGCCAATTAATAAGCCAGCTAATGGTTAATGGCATTGCCCGCTGATGGATGCAGTGCAGCATGGCCGCGCTGCAGCTCATTTGCAGGCGTCTCTCATCGCCTTTCGTTCTGAACTAGAGTCCCAGTCCCTTGAGCACACACTGTGAGAAATCTATTATTTATTTATATATTTTATTTATTCCTTGATGAGTCTCTTATATATATTATTATGCTGACTGCATTTGCTCAAGCCCCGTGAACATAGCCAGTCCTTTATCGCCACTGCCACTATTTAGGCAACATCATCAGCCAGGGGCGTGGGTAGAAAGGGGGTAAAAGCCGTAAAAGTGTGTATTTACCGTGGGGGAGGGGGGGGGGGCTATCTGTGTGGCAGGCCAGCGACAAACGCAGTGCACAGACGGAAACTCATTAGTGAAACTGTGTCTTGGCAGAATCACCTCACCTGCCCTCCGAATGTCAACCCCCCCGAAGGGCGCCCCTGCTGAAGGGTATAAAACCAAGCTGGCAACATCGTTATGACGCTCTCCTCCCCCTTGGAGTCCCTTTTTCGCATATCCTATAGACAAAAAGAGAGCCCATTAGCTAACAGATCGCACAACGTGCTCATAAATCTCCCGACCCAGCGATCATTGCTTTGTTGAAATTTAGACAAATCTTTCCGGGAAGACTTGTGGTTTTTACCATGTCTTCCGGGTATTTTTAGTCTTTGTAAGATCATCATCAGCGAACCGAAATTTATGTTTAAATTTAGCCAGCTGCGTGAATGGCTTTTAGCAGAAGATACCACTGGCATACTTCTACAGACCTTATGCATTTGAAGCTGTTCTATTTTCGGTCATTGATGAAATTCCCAATTAAGTCTTTGATACGTTCAAATTTATTCATGGACAGCCGTGGGTTCTGCTTGTTCTGGTTATTCTGAGCAATAAAAGTATTTAGATGAAAATAATATCTCAGTTTCTACCAATGAAGAATGAGTAATGATGATAGTAAATTAAAACTAATTGCCATTTTTTATGGTTCTCGTTTGGTTTACTTGTTGTGATGTATACCTTGTGTCTTCTCAAGCCTCCTTAAGTCTAGTAACCATACTTCAAACTTTGTTGCCTCCCCGGAGACCGATCCCAATTCGAACCGGTTAGGAACCTTAGGACTTAAGAAGCACTGCAACGAATTGCCGTGAAGTTAGGGTATTCCCCTTGGCTGTTCTGCCTGTTTTCACTGTTTTTTGTGGTGAATTTCCATGACTGTCGTCTGCCTGCATTTTTCCACACCGCCCTTTTTTCATCCGCCCCCTTTCGACACATTGTTCTGCATCCTTCTGTTGGTTGGGCTCTCCATTCGTTGTTGTGTGTGTACACAAATTTTTATGACGACAGGTTGGTTGGTTCGCCGGTTGGTTGGAGATTGAGAGAGGGGGAGGGGGAGAGGGAGGGGGAGCACGAGGTGACTGGCAGCCCTGCAAAGCGATTTCACGCCTGACGCTCCACGCTGCACACAGTGGCGCCACCTGCCGAGGCGCATTGGTGGCTACAGCTTCACTTGGATAAAAAATATAATCTCATTCAAAATGAAATTCTAATGATAAATTATTCAATTAATCGAAATTAAGCTAGGGTAATCAAGTAAAGTTATGTATATTTAAAAGCAAACTCTATTGTACAATTGGTATACTAAATTTTTTGATTGTATTGAAGAGTTAAGAGAAATATTATATTATATATTAACTTTAATTCGATAAATATCAACATTTTTGAGAACTTTTTATACTTAATTTAACATTTTTTAGAACATTTTAGCTTTAATCAAAATTTACATACTTTTTCATTAAATACGATGTCTAAGTTATCAGTGAGTTATTTTTATAAATTTCCCTGGAAGACTGGAACTTTATTCACAGTGCTTCGATGAATGAACAGCTGAAAAACGAGCAGCTTTGCTCTATGCGTGAAAACAGGAAGAGCTGCGGCTGCCTTCGTTCTTCGTTCTTCGGGAGCTCAGAGCCCAAGTTGGATCTGAATCCGAATCTGAATCCGAATCCGAGGCTATAGCCGCTGCTGCAGTCGAGTGATATAAGTGGTTGACATGTAGCCGCCATTAGCGGTGCGATGACAAGCGTTGAAAGCGCGCCCGGGGAATTAAAACGCAAAAAGGGAAAATAGCAAAGGAGAGTTAAAAAAAGTGCGGAAAATGTGAAAAAGGCAGCCGAAGTGAACAAGAGAATTGGATGGGATAGTTCTCATTTTTTTATTCCTTTCCTTTTTTTTTCTGACTCCATTTTATGACAGCAATGGAGCAGGAAACCACAGTGGAAAATAAAAAAAAAGAGGGAAAAAAGGTGCAAAAATCATCAGCACGCTGAAACCACCCACCCCCCAGACGACCTTCGGTTGGGAAAACCGCCTGTCACATTAAAGTATCATTTGCAGTCACTCAGCCAGAAGCCAGAGGGAATCCTCCACCTCCATCCCGAGCAGCCTGCATTTCCCGGCGATTAAAGTCAATGGCACACTATATACCCATATACCATATTATGCCGTACCATTCGAATTCGAACTCCTCTATATTGATTCCACAAATCGCAGACTCAATTGATGGCCTCGCGTTTTCCGTGCGATTTGCCTGCGGTTTTCTGGTTTTCTGGCGCAGTTTTACCCACCCATTTAGTTTTACCCACTTCACCCACAAGCTTCCACTGACCATTGACTTGGCCACTGAAAATGGCAAACGGAAGCAAGCCGTAATGAATACATTAACATTAATAATTGCCCTCGCTTTTGGTTACAGTGTGTCCGAAGTGGAAAAAGGGGCGTGACTACTGAGTGGGTGTTTTTGCATAATTCGGTTGCATAATTCGGTGATTTGACTTTGAAATCACTTAAAACGGTGATTACTTCAATGGAAACTCGCAGCTATTCGAAATACGATTTTATATAATTTTTTATTACAATACAATTACAATATTTACTTATTTACGACCTTAAGTTAATATGAATTGGTTATTTATAGTGAATTATTATGCAGTTCATTGAGCATAAACTCAAAGGTAATTAAAAATGCATTGTTGATTTCTCAGTGAATGAATATTATTGAATTTTTAAATTATACAATACAATTTAATATATTTCTAAAATGAAACTGCAATTTTCTGCTAGATGTTGAGTTCTTTAGAGATCTTAATTTAAGATGAAAAATGTGAGAGTTTGCAGTTGGCAACTGGATGCAGCTGACATTTATCACCTGCATTTTCCTGCATTTTCCCTTTTAGCCCGCAGTTTTCTTTTTTGGCAATTGCGCCATGTGAGAGGCAGACGCTCTTTGATTACAGGGGACCCCAAAGGGGGGCATTAGCATTAGCATAAATTTCAGCTTGCTCGCAGAGCATCCGAGTATGAATATATAATACGTGTGTTTGGTGTTTTGGAAACTCGGGGAAACTTTGCGAAGGGAAACCTGGGGGCGGAGTCGCTTAGGCCGGAACAGGGGCAGGATAATCGCTGCTTAATGCAGTCGCGACCCATCCATCCTTGCCAACTGAATTGCCATTTGTCTTATGATAACGAAAGCGAGACGAACTCCCACTCGAATTCACATAGCAACTCTCTTGTGCACTCAAAATATATTTTACAATTTTTATAAAACCCTATCCCATCTCTAAAATTTTATTAAAAACCTCTTTGCTTATTTCGGTTAACTTAACAACCGATAAATATTTTTTATGAATTTTGATTTTTGTCCGCAGGTTTTTATATCAATCATATTTCGAGTTCACTTCATCTTCCGTAAAAAATAGGGCGCCATTTTATAGTATTAAATTTTGACTACCGTACGAAATTATAATACTAATATTCTGGAATTTATTTCCTGTGTATTAAGCGGTGTGTGGGCTCATTGAAGAGCATTCAAATTTAATTTGCATGCAGGCTGAGCAAACTTTTGTTTACCTTGCCTTGCGGTAGCGAAATCAAATTTGAATCCGCTTTGAGTTCCGCTTCCCCGATTCGCAGGGCATTTCAAAGGGATCTTTATCCCTATCAAAGTCGCGACTACGAGTAACTAGGACGCGTCTAGAGTGGCAGCCGAAATCGGTTAAGTTTTGACCAGGCCATGGGGGTTTCCCCGCGGAAAAACCCCCGAAAACCACCCGGAAAACCCCCGCCAGGTGGCGGGCATAAAGCTGTTTGAAGTCTTCATCTGGAAAACGGGGGGATGAATGGGGGTTGTGGGTTGTGGGTGGGCGGCTTTGGCTTCAGCTTTACCTTTCGCTTTAAGCGATGCCAAATTATTTTTATTTATTCGTGCGTTCAAAGAGATTAGCGCTCACTAGATGGCGCCACCTCAAAGGCGTTCACGGTGAAATGCAAAGCCGTACACGTGTATTTATCGATGTATAAAAATTTAAATAAATGCATAGCACGATTTTGAGAAACATTAGAGGGCGGAGGGATATTCTTTAATTCAATCGATTACGCCATTACCACCATTAAGGCGCCTAGACGACTCCTCGACCATTTTCCATAATTTATGGCCTTTCCTTTGCCTTTGCCTTTGCCCTTTTAAGAGGTATCATAAAATTCAGAGAAAAGGGGAGAGCAATTTCAATTTAAATAAGGAATATCTGGGAATTAATCAAAAATATCAACTAAATAACTTAAAGAAAATATAATAGAATTTCTATTTTATTTTTCAACTAATTCATCATAAGTATATGAAAAATATCAACTAGACCTGATAATATCCACTCAAATATACAAAGCCTGAAGTTTATTACTTTGTTGAAGGGTATTCGCCCTTTTCCCTTTTTTATTTCTTTTTATTCGTTATGGGGCCATTTAGGCAGCTCGAAAGGGAACAAATCTTTTATTGATGTTCGGGAGATGGATGGCAATGGGAGGCAGTTCGGATGGCTGCTCTAGTTGGCGAGCTCTTCTCTTTGGCAGCTCATAAAACCGGCAAAATGCGGCAATTGCTTGCGCCGCCATTAACCCCAACGTGGTGTTATGGTGTTAGCTTGTTACCTGGCACATGAATAAATCACGGGGTGATTCACAGACCACCCAAACCACCCTGAATATGCCATATATACTCGTATATATATCGGCCCACTCGTTCAACTGTTCAACGGCCAGATGATAAATGTGCCGGGTTGTTTTTGGTTGGGTTTGTTACACGCCCTGCTGGCTTTCTTCCTTCGATTTGCTTAACAAATTTGTGAGATTCTTAGCACATTTGCATATTGCTGGGAGAAGGAGGGGGAGGGGGAGTCCCTTTCTAGATTGTCAAGTGTAAATTCCGCGTTCTCTATTTATTTCTCAGTGGATTTTTTTAGAATACGAGTAGGTTGCTCAATAATGACGACATTTCCTTCCTTCCTTCAAGAAAAAGACAGCAGGACAGAAGGACAGGGTTGTGCTGTCGTTTGCGCTTTTATTGCTGCCGTCGTCAGTGTTGCCAATGCCATCTGAGGAACCCGTTTTAAAAGGATTTCGATTTCTGTATTGAGTTTATTTAACTCGAGGAGTAGGGAAAATGGGGGAGGAAAGTGGGAGTGGAAGCATCGCTCAATCGAAGTTGTTCAATAAAAAATGTGCTGGAATTTCCTTGACATTTTCGCCAACATTCGAACCTCGAACCTCACACCTAATCCCCAACATTTTTCGATGACTTTTTGACGGGCATTTTTCGTCGTAAAACGCTTGGAATTTCGATGCGATTTTGTATAGATATTTTATATAGGGAAAAGGGAACCCACCCTGTGGAATGTCCATTCCCTTCCTGGCCGAAGGTATTTTCTGAATAATTTGAATTAAACAAACGCCGAAATGGAGTGACAGCAGGTTCAAGTTCAGGCTCGAAACTCCGGACCTCTGACTTCAGTTCAATCAGTAGACGCAAAGTGGATAATTGCTGATTGTGGGGATTGAATGACAACAGCTTCATTCGGAAAGTGCGATGGGAAATCTAATACAATCCAATCGAATCCCCAAAGGCGGTTAAATTTAAATTGCTGACAAATAGGGATTATTTACACTATATGTTTGTATTTTGGTTATTAATTGTAATTTATACATAATAAACTCTCCTTAAAATTTTTGGTAATATATTTTGTATTATATTTACCAAATATTGTTACGCCAAATAAATATGTGTTACTTATATCAGTAGTTACGACTAGTTTCTTGACTTAATAGTTTAATATTACAGAAATATTCCCTGGAATTTTCTTGATTTTTCCTATTTACCATCTATTTGTGATATTTTATACCTTTTCGAGAAAATAGAAGTCAGTTACTTTTGGCAACATCTCGTAAATTGCAAATAATAAAAAAGAGGCGAAAAACAAATTATTTTCTGCTGCTTTAGCTGAAAGTTTGCTTATCAATGGGAGGCAATTTGGGTGGCAATGGGCTATGGGGATTGGAGTTTTTGGGGGTTTTTAGGGGTTTTCAGGGGTTTGGAAAGTAAGAAAAAACCCTGTTCGGGTCAGTGGACCCGCTGCTGTTTATAATTTTTGTGCTCGCGGACTCGGCGCATTCATACGGCATACAGAAATCCTATGAGAATCCCTTTCCTGCTCCGTTTTTGCTCCTTTTTCCTTCCTTTGGCTTCCGTTTCTCGGGTCCTGGGCGAGCTCACATAAAATTTAATTAAGTGCAACAACAGCGGCAACAACATCGGGGAGCCCGGCGAAAGCAGCATCGTTTATAAAATTCACATAATAACAATAAATTTTCAAATGCGCCGTGGCAGCCAGCGTCTGCCGCCCCCTCGTCCCTCGTCCTTCGTCCTTCGTCCTGGGCCTAGGTATTAAAATTTATCGCCAGCTTTCGTAGCACGCGCAGCAAACGCGAAGAAATTTGCGTGCCGGATGCCAAGGGTTTCCCCTTTGGAAAACAGGAAAAATCTTAGGAAAAATCACTCACACAAAAAATAGAAATATTTGGATAAATATTATTGTTTCTGTTTAAAAGGGGAGTAAAAAACTATGTATTTTGGCACTTAAACTACACAGAAAAACAAAGTTCAGGCCTATATATATTTATTTATTCAGATGGGAAATAATAAAATTATAAAATAGTATTTTTGCAGATTTTTTAAATGCCTCTAGAATTTATATTAGATTTACGGCAACCTTTTTTCTCAGTGCAGTGGCCATGGGAAGCAGCAGGAAAGCTGGAAAGCAGGAGAGCCGATGCGATGGGCGATGGGAATGCCAGCTTAGTGTCCCCAGAGGCGGCATTCGAGCTCTCCTATGGATGCGCATATGTATTCCCGATCAGCTTTAGTCTTTAAGAATGTATAAAATGTATAAAGTGTGCATATAGTCACATATGGCGACTCCCCTCGAATAATTTGTCTATTTGTTTGCCTTCGCCGTTGCCTCGGTTGGCTTGCTCATTCATTTGACTCGCATTAATTACATGACACGCACACGAAACCCGGAGTCGGAAGTCTAGAGTCCCTTCTCTCCTCCTCAGCCCGGAATAATTTATTAAAGAGACCAAAAAGATAGCTTTTTTCTCTCCTCCGCAAGACGCAGCCCTTCATCCGTGGCCAAATTGGGTTTGCACTTGAAGAAAATAAATCATTTCAACAATAGGAAATCTAAAAAAGTCTTTCAGATTTATTTAATTAGTTACCAGTCTTCAAAGTTAATTTTGTTTAAAATGTGAAAGTAATAAGTTGGGTTAATTCAGTTTTATAAATAAATCATTTTAATAATTTTATTTATTTAGACTAAAATTTGAAAATTGCAAGCAGTTAAGTTGGATTTTATTGCTGTATTTTCTTTTAGTATTTTTCTTTTATTTTTAGTGATTGCCAGAACTTGACTTACATATTTGGTTCCTTGGGGAAAGCCAATTCCTTTCCCCTTCCCCTGGAGGAGGATGGAAGGAGGTGGCTGAGGAAACTCCTTCCAACCTCCTCCCCCTGAAGCACACACATCATCATCTGCATCTGGCTGAGCCTGCTCCTTGTCCGCTCGTCAACACAAATGACTGTCTCGTGTTATCTGCTAAGCCGCCTTATCTGTTTGGGTCTTCAGGGTCCTCGTCCTTCTCCTCAGCCATCCAGCCATCCAGCTATCCAGATGCTGCCCCATCCGCATCCGCATCCGCCCTTCTGTGATTTGGCCTGTGTTACTTATTTAATTTGTTGCTTATTTGTGCTCATGGAGGAGCAACAAGCTTGGATCTGAAGCTCCAGCGAATGTGAGTCTGAATCCGAATACGACTCGACAAATTCCTGGCTCCATTCACTTGTTTGCATATGTTTAACATGTTCTCTTGGCTCCAACTCCCACCCAAAGTCGAATTGTTTGCTTGCCTGTTTGCCTGTTTGTTCGACGGGACTGCGTATTGTGTCCTCAACTCAACTCAACCGAACGGAACTGAACCGAACTATACTAAACTGTACTAAACTGAGCGGGGAGCATGTTTTCCTTGGGCCTTGCTAATGATTTTGCCAGGGTGCTAATCAAATTGCCAGCCCTGCAGCAGCTAATGTCATTACCAAAAGGTGAGAGGGGGTTAAGGAGGGGTTAAAGGGGGGTTAAGGAGGCAGTGGGATATGTAAATATTTATCCGAATGGTGGCAGACCCAGGGACTACAAGGCGCAAATTATCTGAGCACAAATGCAGTTGTGGCCAAGGAAAATACTGCCTCAAGAAGCCATATTCCATTATATTAAAAATACAAAGGCAGGTGGAAAATGGAATAAACATTATAACAACAATTAATGTAGATGTTAAGTTTAAGTTAAGTATGTTAAGTTTGCACTGCAGGCCAAAGTAATAGCACCGATAATAATTCTAAATCATTTTTCTAAGGCCCACTTTTTTGCTAAGAAAATGTAACAATTTTGATCCAGTTACAAAAAAAAAACGATTAAGAAAAATTTCACATTTTTACCAAAAATAAAAATTCTGATTTTCCACCCAAAAAAAAATAGTATTTTGCTCATAAAAATGGAAATAATAATCCAAATATGGAGTGACCTACCTTGTTGAACTCGTTATTAAATTCCCAATCGATTGGCATTTAAACCTGGAAATTTCAAAATTTTGCCATTTTTCGCAAAAAATCATGATGGTACCCCTTATCAAAAATGCGAAAATTGGGTCCAAAATTAATTTTTCTAAATCTGCCGGAAAGTACACTGATATTAATTATAAGGTTGTTAGCTGCTCAAAACAGTACGCATTTTTGATTTGGGACCATTTTTGTCCAAGTTACAGCAAAAAATCTATAGTGAAAAAATTCAAATTTGTACCAAAAATCAACATCCTGATTTTCCACCCAAAAAAATAGTATTTTTGTCATAAAAACGGAAATAATGATCCGAATATGGAGTGTCATACCTTGCTAAACTCGTTATTAAATTCCCAATCGATTGACATTTAAACCTGGAAATTTTTAAATTTTGCCATTTTTCGCAAAAAATCATGATGGTACCCCTTATCAAAAAAATGAAAATTGGGTCCAAAATTAATTTTTCTAAATCTGCCGGAAAGTACACTGATATTATTTATAAGGTTGTTAGCTGATCAAAACAGTACGCCTTTTTAATTTTGGAGCATTTTTGTCCAAGTTACAGCAAAAAATCTATAGGGAAAAAGTTCAAATTTGTACCAAAAATCAACATGCTGATTTTCCACCCCAAAAAAGAATAGTATTTTAGTCATAAAAATTGGTAAAAATTGTAATTTTTCGGAAAACGCTGTGTTCTTTTCGCAGTGGGCCTTGATTTGTCGGAAATACGGTTAAAAATGCGATTGAATACGAGGAAAAATGTAATAAATATGAACTTGTGCAGTTAGTGTTCTTCCATAAATTCTTGAGGTCCGACTTAAATCTCGCTGTGAAACTTTTATCATTGATTGCCATTTCACCAGACTTTCCTGGCTCGCTTTAAGTTTCCACTGCAGTTGTCGCATCCTTTAGCCAGTCGCCCAACCTCCCAGCCTCCTGGTTATTGCTTTGGCACATTTTTCGATTAAAATTTATTTGCACAACTTATGAAAACTTAAATGCCCATAACGGCGCCGCCAGACTTGGTCCGCAGACGGGGATACTGCTACGTAGTGGCACATCTGGTGGATGGGGTGGAGATGGGGATCCTCCACCCACGAACGTCTGCGTTTCTGGCCAACCGAATGGCGCCTCTTGGGCTGCCACACATTTCTTGGCTAAAAAGTTTCAAATATTTCATAATTTGCTGCATGTTTTATGGAGGCGCAAGAGCATATTGCACTTTTCCGGCCGCAGTCATAAAATAAGGCTTTCTTTTCTTTCTTTGCGGGCGATTTCCCTCACTCATACGATCATTTCGACCCCATAAACCGCCTGTGACCTGATTTTTAGCCCCTCCCAGTTTTCATTAAATAATTGAAATGACTTCCGACTTAGACTTTGACATTGAAGTGGTCGTTTTCCTTCCATTTTCCGAAGCCACCGCCGCCTGGAAAAATTCAGTTTGCGAACAGATGAAGCACAACGACGTCTGGGTGTTTGGCTCAAAAATAAAAGGAAGAAAACCTCCTCACAGGTACGCGGCGCACTTAAAAAGTAATTTTATTACACAGCTACTTACGGCTACAAACGGCGGAAAGAGATAGATAAGTGAGGGAGAAAGGGAGAAGGAGAAGGGGAGGGGGAGAAGTCATCACCTCAAAGCGAGGGGAAAATGGAAAATTCTGGGCGGAAAATGGTGATGCTGGCATTGTCACACTATTTTGCCGGAAGTTCTACTCAACCTCCAACCTTCTTGCCCTTCGTCAACCTTTGACGCTGATTGTTCTTCTTGTGCTGGAAACCCAAGAAGAAGCCCCGTTTTCGTTTACAAATTTTTCTCATTACATTTTTACATCATCTTTTCCACTTTTCCACTTTTTCCCCTTTGACTTTTCACCGGCTTCGCTGGAAGCCCAAGTTTGTCGAAAGTTTCCACTACTTTTTGCCCTTTCTGATGGCTTTTCTTCAATTTTTGTCCCATCTTCCATCTTTGCATCTTTGCCAGGTAATTTAATGACTCGAGGAACTCCTCGCAGTAATGAGCATTCAATGGGGTTTGACAGCAAAGAGGGAGCTCTATAATTTGCCTGCTAACCAGGAAAATTCTACATCTGCGGGTGAAAGGTGAGGCATTAACTATGAAGTCTAGGTAGCTAAATAAATTGGGTTACTACTCGTAATCAATTATTAAATAAATATCGTAACTTCTTCATTTTCGTTTTTCTTGAGAGAACGAAGGTCCTCGGACTCAATTATACTAATGCAAAATGGTAGCACAAAATAAAATATGTATGCTGGCACTGACAGTTTGACCATTTTTCCTCTGACCCTGTCAAAATATTAAGTGGAAGTTGCCCAGAAGACTCTGCATTTTCTTAGAACGGCCAGAATTCACCTTTTGCAGCATCTTCTCATCTCGCCAGCTTAGTTCAGCTTTTTCCTGCAACTTCCCAAGTAAATCCAAGCTGTACAATGTTTGTATATGCCAAAAGCACAGAGAGACTTAAAACTTAAATAAAATTCAAATATTAATAAATGGATATGAACAATTTCAGATTTTTTATTAAATATATAAAGGAGTTATTAAAATATATTTAACCAGTAAATGTTTTTAATTTATTGTAAATTTAGCTCTGAAATGTAAAAATATTTCTTCTTGATATTATATTTATATTCATATTTCTCAATTTCTTCGAGTGTGCTTATCTTTCGCCCGTTGTTGTTGTTCCTTGGCTTGCTTCTGCTGCTGGCATTTCATTTAATTACTTTTGACATCAGGTAGAAATTTTCGCTGCCGCTTTTCAACCCTTTTTTCGGTCTTTTGCGAGTTGAAGAGGGTTGTATATGTGGTGCTTTTTGCTAAGAGGATGGGAGGTTGGGAGGATGGAAAAGTGTGCCAAATATTTGTTTAGGCATATTTGCCAATGGCCACTGGTGTTCTCATATCCGCAACTCATCACAACTGTAACATCCGCATCCACATCCGCCCGAAATACGCATCCTTTTCATTGTAAATGCTCATATTTGCATTTTCCCCTTTTGACGTTTGCTTTGCGAAGCATTTTTTGCTACCCACTACCTTTCCTTTGAATTTATTTTGATGTATTTCCGTTTGGCAAGCAAATATTCCAAGATTCAGAAGGGTTGGGTGGGGAAATGGAAATGGCTGGTGGCTGGAGTTTCCTGGCGGGTTTTCATTAGCTGATAGTTTTAGCTCGGCAAAAGCAAATATGCGTTGCTCTTCTTCAAGCTCTTTACTTTCCTCATCGTCCTTTAGCCATCCCCTTTTCTCAAAATAAGGGCTAAAATAATTCCAAACATATTACTATATAAATATAACAAAGAAACCAATATATATCTAAACTAATATAATTGGAACAATAAAAAATGGTCAGTAGCAAATTCCTTCCAGAGCGGATTGACATAAAATTCTAGAAAAATCATATTTTGTATGGATTTAAATAGAGATATTTTTTAATTCTTTAAAAATTGTATTTATTAATTAATCAGAGTCTCAAGGGCTACATTTTCTAGCAGTGTAGCGAAGGTTAACTGTGCCCAAATGTCCTTTTTGGCTTTCTCGGCGAACTGATCCCTCTGCTTAGGGCTTGTCCCTCATTAGGACTGCCGGATATTCCGCATTGTGACCGAAGGACAAACATGCACAGAGAGAATTTTTGCATTGAAAATATAACAAAGTACATAAATTCAAATTTCTTAAAAAAAATATATTCTAAAAGAAATAAAGACTCAATTTATAGATAATTTTTTCTCCAAAAAGGGGAACATATACAAATTATTCATTTATTTTTCTCTGTGCAGGGATAGTGCTTTTGGCCCGCTTTTGGCAAATGGAAAATCTTCAAATCCAGCGCCAACTTTTCAACTGTGCATTATACAATTATTCAGTTAATCATTTAATCTGCATATGTGCATATTAATGAATTTCAACGTTCAGCAGTCCGTGTTCTGCCACTAACCAGGATTTTCCCACTTTTTCCCCGCCGATTTCCCCATAACTTTCTGTAATTTTCTCTCGTTCTTTTTGTTTTGCCCAACCGAAAGTTTTGTTTTTGTTCCGTGTTTGTGTGTGTTTTGGTTTCGCTCGCTCGTGTTTTTATATATTCGCTTTGTTTGGCTTGTTTGCCGTTACTTTTAAAAGCTTTTTTAAGTAACTCGAACTAAATTAAGTTAAATACATTTCGTGTTTGTCCGCTGGCTGCTGCCTGCATAAAGATGAGCGAACGACAAAGTTGTCACACGCGGCGTATACGTAACGTAACCCAGATCCCAAATCCTCCCGTGGAAACGTGAGCCAGTTCCTCTGTAAAGACGATGTACAGCGACCTCGGCTAATGGATTTCCCCCAACGCGTTGTAAGGGATCAATTTAATTAGCTTTGGCACACATATCCATGTGTGTACAGTTGGAACCAAACTTATAGCACCGACAATTATTCTGAATCATTTGGGCACACTTTGTGTGTTTCTTTGATAAGAAGAAAATGAAGTGTAGAAAAGAAATACAGAATTGTATGTTTGCATAAAATCCAAATACCTTATTTTCGCCATAAAAAATCGGTATTTTGGCCGAAACAATGCAAAAAAGGGTCAAAATATGGAGTGTCATACCTCGTTGAGCTAGTTTTTTGATTTTCTATCGATTGGCATTTAAACCTGTAAATTTTTAAATTTTGCCATTTTTCGCAAAAAATCATGATGGTACCCCTTATCAAAAATGTGAAAATTGGGTCCAAAATTATTTTTTTTGAATCAGACGCAAAGTACACTGATATTAATTATTAGGTTGTAAGCTGCTCAAAACTGTACGCATTTTTGATTTGGGAGCATTTTTGTCCAAGTTACAGCAAAAAATCGATTAAGAAAAATGTCAAATTTGTACCAAAAAACAAAATTCTGATTTTCAACCCAAAAAGAGTTAGTATTTTCGTCATAAAAATAGATATAATGCTCCTAATATGGAGTGTCCTACCTTGTTGAACTCGTTGTTAAATTCCCAATCGATTGGCATTTAAACCTGGAAATTTTTAAATTTTGCCATTTTTCGCAAAAAATCATGATGGTACCCCTTATCAAAAATGTGAAAATTGGGTCCAAAATTTATTTTTTTAAATCAGACGGAAAGTACACTGATATTAATTATTGGGTTGTAAGCTGCTTAAAACTGTACGCATTTTGATTTGGGAGCATTTTTGTCCAAGTTACAGCAAAAAATCGATTAAGAAAAATGTCAAATTTGTACCAAAAATCTAAATCCGGATTTTGCACACAAAAAAATGAGTATTTTGGTCACAAAAATGGAAATAATGATCCAAATATGTAGTGTCCCACCTTGCTTAACTCGTTATTGAATTCCCAATCGATTTGCCATTTTTCGCAAAAAAAGGTCAAAAATCCGAAAATTGATGACAAATTTAATTTTCCTAAAAGTGATGGGGATCGTTAGTTTAGGTTGTTAGCTGCTCAAATCAGTTAGATTTAAATGCCTATTTTAAATTTCACGATAATATCGCTTCTGGTTTTTATTACAGGTTTGCCCCAGCCAGTTTCAGGAAACCCCTGACCTCCCTGCGTTAAGCACTTGCAATATTTATGTTTCTGGGTTAAAACTGCGGCGGTGTGACAAGTTAAAGCTCCTTTGACTCCCCCGTCGCCATGGAAAAAGGCTTAGGGATATACTCGTATTATATGGGTGCATTCTGGGCGAAGCTTACGTGGATGCTGCTTATTTCGCACAGTTTTTCCGCTTTGTCAATACGCAGATGCTTGCTTTTCCGACCTCTGGCTCCTCTGGCTGCTCTGCAGTTGCACTTTGTTTCGCAAAAGGGTTTTCTATGTTTTCCTGCAGCTTTTGTTTGCCGCTTAGCACACACACACACACAGCCATCGAGAGCTTTTAGTTTTGCATTTTAAGCAGTTTGACTTTGCATTTTTCCGTTTGCCGTACTCACAATACGAAAAATCATTCGAAGTCTACACAGAAATAGGGATTTAAT
The DNA here is from genome assembly GCA_037075205.1 of Drosophila prostipennis. Classification (NCBI taxonomy): domain Eukaryota; kingdom Metazoa; phylum Arthropoda; class Insecta; order Diptera; family Drosophilidae; genus Drosophila; species Drosophila prostipennis. The sequence continues at coordinate 107,351 of JBAMCJ010004451.1, forward strand.
ACAGCGTCCCGACTTTGAGTTACCCTTTACTCGCTGGCTTCAAAAAATAAAGGAAATGAGGCATTCAAAAAGTATCAAACAGCCAAATTTGTCCTGAAAACCCAAGAAAAAAAGGAATTTTTAATAATTTCAAGCTCATGCCAAGTTCGTGTATTCCTCTTTTTCTCTCTGAAACAATAGGTAGAAAAATACAAATTCTCGTGCATATTTACCGCCTGCATATGTGCACATAAAACACATAAAACAACGAGCATGAAAATAAAGGAGCTTTGTGTCCTGCATTTTCACCCCCGCCTGAAGATTAGAAAACCCAGTAGAAGTCGGGGTGGAAAAATGTAGATCAGCTGGCGGGGGGAAAGCCACAACAGAGTTCATCGAGTGGCCATTTAAGTTGTAAGCCCCTCAATTAGGTGCAAAATGTTGAATGGGTTTAATATCTGCACGACTTGTGGGTTTTTGAGACTCTCCATTTGCCGCACAGAAATTGAGATTGAGATTACTCTCTGAAGGGTTTTGTCTTTAAGCTTGATTTTGAAACGATTTTATTTGTATTTCAAGGAAGGAGCTGTTTCTTAAACTCGTGGAATTCTTATTCTTTTAAGAGAATATCTCAAAAATAAAAGGATTTTTGTTTTAAAGAAAACAAAGGGACCTCTAAACTTTCAACACAGCAAGAAAATAGTACAAGTGTACATTTTATTTAGCCCATAATTTAATTTAAACCAATAAAACGCAAGGTAAATTCGAAAATATAAAATAAATAAATGGTTTATGTGGCATTTACGATTTGCCACAAGACAAAATCGTTAAACTTTGTCTGGCAATCTAAATCTAAATCTAAATTCTAAGGGGGCAGTAAAAGAGCAACGTTCTGAATTTGAATGGTGAACTCAAATATCCAAGTGGATAACCGGATAACCTGGCCAACTCGTTTGACAGTTGCAATAGCAAAGCCATTTCCATTTCCAAAGCTATTGCCATTTTCCCGCTGCGTCAGATCGATCCTCTGCTTTTAATTGCATTTTGATTTGAGCCAGAGACTGAGACTGAAACTGCGACTGAAATCGAATTCGCGACCGGTTTTCGCACAATCGTAATCGAGGCTTCGACGGAGCTCATAAATCGTTCCATCATCAATGGCACTTTGACAACTTTGCCTTTTTGTGGCTCTTTTCGAACAAAATGTGCGCACAGCCAAGTTGTGAAATTAATGCAATTTACTTACAAAATGTCCCATTAAAAGCGCTCAACCATCGGGGGAAAATGGAAAATGGAAGAAGGAAGACGGAATTCAGGCATAGACATTAAGCAATATGAGAGTCGCCTTGTCTGGATGTGGATGTCGTGGATGTCGTAGATGTCGTGGATGTGCCTGCATGAGACTGTAATTTAATGCTGCTGCAGTTTTCCTCCCCTCATTTTCCTTTGCATACACATATATGTACGTTCGTACAACCGACGACCCTGGCAGGCCACAAATTACCCGGCCAAGTCCATGAAGCGCATTTAGCTAAATCGCACAATTTATGTCTTATAAAAATGCTTGAGTCTCGCAACTGAAACCGAAACCGAAGCCCAAGCCGAACCCGAGCCTGAACTCCAAACCAAAACCATATACCATATACCATATACCAAGGACCAAAGGCCAGGGCCTCGAAGGCAGCGGAGGGTTGAGGCCAAGTGACATTGCCAGAAAGGCAGAAAGGCTAATGTATGAGTCCCAAGTGCAATGGATCGCGAAGAGAAAGTATGCTTAGAGTGTTCCTAACTCTACGAAACCCAAATATTCTATTTTGGTAATATTGATTTTACAATAATCATTCTTAAAGATTTTTCAAATATTTTATCACGAGCTAAATTAAAAATATTGAATAAGAATATTTAAAACGGAGTATTACAAATATATCATTTAAAGAAAAATCGTATTGTATTTTCTTTAACTCGTTATTAAATTCCCAATCGATTGGCATTTAAACCAGAAAATTTTGCAATTTTTTGCAAAAAATCGACAACAATCAGACGGAAAATTTACTGATATTAATTACTAGGTTGTTAGCTGCTCAAAACAGTATCAAAACAGTAATCCTTTCTTATTTGGGACCATTTTTGTCCAAGTTACAGCAAAAAATCGATTAAGAAAAATTTAACATTTTTACCAAAAAGCAAAACCCGTATTTTCCACCCAAAAAAAAGTAGTAGTTTGGTCATAAAAATGGAAATAATGCTCCAAATATGGAGTGTCATACCTTGTTGAACTCGTTATTAAATTCCCAATCAATTGGCATTTAAACCTGGAAATTTTTAAATTTTGCCATTTTTCGCAAAAAATCATGATGGTACCCCTTTTCAAAAATGCGAAAATCTGGTCGAAAATTAATTTTCTTAAATCAGACGAAAAGTGCACTGATATTAATTAGCAGGTTGTTAGCTGCTCAAAACAGTATGCCTTTTTGATTTGGGACCATTTTTAACCAAGTTAGAGCAAAAAATCCCTAAAAAAAATCATAATTTTACAAAAATCCCAACAAAGCTTCCAAATTAATAGATGATTGCAAATTTTAAATTTCGAAATACCAAATAAATTAGATACACCAAATACGGCTAGAAAATGCCAGAATTTGCCCAATAAAAGAGGCTTAGGAATACATTTCACTGCAATTGCCTCGAAAGCCGTAAAGAACCATTCCCTAACACCTCGACGCAGCTTGAGTTCTCTGGCAAACTGGCCAATCAAGTATCTCAGCATCTCGGCTTCGTTAAAGTGGCCAAAGCACCCCGCCAGTTGCGTCGAGGAAGGCTAAATCTGATTTATACCTTTTATTATTATGGTCGCCCCTCCTCTCGCCGCGAATTGTGATGAGTTTTGCTGCGTTCAAATAATTTTCCTCCTTCATTTGGCACTGCCGCGTCCCAATTTCAATTTTCCGTTTCGTTTTCCCTCCGCCAGTTTAGCAGTTTTTAACTGCTGAGGGACCCCGAAGTTGCACAATCCCTCGAATTATGGCGTCTTAGCGCGTTTTTCCTTGCTGCTCTCCAAAAGTTTTCAATTCAATTATCAACGCCCAGGCTTTTCCCCATTTTTTTTTCTTTGCGAGGTGGAAAAGTGGGAAAATGGAAGGGTGGTCCAATTTGGCTCCGATTTTCGCCGTTTCCCAATGCACATTTTTGGCGTAATTTGTTTGCCAAATTGCGTGTTGGCGTCATCATCGCAGTCGGCGCAGTTGTCACCCATCGGTTGCCAGTTTTTTGCGGGGGTGTCGATTGCAACAGCAAAGGCAACAACCCCGCCCACTTACTTGGCCATAAATAATTTTGCAGGCAAAAGCCAATTTCGCCAGTCACATTCGGTGGGAGAATCGCTTTCCCGCTTTCCTGCTTTCCCGCTTTTCCGATGAAGTAAATAAAAGAGGGCGTTAAATGCATGTACATTCGAAAGGAAATTAGTGAGGGGAAGTAGTTAACACTCCTTGAAGATGTGAATTGATGGCAAGTGGGAAATAAAGTTGTTTTTATGTCATACTAAATATTATAATATTAGAATATTTATATATTTTATATTTTAGATGAGTATATTAATTTGTTAGTACTGTTGTTTGCAGTTTCTGACAGAAACTTTCTGACCTTAGTTAGGTTTTAAAATGGAAAAGAAAAAGTGGGAACTTTAAGCTATTCAAATTTTCAAAGGTAGTTGCGAAATGAGGGTTCTAGTTCTTAGAGGCTTTTCGCCATCATCATTACCATAAGCTATCATCACAAAAAATATTTAAAGAAAATAAAAAAAAACAGACCACCCTAGATATTCGCCGCTTTTGCACAAATGCACTCTCTCGTTCTAAATATAAAAATCAGTTGCCATTCAAGCGGCAAATATTTTGGCAAACCAACGAGTGCGATGGGCAAAACTGTCAACACTGGGATATCATAACAGACTCAGCCGAAAGGCAGAAAAGCAGGCTGAGTGCTCAAGGAGCAGGGCGGAAAAATTGAAAAATAAATAAAATTATGCGTGGCAGCAGTTTTTTGAAATCATTGGCAGGCGACGAAATGTTGCTGGGAAAATGAGGAAAATGTCTTCATGCTTCACTTGAATTTCGCCTTATTTTTTGGAAATGGGCATCCCATTGAAAATTCAAATCACACAACATTCTCAAAACACACAAATCGCCGTCGAACCAAATAAAGCAGCCAGAACGTAAAAATAATAATAAAAATAAAATGCGAGGCGTGTCGACGAAATGAAAGTGAAAACAGGCAACATTTTCTTGTCAACGGGCGAGAAAATTACACACAAAAAACCAAGTCACACAAATTTGTCAGGACCTTGGAAAAGTAAAGAGAAAAGAAAACAAGGACAATGCCAACAGAAAACTCTTTGTGCAGACAAGGCAACTTTTCGGTGGGTTGGGAGGAAAATGCCTGCTGATTCAGACGAAATGAAAAATAATCAAAATTATATGGGTTAAGTCTAATGATTAGCTGGCAGCGCCATATTATCAGAATGAAAAGTTAGGCAGCTGGAAAATGTAAGAGCATTAGGAAAAGTGACAACGATTTTTCGCAGCTTAGAAACCAATTATTTAGAGACAAAAATGAATGATGACAATGATCCCGAAAGTGATGCGGATCCTTAGTTTAGGTGTTTAGCTGGTCGAAACATTTGATGTTTTTGTTGTGCGTTACGTTATGATTGTTATGATTGAAAAACCGAAAAAAGAGATACTTTGGTCCAAAGTTCTTGTCTTTATTTTCCGCCCTAAAAATCAGTATTTTGGCCGAAGCAGTGCCAAAAATGGTCAACAAATGGGGTGTCACACCTCGTTGAGCTCGTAATTAAATTTCCAATCGATTGGCATTTAAAACTGGAAATTTTTAAATTTTGTAATTTTTCGCAAAAAATCATGATGGTACCCCTTATCAAAAATGTGAAAATTGGGTCCAAAATAAATTTTTTTGAATCAGACGGAAAGTGCACTGACATTAATTATTAGGTTGTTAGCTGCTCAAAACAGTACGAACTTTTGATTTGGGACCATTTTTGTCCAAGTAACAGCCAAAAATCGATACGAAAAATCATATTTTTACCAAAAATCAAGATCCTGATTTTCCCCCCAAAAAAAATTAGTATTTTGGATATAAAAATAGAAATAATGATCCAAATATGGAGTGTCCTACCTCGTTGAACTCGTTATTAAATTCCCAATCGATTGGCATTTAAACCTGGAAATTTTTAAATTTTGCCATTTTTCGCAAAAAATCATGATGGTACCCCATATAAAAAATGTGAAAGTTGGGTCCAAAATTAATTTTTTTGAATCAGACGGAAAGTGCACTGACATTAATTATTAGGTTGTTAGCTGCTCAAAACAGTACGAACTTTTGATTTGGGACCATTTTTGTCCAAGTAACAGCCAAAAATCGATACGAAAAATCATATTTTTACCAAAAATCAAGATCCTGATTTTCCCCCCAAAAAAAATTAGTATTTTGGATATAAAAATAGAAATAATGATCCAAATATGGAGTGTCCTACCTCGTTGAACTCGTTATTAAATTCCCAATCGATTGGCATTTAAACCTGGAAATTTTTAAATTTTGCCAAATTTCGCAAAAAATCATGATGGTACCCCTTATCAAAAATGTGAAAATTGGATCCAAAATTAATTTTTTTAAATCAGACGGAAAGTTTACAGATATTAATTATAAGGTTATTAGCTGCTTAAAACTGTAAGCCTTTTTGATTTAGGACCATTTTTGTCCAAGTAACAGCAAAAAATCGAATATGAAAAATTGCAAATTTGTAGCAAAAATCAAAATCCTGATTTTCCACCCAAAAATAATTAGTATTTTGGTCATAAAAATGAAAATAATGATCCAAATATGGAGTGTCCTACCTTGTTGAACTCGTTATTGAATTCCCAATCGATTGGCATTTAAACCTGGAAATTTTTAAATTTTGCCATTTTTTGCAAAAAATGATGATGTAACCCCTTATCAAAAATGTGAAAATTGGATCCAAAATTAATTCTTTTTAAATCGGACGGAAAGTGCACTGATATTAATTATTAGGTTGTTAGCTGCTCAAAACAGTACGCCTTTATGATTTTGGACCGTTTTTGCCCAACTAACAGCAAAAAAGCCCTTAGAAAAAAACAAAAAAAACCTTCTATATTATCATAACATTAGGAAAAGAGGTAGCTTTGGAAACCTATTATTTTTAGAAAAAGATAAACTCGATTTGTATTTTTATAATGATGAGAACTTCTGGTAATTTCTGGTAATGACTTACAGCTTACAGCAGTTTATAGCTTTTTTCTCACTATTAAGCTTCATTATGTGTTTTACGACTGCGATTCTGATCCGACTGCTTATATTCTCTTTTATGATTTATGGGAACGTGCTTGGCTGGCATATTTCCATTCGCTCACTTTCGGCAACATTGTTCCCCGGGAGAATTCCTCCCTTCTTCCCCATTCTTCTCCATTCTTCCCCCATTCTTCTCCATTCTTCAGAATTCCGCAGATACAGATACTGTCTGGCGCCTCTTTCCCAGAGCAACTCGAATGTGGAATACAAGTACTCGAGATCATATCATATCGTATTTCGTACTTCCCCCTTCTTGCCTTTCTTGGCCCCTAGAGTTCTTTTTTTCCGATTTTCTTTTTTTTGTTGGTTTCTGCAGAGCACCTCCCACTTTTCTCTTTTCGTTTTGGTGCAGGAAAAAATTTAGACATTTTGTAGCCAGTTTATAGATGGCAAGGCGTCTGGCATTCCCCTGCTACCCTGCTACCCTGCACTCCCCCCGCACAATTGAGGCCTGTGTTTGGTTTTCGCCCATAATTTTTGTGCCGTTTTACAACAAACGGGCACATAACTCTCAGACTCGTCGACTTATGAAGGGGGTATGGAATGGAGCCTGGACCAGTCCGGTCCGGGCTTATCTGTCGGCGCCGGGCCTCATCATCGTGCCCACGAACCCCATGCCATATACCATGTACCATATAGCATAGTACCATCGCCATCTATGGAACCCCTCCTCCATCCTCGGGTGCAAAATGATTTTCACATGTTTTCCTTTATTTTCCTTTATCTGTTTTCGTTTTCGCACTTTTGTTGGCTTGGCTCGCATGTGTTTTACCACTTTTCGTTTTCCCTGTCGCATTTCCATTTTCCCCCCTGTTTGGCCGGCTTTTAATTAAAATTGCAGCTAAATTATGAACTTTTCTTTTCTCGACCGCCTGCAAATTTCTTCTCTGGGTCTTTGCCTCGACCTGACTTCGGCTGGCCCGTATATCAAAAAAGCAGCATTCTCTCTCTTCGAGAAGGCCAAATGGCCAAATGGCCAAATGGCCAAGATGTGCAAATTTGAGGTTTCCCTGGCCCCCCTGGAAAAGCGGGGAAGAGACTCCGGAATACAGAACACGTAATGGGGCCGCAGCAAATGAACTGTGAAGGAAATTCGCGTAAAAATGCGTTTTATTGTTAACCAATTAAGCCGATCGGCTGCATCGTTGGCCATGCTTGAGTAAATCCCACAGATTTCCCGGGGCCACCGAAAATTTATGTGCTACTTTAGCTAATCGGCGGGAGCTTCGAAATATTTTTGTTTCTTTTTTTCGGGGTTTTTTTGGTTTTGGTTCTGGTTTTCCATTCAACGATTTTCTTTTTGGGGCTCTTCTAATTGTCTGCCAATGGAATTTATGCGGGGTCTCTGGAATTTTCGCGGTTCCCGTTGAATGCGGCTGGCTTATCGTTCCGCAATATCAACTCAAACTCAATTACAATGCGTGTCAATGGCAATGATACGATGATACGACAATGGGACGCCGCCCCGAAGGCCATTTGGTTGGGGGGACTGGCGATTCGGGATTGGGGATTGGAGTCCCCAACTGGCGGACAATATCTTTATTATTATCATCGTTATCATTAAGAGACGGGGAGGAAATAAAGCTCTTAATAAGATTCATATTGACGCAGGAGACTGACTCTCGGTGAGGAATTCGAAGGAGGCGAAGCAAACAGACAGAACCAACTGGAAATGCTCTTATTAAACTTTAATATTTAATGAAATATTAAAAAAATTATAGAAGCTAGAAAAAAAGTTTTAATATTTAAAAATAGTAGAAGTTAAAGAAGAAAGTTCAAATTTTTTATAAAAAATATTAAAGAAACATAATAAAAGCTATAAAAAAGATTACATTTAATGGAGAATATTTTTTAAAAATAATAGAAGCTAGAAAAAAGTTGTAGTATTTAAAGATAGTAGAAGTTAAAGAAGAATGTTCACATTTTATTAAAAATATTAAAGAAATATAATAAAAATTATAAAAGCTATAAAAAAGTCCACATTTAATTGAAAATATTTGTTAACAAGAAAGGAAGCTAGCTTCGGCCAGCCGAAGCTTATATACCCTTGCAGTTAATTTCTATTAATCACTAATTTTCCGATCGTTCCTATGGCAGCTATATGATATAGTAGTTCGATATTGATAAAATTTAAATCGAAATTCGAAAACATTTAAAAAAAGTCATATCCCAGAGTAGAAGAGAATACGATAAAAACCAACGAAGCAATTATTTATTTCCTATTATATTCCCATTAATTTTCCGATCGTTCCTATGGCAGCTATATGATATAGTCGTCCGATTTTGAAAAAAATTTATTCGAAATTCAGAATTAGATAAAAAATGACATTTCCAAAAGTAGGAGGTTATAGGTTCAAAAACACCCAAGATATAATTTTTTTTACATTTTGTTCCCCGATGATTCCTATGGGAGCTATATGATATAGTTGTCCGATCCGGCTCGTTCCGACTTATATAATACCTGCAATAGATATAAGACTTTTGGGAAAGTTTTAGCCCGATAGCTTTAAAACTGAGAGACTAGTTTGCGTAGAAACAGACGGACGGACAGACGGACGGACAGACGGACAGACGGACAGACGGACAGACGGACAGACGGACAGACGGACATGGCTAGATCGACTCGTCTAGTCATGCTGATCAAGAATATATATACTTTATAGGGTCGGAAACGTCTCCTTCACTGCGTTGCAAACTTCTGACTGAAATCATAATACCCTCTGCAAGGGTATAAAAATAATAGAAGTTAAAAAAATGTTCACATTTAGAAGCTAGAAAAAAAGTTATAATATTTAAAAATAGTAAAAGTTAAAAAACAATGTTCAAAAGTAATTGAAAATATTAAAAAAGCATAATAAGAGCCATAAAAAAGTTCACATTTAATTTGAAAATATTTTTTAAAATTAATAGAAGCTAAAAAAAGTTTACATTTATTTGGAAATATTGCTTTTACTAATCAAAAGCATGAACATATTATTCTAAAACACTTATATTATTTCTAGTGAATATTTAACATGTCACAGTTCTTCTAGTAGAAACCTCTATCAATGTACCCCCCTTTAACCCACATTTCGGCCTTGACCCCGGAGAAGTCGAGTGACGGATGAAAATAAAATCCATTTAAAATTGTGCAGGAGCAGTAGCTGAATGACAATATGGGTTATATGAGTTAAGGAGGGGGATGTCGTGTGCCTGCTGCATGGATAAGGTCCTTCGATAAGTACGATATTCCGGGCTCGAGATTCGTTCGGTCTGTCTGGTTGTCTGGATGTCTGGCTGTCTGAATCCACATCCATTGTTGCTGCTGTTGTTATTATTTGCCAAATAAGCGAACGGCCATCCGCGTTGTCTTCCTGCCACGCCCCCTTATTCAGGGGGGCAGGAGGCAGCAGCTCCTTTGTTGTCAGCCTTCGTCGATGATGCAGACATAAGATATGAAAAATATGAGGCAACAGCAATCACAATAGTCGCACCAGTCACCAAAGGCAATCACCAAGCGCTGCCAAAATCCCCTCGACAGGCGCTCATGCGTGGGCATCGGCGGACAATCCCAGTACAAACAGACGGGGGCGCAAGAATAGGATTTTAAATTCAATATTATGTTGAAAAAGTTAAAGCTTTAATGCCTTTATTAGAAGTATAAAAATAGAAACCAAGAATGATTTAAGAAATTATCGAAATACCAATTAAATACCTTTGCTGTTGACCTCAACTGTTTGAGATGTACAAAGAGGACACGTGTGTCTGCGTTTGTATATAAATCACCCTTAATGCCCTTTTTCCAAAATAAATGGGAGTGGGTAGTGGGTAGTGGGGAATGTGGCCAAAGGAAAGGAGACTCCGTGGAATGGAGGAGCAGCCTCAGAGTCCCAGGAACACCATAAATTGAAGTCAAGTACTGCCAATTAGTTGCTAAAATTATTTTATGATATTTTCCGATTAATTAAATGAACATTTACGTCCTGCAAGTGTGGGCGGTCAGTCTGGGAAATCGATAAAGGGCCGAGGCGAATAAGTAAGAGCATAAAAATATATGTATAAATGAAAGGTACTGCCACTGGAACCCCAACCCATCACACAACCCCCCTGCTTTTCTTACTTCTTTTTTATTTTCATCAATCAAGGGCACAACAACAGCACCCGCAACAACAACAATAATCAATCATAACCAAGACAGGGGATACAGGGGATACCTGTCCGAAAAATAGAGCACGTAACAGTTCCCCATCATTATTAATTATTTATGAAATGCTCGGGGATCCCAAGCATCCCATTCCACCCTCTAAATCTATCCATCTAACAAGGAAAAAACGAGGCTAACGGCAGGGACTGCCATTAAATGATTAGCTCTCTTCGGATCGGGTCCGTTCCATCGGTTCCATCCCTGATAATACCAAAATGGGAGCGGGTTAAGCTCGTTAGCCAATGACGGTGATTTGGTGGGGCTTTTGGGAAGCAAACTGCTTGCAATGGCCATTTGTGGTCACTTGACTTTAGTGGTGTTTTAAACGGGGGAAGGAAAAAGTGGGAACTTTAAGCTTTCCAAAGGTAGTGGGTAAATGAGGGTTCTAGTTCCTATTAGGGTTGTTAAAACATCGATGGTGGACACTATCGATGTTTTTGGCTATCGATGGTGGTCACTATCGATATTATCGATAGTATCGAAAATTAAGGAAAAATCACAAAAATTAAGACAAATAATAAAAAAAAGAATAATTGAAAATTAATGCTTGTATCATAAAACGTATGAGAAAAACAACAAAACGATTAAAATGAAACAAAATTCAATGTTGAACCATAACAAAGGAAATACCGTCGTGTCCTAAAATATATACTTTAAAATACTGCTTTGTTTCTTAATATATACCAAAAATTACATTTAAAATGGAATTATTTTTCTGAGCGATAGTATCGATTGTGGGCCCAAACCATCGATGTATCATAAATTTTTAAACCATCGATAGGATCGATAGTGCTATCGATTTTTGTACCAACCTATAAATATTACCCAATTTTAATCAAAGGTAGTAGGTAAATGCGGGTTCTTAGACTATAGTATTATCCATTTATATTCTCCCTTTCTAATAAATCTTCCCCTCTTTCTTCCAGTGTGCCAGTGCAATGGACACGCCCGTCGCTGCCGCTTCAACCTGGAGCTATACAAGCTATCGGGTCGGGTTTCGGGTGGTGTGTGCTACAACTGCCAGCACGATACTACCGGAAGATACTGCCACTACTGCCGCGAGGGATATTACCGGGATGCCACTAAGCCGCCAAATCATCGCAAAGTCTGCAAGCGTAAGTCCCGCTTTCACTCGTCTGATTGAATGTTAAACAAGAGGTTATAATTATAAGGGGGGTATTCCAGGGGTATTTCCTTTTTCACCTGCCTTTGGTTATTTATTAATATATGAAATGTCCCTTAACCTTTCTTGGATTTAATATAAGGTATTTCCAAAGACTTTCTCTAGCTCAAGTATTGTGTAATGGGTATTGCCTGTCTCTACTCCTGTCACTCTGCCAGGGTATTTCGTATCTGGTATTCCCCCTGTTTATTGATAATAAGCTGTCATCAATCAGTGGTCCCATAAGCTGTCTGCCAGACAGACAGACAGACAGACAGACAGACTGAGAGACAGCTGTGTGTGGAATAGATGGATGGTTGGATGGTTGGAGAGACGCTCTAATGAGGATGACATGTTCCCGCTTTCCCCCTCACAGGTTGCGACTGCCATCCGGTGGGATCGACGGGCAAGACGTGCAATCACCTAAGTGGCCAGTGTCCCTGCAAGGAGGGCGTCACCGGACTGACCTGCAACCGATGTGCCCGGGGCTACCAGCAGACCCGCTCCCACGTGGCACCCTGCATCAGTGAGTTTGAGTTCCGCAGAAGGAGATCCTCGGATTCCATGGTCTCTAATCCGCTGCTTTTTCCCATTATTATCTACCAATTAACAGAAGTGCCCACCAATGCGAACATGATTCAGGCCGAGAGTGCTGGCGGCGGCGGGGGAGGCGGCACGGGTGATTACAAGGACGGCGGTGGCTCGCAGGTCGAGGAAATGAAGAAGTGTAAGTGCACTGGGAAAAAAGCAAAGGGCTTTTCAAGGAAAATATATATATATTCTCTCCCACAGACTGCGGCAAGTGCAAGGCTAGTCCCAAGAAGCTCAATCTCAACAAGTTTTGCATGGAAGATTATGGTTAGTAACTATTTATGAGCTCAGAAAAATATATGTAATTACTATAATTATCCCACAGCCATTTTGGCCAAGGTCATTGGCCACGATCGCGCCTCCCAGGACATCAGCACCGAAAAGTTCTCCATAGAGCGGCAGAACGAGATCTACAAGTACGAGATCAACATCCAGACGATCTTCAAGCGGAACCCCATGTCGGGCACGACCAGTTCCTTGCTGGGCAGAGGCAACATGATGCTGCTGGTGCCGCGCAAGAGCATCGAGTGCCAGTGCCCCAAAATAAAGCTAAACAAGTGAGTTCATCAATCGAATCAATCAGGGGTGCTCAAAACGTCGCACATGAAAAGATAGGCGTGTGACCAATGGCATGCTTTGTGACTGTTCACTGAGCAACCCGGCTTTAGATCATAACTTATGATATATTTATATATACATATATATTTTTTTATATTGCTTCAACAACAATATATATCGAGTGCACTTAAATATTTTAAACAACTTTGTTTGCATATGTTTTGCATATATTTTTCATATTTTGCATATATTTTGCATATATTTTTCATATTTGGCATATATTTTTCATGTTTTGCATATATTTTGCATATTTTATGCATATATTTTTTGCATATTTTTTGCTTATATTTTGCATATTTCTGATATGCATCTGAATTTATTATACTTGAAAAATATGAGACCTACCTAAAAATGTTGGTAAAAATCGGTCAAAAAATGGACAAATATGCAAAATCCGAGGTCTAATCATAAGTAATAACTTATTATTACTAATAAGACTTCATGCCATCTAATCCCTACTTTTTCTCCATCCTTCTTCTTCCCTAACCATCCAGATCGTATCTCATCCTTGGACGCGACTCGGAGGCGGCGCCTGGCTACCTGGCCATCGGACCCAGCTCGGTGGTTCTCGAGTGGAAGGACGAGTGGTCGCTACGCATGAAGCGCTTCCAGCGGCGCGCACGCAAATGCAGTTGAATCGAACCGGAAACGGAATATGTCAGAGCGGATTTCAATTTCACACACTTGGCTAGGTATCGGTTTTTGTATAAATTGTACAGTTTACTCAAGTTTCTGACCTTCTTCGGCATCATGCTATAAATTAATCTAAACGAATCGAAACGAATCGATTTGGAAAAATCCCCAAAAATCAAAAGTCAGCAATTCCCAACAGGAAGTAATACCAACCTATTATCTCAATTCCCTCCTAGAATACCATCTTCTCCTTCCGGGGGGAGTTTCTAGTCTATAAAGCGCTTTACACAAAACAAAAAACACACAACCCATGCATATTACCCCCCTTTTTATGAAACACCAAATGCTAATTACAGTTACGTGCCAGTGGGCGTGGCCGCTTGTGTCCATAACGGTTATGTTGGCCATAAAAAACAGTTATAAATTGAAAATAAGTGCGAGAAAGAGCCGAAAAACGTCGCGTGTCGCGATTCTAGACAAGCAAACAAGCGCGAATTTTCCGGGAGGGAAATGGAAAACGGGGAAAACGGACAAACAGGCCAACACGTCGACACATAAGTGCAGTCATAAAGCAACAACAAAACACGGGCCTTGAACAGATGGCAAGCCGTCCACATCCCCACTTTTGCCAATAAATAGTAGGGACCCTCAAAATAGTACTATTAATATTCAATACGTCATTTTCCCTACAAAAAATCTATTTTTGACAAATCAAATTTTCTCTCTTAATTTGCAAACAGTTGAAAAGCAAATTAATTATTTAAATTTCTATTCCCAAAAGTACACACCTTTGCCAATAAATAGTAGGGACCCTCAAAACAGTATTATTTAAATCTATTTTCCACGCATCAAATTTCTAGGCATTTTAACGAATTCTCTCCCTTTTTATTCCAAAATGTTTATATATTTTATTTTGGCTTTACGCCCATTCACTTTTTAAAACAATAAAAAGTTAGGGTTAAAAGTGCGTAAAAAAAACCTGAAATTTGAATCAGCTGAAAAACAAATGGATTTATTTTCATACTTAATCGCTGGAAACGAAATCAAACCTTTTATGAGGCGAAACTTAAGAGTAAAAATTAGTAAGCATTGTCCATTTGGACTCTCTGTCTAAATTCAATGTCGTTATCAATTTGTATTACAAATTAGTCCATTATTGTCCACATATTCAATGTCAATATTTATTTTTTGTATACTTAATTTGGGGGCTCAAAATGAAATAATCTATAACTGGCCTGCTCTGAGTATCCCTGGCAAACATTCTCGTTTTTTAGCATCCAAACCGTAACCAAAATTTGATTCATTTTTCAATATTTGCCAAAATGCTGTTTAAATATTTACCCAACAATATTCATTTGTACTAGTTTATCATACTCTTTTTGGAGGGGATACTTGGATTTTGTCCCTCTATTTGCTTAAATGGTATTTATTATTAATAATAAACTCTTGCAGTTGTAATTTCCTAAAGATTCCAGGGTATTCAAACTCAGGCTTGCCAAAAGTGAACTTAAATCTGGTTTTCCCGTATTTTGTCGTTTCTCAAGAATTTATGCAAACAGTTTTTGCCGATAATTATGCACATGTTTATTGACAATCTGCTAGTTGATTTTTCACGCGCTTTTGCATACCAATTTGTTTCTGATGGATGCATCAATAAAAAGAAATAAAAATAACAGCGGGAAAGGCGCAAAACAGCGGCAAAACAGGCATTTAAAATGCATTTATTTGAATTTAATTTTCAATTTGAATAATGCATGCAAATTGAGAGCGCAGCGCATCGGAAACTGAAACTGAAATCGAAGGCGTTAAGAGTTCAGCGTAAACCGGAGGTGTTGGGCGATCGGGGGAACTGGTTGTAACTTGTTTTTGGAGCACGATGTGTAGGCCACGCCGCACTTGGAACACTCATCTCCACCAGCTTCTGGGTACAGTGAGTCCAGCTGAAGACGAACCTTTTTTTTAAGTACAGAACACATGATATATCATTTTCGTATATTTATTTTGCGTCCGGTCGAAAAAGATTCAAACAAATCTATCAAACATCTATAATTTAAATAGTTTCCTTTACTTGGTGCCCACTGTACTTGCTTGATAAGCATCAGAGGCAAAAACCAACACGTAACACAAATTGAACAGCAGAACAAACAGAGAAATTAACTGCAAGAATGCACTTTTCAGAATATATTTTTAAAATTCTTTATAAATTAAAAAAAAAAATAGCAAACAAGTTGGCAAATATTTCTTCCAAACAAAGAAATGCCGAAAATTAAATATCACATGCATTCACTTGAATACTAAACATTTCTCTACGTGTAAAAATGAACTTCGTGGGCCCTCAAAAAAAAAACAACGATTGCAGTTACATTTTACATTCGATGTTGCTGCGGATTAAACATGTTTCGGGCTCAAAAATGTAACATGATATATGACAGCCAAGTGTCGAACTTGATAAATGTTTTAATGAATTTATTTTCGTGTTTATGTGCTGCCTGTTCGGCCATCTGACTGAATCGAGATCTTTAGCTGACTTTTCTGTTCGTTTTGGTTTCGGTTTCGGTTCGGTTTCGACACGACACCTACTCTACTCTCTGATTCTGAAGTCTGATGTCTGATGTGTTGTGGCCCCCGTCCACATACCATATAGCATATACCATATACCATATCTCATTCCCATTCCCATTCACAAGTTATTCAGGTCCGACCGTGACCATGATGTATGATAAATCAAAATGGGGGCAACATATGCAGGGACAGTCGAGTCCCGAGTTGGACAGTTAACATGCTGCGGCATTTAAGCCGAGATTTGTGTTGCGCTCGCATTCGCATTCACTCTCCGCCCAGGGACGCATAATTAGCTCTGTGGATGTGGATATGTGGATGTGGATGTGGATCTGTTTCTGTTTTCCGCCGGCCAACGTGGCGTATGCGTCATGAACACACGTGTGCCCACAACATGCAGGCAAAAAAAAAGGAGAAGACGCGTGTCCTGGAGCCAAATAAATGCAAAATTGTCAACTTTTAACTGTATACATTCATACGCATTTTTATGCATTTTTATGCAGGACGCTGCACTGTAAAAAATGGATGCTATTGATTATACAAAAGCTTTCAACTTTTTAATTTAAATTTCTATTGAAGATTTCTTCAGAAAATCTCTTTTATGAACTGCTCAATATTTCTTTTCCATTTTCTATATTATTTCATGCCCAATCGCAACCCCGTTTTTACCTGAAAATTCCCCAAAAATAGCCTTGAATAAATGCTGACAAATAGTCAGTGAAAAAAATGTTTCAACAGCGCAAAAAAGGGAAATGAAATGAGAATGAGAAATTCAATTGTGGCCGGCTTCATGCCTTCATGTATATTTAAATGAGATTTTGCGTTAACTGAATTTTTCACCGGCATGCGGCGAAGGCGGGGGGCGTGGCCAGTGTGGGCCCGAAAAAAAAACACATATTAATTTATATAATGTACGTGTACGCACAGAGATATAAAACATTTATATAGATTTAAATAAATTGGGTTCTGTTCTTCTCATTTCTGTTTTTTTTTTTCAATTTTTGTTCGTTCATTTAACGCACAATGGGGGCGGGGGGCGTGGCAACAGGCGTGTTGTCGCATATGTATTTTAAATAGGATGCAGGTCCCATTAGCATATAAATTGACGCAGCGACAGTTGAGTGGATAAAAAATGGATAAAAACTCTTAACCGAAGAGGCTTTGCCAAGGAAAGGGTAGGGTGGTTCGTAACTGTTAACTAGCATTTGGTAGAAAAATATTAAAAAACTAATTGAATTGAAATGCCCACCAAACATCACAAGCACAGACAAAACAAGCTGACAAATTGACTTCCGTTTCCGCTAATTCAAAACAAATGAGAAAATTGAAAAATTGAAACTTCTTCGAAAGAATGAACTTACTTAAGTACTTAAAGAGAGAGATGCAAACATAACCAAATTAGTCATTAGTTGATATGTCAAGCCGTTTTAACTTTATTTATTTACACTTTTTTTCCTAATCCTATACTTAATTATAAATGAATACCCCTCAAAACGGAATATATTTATGAAGAAGGGGCAGCCAGAGATCTAAAATGTATTTATATGTTATATGGTAGATCCCATTTCCCATTTGGTTTATATGGCCCACTAATCACATATCCTTCAGCCACACGCAAGTAAACACGATTAGTTATTAAATAATATTTAATGTTTTTTTTCGGTCAGACTAATATGAATATATCATGCGTGTGTTTGTCCAGAACGAATTATTCATATGGTAAGCCCACAAAAAAACACAGATATCATACGTATTAAAAACATAAATATGCCTAATCAAAAATCAAAAACAAAAGAAAGAAACGCAAAAAAGAAAACCAATTTTTTTCTTAGATTTTTTGTAAATACTCAAAAAACGTAAGGTGTGAAGAAGAAGGAGATAGAACTATATATATAGAATACACTTTGATTACAGTTTCGATTATTGCTAATTATTATGTTGAATCATAAATTGCACACTCACACACACACACACAAGCAAGAGAAATTCACATTGTCTGATATTAAAGTATTGTAGTTGGTACTTATATAATATATATATAAATATATATATATAATTAAATATTAAAATATGATTAATCATAATACATAAAGTATGCAATTTTTGTGGCAAAAGGAAAAGAAAACAATTATATCAAAGACAAGCAGATGGAGGAAAATCCAAGTTATATATATATATATATCATTTATGTGTACTTGAAAAAGTAAAAAACCGAAAGCAAAAAGCAAAAAGAAAGCAAAAAGAGCATGAAAGTTTAATCGAATTAAGTGGACAAATTGCTAATAATAATAATAAAACTAATAACGAAATCAAGCCAAAAACTGTGTATTTATTCGGGGATTAAACTTGGCACTGGGTATTAATTTGTATATGAGAAGGTAAGTAAAGAAAATATTTCAGGACAACATTTTTTTACGGTTTTTCAGCCGTAATTTGGACAAATCAATGCCGACAGCTAAACTAGCGACTGTTTTGGGCAGCTAACAACTTAAACTAACTATCCCCATTACTTTCGGGAAAATTAAATTTTTCATAAATTTTTGCATTTTTGATAAGGGGTACCATCATGATTTTTTGCGAAAAATGGCAAAATTTAAAAAGTTCCTGGTTTAAATGCCAATCGATTGGGAATTTAATAACGAGTTCAACAAGGTAGGACACTCCATATTTGGATCACTATTTCCATTTTTATGACTAAAATACACCTTTTTTTGTGTGCAAAATACGGATTTAGATTTTTAGTAAAAATTTGACATTTTTCTTAATGGTTTTTTTGCTGTAACTTGGTCAAAAATAGTCCCAAATCAAAAAGGCTTACAGTTTTGAGCAGCTAACAACCTAATAATTAATATCAGTGCATTTGCCGTCTTATTTAAAAAAATTAATTTTGGACCAGATTTTCGCATTTTTGATAAGGGGTACCATCAAGATTTTTTGCGAAAAATGGCTAAATTTAAAAATTTCCAGGTTTAAATGCCAATCGATTGGAAATTTAATTACGAGTTCGAAAAGGTAGGACACTCCATATTTGGGCAATTATATCCTTTGTTTCGCCAAAAAAACGGATATTTTAGGGTGGAAAAAATGGATTTAAATTTGAAATAAAAATAATCTTCTTTTTCGGGCTTTCAGTCGTAATTTGGACAAATCAAGGCCGACAGATAAACGACCGACTGTTTTGAACAGCTAACAATCGAAACTAACAATCCCCATCACTTTTGGAAAAATTAAAATTTTTTTTTGGAAAAAAAAACGGGTAAAAATTAAAATGTTTAGATTTTAAAGCAAATCGAATCCTCCCTTTTCCGAGGCAACAAAGTTGTCTCGTTATGGGGAATCCCATCTGGAGCTCCTGCCATCAGTACTTATTGGGATGCTCCCGATCTCCCTATTGATTTTGCATTTGCATAAGCAGTTTATTGTGCCGGCAACCCACACACAAACTCAAAGTGGGCCTCCTCTACTCCTATTCCAATTTTTCCCCGGGAAAGCCCGCATCGCATAGTGCTGCATACTTTTCGGGGAGGTTTTGGGGAGGGAAAACTTGCCACTTGTCCTTGCGCCGGGCGAAAATTAATTTAAAGCGCAATTTAAGTAAAATTTGCGCCCGGGGGCCGGTTCTTAGTTTTATTTGAGCTTTGCTCTCATCGCCAGGACTCGGGACTCGGGACTCAGGTCCTTCGAGCAGTGAAACTGAAACTAATACGCATATTTATCAAATTTCACGGCTCCGGGGTGGCTGCTTCTGCTTCTGTTTCTGTTTCCGTTGCATCTGAAGTCGTGCCTAAATGTACATCCACTGCTGGATGCCGGAAAATGCCCTGCAGCGCTTTCAGTTTCGTCCTTCTGCAGGACTTCAACCGCAATGCAAAGCGACGGACAAAGTTTTTTGGTCTGGCAAACTTGACAAAGAAATAAAAGTGGCGCAGAAATGTAAGTGGCGAGGCACGTCTGTTGGCGGAGTTTGCTCGAAGAGGGCGATACCCTGGCCTCACGTAGCCCAGAAAGTAAGTGGCTGTCAGCAGGAAGAGGATATTTCATTTTCATTGGGGAGTTTAAGAAAGTAAGCCAAGAAACTGAGAATCTGGGAAATGCCAAATGCAGAGCAACTTAATTATTTTATTATTTATTTAAAAAGAAACAGGCAATGCAGTTGCTTTAAAATTTATATACAAATTCAAACATTATTTACTTAGTTTTTGTAATATTAGAAAAATGGTTTTCTTGTTGTTTCTACTTATTTGGCACATATTTGACTTTTTTGCAATATTCTTTATCCTTTCTTTAATGTTTTAAGAGCTAATTCGTTAGATTTTTTTTGTTGTTAATTTTTGTTTACAAGAGTTGAGAACATTCTTCATAGATATCGCATAACGAATCATTCCGGGTTGCAGATAATTGAATGAAAGGGACAGGAAAACAGGAGAAATAATGATCCGAGCCTTCGAAATCCATACTCTCCCCTGCGGAAAGGTATCATGGTTTTTCAAACAGGACATACAAAATAAGTTGGTGGTGGATGGTCGATGGTCCACAGGTCGGGTTGCCAATAGCAATAGCCAAAGCAATATGCGGGGACAAAGCGGCGTCTGTCTGTGGCAGACAGCCCCCTGCCCCCCAGGAAAGCCACCCAAAAACCACCCAAAAACCACCCACTCCCTTACGCGCCTGCACGCTTCATAAGCGCAGCGAATGAATTTTAATTTGATTAAAGTGAAAAATTGAAAAATGCTTCTTCTTTGCCTTTGCCTTTGCTTTTTTCGGGACTCTATTAAACGAACCCAAATTCGCCACCCTGCGGAAAGATATACGGGGATTAGTTGGCCAATCAGC
Organism: Drosophila prostipennis; assembly: GCA_037075205.1. NCBI lineage: Eukaryota > Metazoa > Arthropoda > Insecta > Diptera > Drosophilidae > Drosophila > Drosophila prostipennis. Next base: position 128,293 of record JBAMCJ010004451.1, read on the forward strand.
GGAGCAGCAGGCAACTGGGATTGGGTTTGGGTTTGGGTTTGGGATTTTGTGGCCTGCTGCACAACCTCATCATCTTCATTCTGGCCATGGTTGCCATGGTTGCCATGGCTGCAAATTCCAAATGCCGATTGACGACGCAGTATTTTCCTTCCTTCCAACCACGAAGATATCCCAGGAAGATGGGAACGGGAACGGGAATGGGAACTTAGGCCGCATTAAACCTTTTTCCCTCTAATATTGTTGTTTTTGTTACGCCAACCACCCAAAGCCACCGAGCCAACAGCCAGACCCTTGAAAACGCTCAAAGACTTTGCCATTCGGGCATTCGGGCCCCCTAGGAAATGCTTAGCCCGGCTAAGAAGCATTTTTTTTGCCCTCTGCCGAAGGAATCGTCTGCTGGAATTACGCCGCTTGGATTTCAAGTGCCGCCACTTGCTGTTGCAGCAAATATAACACGAAAGTTGACACAGCACCAAAAGCACTGGGAAAAAAAAGTTAGGTCTCTCCCCAAAATCGAGGAATTCAATTCAGTATTAGTTATATTAATTGGCTAGGTATTTTTGAATAAGTTTTTGCCCTCTAATAATTTTCTGTATGTATTATTCACGTAAAGTATTTTCTTAAATTCAGTATTAGTTATATTAATTGTAAGGCATTTTGTAATAAGTTTTTAACCTCTAATAATAACCTCTAATCATTTTCTGTTTATATTTATCAAGTATATTTTGTAAAAATTAAACCAAAAAAATGATTTTCCTAAGAAATACATACTTTAAAACGATTCTAAGAAGTCTAAAAAATACATTATATGAATAATAACTAATTGTAACTTTCTGTATTTTTCTTAGGGACTAAAAAGTAATTCAAAATATTTTCTATAATTAAAATGATATTCTAATGAAATAGATATTTATATTATATATATAAATATGTAAATGTTATATTTTTGTTAATAAATACCTTAATATTTAATATAATAACTAATTGTAACTTTCTGTATTTTTCTTAGGGACTAAAAAGTAATTCAAAATATTTTCTATATTTAAAATGATTTTCTAATGATAGATATTTATATTATATATTTTAAATATATTTTAGGAAGTTTATTAAAAATGTAAACATTTTATTTTTGTTAATAAATATTTTAAGATTTTGGCCCCATTTTACCTATAATTTCTTATAATTTTTGCCTTTGAATACTTCAATTCCATCAAAAATACATAGAATCGAAGGAACTTATCCTTGGATTAAGTTTGCCCCTGGCTGAAGAATGAAGACAAGCTGAAGACTGCTGCTTCATAGTTGCAAACTGCCGGAGGCCAGAGAGACGCCAGTCGCCAGTCGAGTGAAACAGAATTTTCCACTGAACCCTAAACGTGTTTGGGGTTTGGGGTGTGGAGTTTGGGGTTGGAAATGCAGAAGTTGAAGCTGGAGAAGCTGGAGAAGCTGCGACTGTTGGCATTCACATGGGGCGCATTGTGAAGTGCAAAAAAGGCGTATTTTACAAGATTTTTATTACATATAAATGCGAAAAGTATTAAAAAAGTAAACTTTTTATAGACTTTTCATGGGGGGCGGGGAATGGGGAATGGGGCTAAGTGCGGAACGAAAAAGAAGTTGTACTACGCTTTTTGTCTGGGCGTCATGATGCGTGTTAAGGGAATACCAGCACACACATAGGCCAAACACACACACACACTCACACTGGGGAAATGCTTTCACTTGGCTACAAGGAGCACAAGGATAAATGCACTACGCTCACTATAAGGTGCTTACTTAAAAAGTATTTCAAATCGGAAAATACAAAATAAATTATACTATAATTATATATTTTATCGTATACCAAAAGGAAATATTATAATATCATATATTAAATATGAATATTAATTATTTAAATATTAAATGTTTTTAAATTAAATGTAATTTCTACCAAGTAAGTAAGAAATTTCCCCTAAGTATGTAACAGTCTTTCCATCGAAGATCGAGGCCCACATGCTCTAGCATACTTTTGGGCAGCTCCTTTTGTAGATATTCTAAGTTCTGGAATTATGTAGTTTTCCATCTCAAAAGACCACATGCTTTTTCCCTCGAGATCTCCCCTCGCGATTGCAGGTCAAAAGTCTACCACGACAGCCGAATTTCGACCGCAAGTCTTGGCCGCTTTTCCTCCACGCCTTTGGGGCTTTTCCCCCCCAACTCACTCGTATTCCTTTAGGTTTTTCGCTTTTCCCGTTATTGCAAGGACATGGAAGGGATGATGGGAAGGGAAGGATGTGGATGTCGATGTGAAGTTGCTGGCGTTGTAACTGTTTGTTCGAAATGTTTTCCAGCGGCCGGGAGTTGTGGGTTCTCCTACCGCCGACTTTTCATATTTTTCTTAACAATTCGCCCGCCACCTCCGCACTTTTCCACACTTTTGCGACCCCCGCCAGTCTGACCACTTTTAAATTTTATTTTATTACTATAACAAGACATAAGTAGGCATAATGGGGGCCCTATAAAATATTTAAAAGGAAATTGGCATAGAAGTTTCTTTTTTGGGGTTCGGCGGGTTACGGGGTTTGCGGGGTTTACATTTACGGCTACGTTTCCGTTTCCGGGTTTCCCAAGTACTGGAAACCAAGTACTTTCGCCCCATTCAGGCGGCCACTTCGAGGATCCCGAGGATGCTGGCACCTAGAGAACCTGGCGACGATTAACGGTGCTCCTTATTGCGAGTTACTTAGGGTTAATGCACTCCAAAATGAGATGTTGCTGGGGGAAAACGGATGCCAACTCCAGGCAAAGAAATTCCCCATGAAAATGATTGATGATTACTTATATTGCAATAATTGTGGCATTTTAATAAATACTTTGTGTTGTGAAAAATGTTATACTTCATTTTTATTGGAATACCTATACATTTTAATAAGAAATTTTTATATTTTTTTATAACACAAAGTACAAAATTACAATGAAAAAGTAACTTTTATTACCATATTCATTGCATTTTAATAAATGCTTCGTATTGTAAAAAATATTATATTGGGAATATATGTATATAGGAATTATATTATGATTTTTTTTATTATACAAATTACAATTTAACAGTAAAAAGCGTAGAAATGATCTTAATTGTATTTTATAATAGAGGCAAAAATTTCAATAAACAATTTATATATTATTAATTATATCAAAAAAATGACTGAAATTAAGAAATGATCTTGGATGCTATTTTATTTATTATAACAAGAATTAATAAAATTATGAAATGATCTTGGATACCATCGAAATTTGTCGCGGTGCGAGGTTCCTAACTTGGCAGCATTTTTGGCCAATTTCCCGCCCCCGCTGTCAATCATTTTCACAAACGATTTGTCAGGCGATGCCGCGATGCAAATAAGCCGAGACATCCCCGCATTTTATTCCCCCGAACTTGGTGACTTTTTCCTTGGATCCCGGGATCATCGTGACTTTTTACAACTTTTCATTTTTGCGCTTGAGCGGCTTTAACTGCCTCAGCTGCCTAAATTGGCGCCTGGAGCTAAACAGGATTAGATGGATATCCGGATTTCGTGGCATATGTGCTACTATTCAAATGAGAAGCTCACAGCAAATGGCTTGGAAAATATGTCAGCTCACTTTTATTGGGTTTTTCCCTTTTGCATTTTATTCCTCAGCACCCGCAGCCGCGAGTAGATGATGTCCCAGTCGAGATAGGCGCCCACAATGTAGCGGGGCCTCAGTTCGGAGTCATCGTAGCCGGTTCTGCCGTGCAAAAGGCGGATGTTGTTGAAGGTCAGGACGTCGCCGGGCTGCGTCTTGAAGGCGTGGCTGTCGGCGATCGCCAGGCGGACGAAGCGGGCGTAGGACTCGTACCAGGGCAGCACCTCCTCCAGCGGCACGTTGAAGTGGCTGTCCCTCTGCGGAACGCTGTGGTTCACCCGCGTGTACCGCCCCTCGGCGTCCAGGCTGAAAGGAGTGGGGAGGAGGGGAGAGAGGGGGCGGAAAGGAGGGAGGGAAGGTCAGCTCACATCGGGAAAACAAAGCGAAGAGGGAAAACTAACCCTAAACTAACCACATTTGACCTAATAATGGGTTGCTTTCATTGAATAAATTTTAAATTTAAATAAAAACAGGAACAGAAGCTATATACCCTTGCAGATAATTCCTATTAATCACTAATTTTCCGTTCGATATTGATAAAATTAAAATCGAAATTCGAAAACATTTAAAAAAAGTCATATCCCAGAGTAGAAGAGAATACGATAAAAACCAACGAAGCAATAATTTTTATACCCTTGCAGAGGTATTATAATTTTGGTCAGAAGTTTGTAACGCAGTGAAGGAGACGTTTCCGACCCCATAAAGTATATATATTCTTGATCAGGATCAATAGGGGAGTCGATATAGCCATGTCCGTCTGTCCGTCTGTCCGTCTGTTTCAATACCGTTTGCGAGCTCAGTTTAAAAGCTAGCGACTTAAAACTTTCACAGTCGTCCTAAAACATATGTACGCAGATCAAGTTTGAAAACCGACCCGATCGGACGTCTATATCCTATAGCTCCCATAGGAACAATCGGATATAGCTTTCGAAAAATGAAGATATTTCGCTCAGTGTAAGAGCTATTGACAAGAATCTTTCCAAATCGTATTTTTTTGTGTGTACCTTGATCGGGGTAAAAGCGCGTGCCGATCGGACGTCTATATCCTATAGCTCCCATAGGAACAATAGGGTGAAATCGGTGAAGATTTGACGTTTTTCAGGATATTTCGCGCAGAATATAGGCTATTGACATGAAACTTTCCAAATCGTATTCTTTTATGCATACCTTGATTAGGGTAAAAGCGCGTTCCGATCGGACGCCGATATCCTATAGCTCCCATAGGAACAATAGGGTGAAAAATTTTAAAATTATATTTTTTTTCAAATATAAAATATTTCGTTGTTTTGTTAATTCATGTTGCTTTTCTAGTCATGTTTCCATTCGTGAAATCTGCAAGGGTATTAAAACTTCGGCTTGCCGAAGTTAGCTTCCGTCCTCGTATTTCCTATTATATTCCCATTCATTTTCCGATCGTTCCTACGGCAGCTATATGATATAGTCGTCCGATTTTGATAAAAAATTATTCGAAATTCAGAATTAAATAAAAAATGGTATTTCCAAAAGTAGGAGGTTCTAGGTTCAAAAACACCCAAGATATAATTTTTTTACATTTTTTTCCCCGATTATTCCTATGGGAGCTATATGATATAGTTGTCCGATCCGGCTCGTTCCGACTTACTTACTACCTGCAATAGATATAAGACCGATAGCTTTAAAACTGAGAGACTAGTTTGCGTAGAAACAGACGGACAGACGGACGGACAAACGGACAAACGGATGCTGATAAAGAATATATATACTCTATAGGGTCGGAAACGTCTCCTCCACTGCGTTGCAAACTTCTGACTGAAATCATAATACCCTCTGCAAGGGTATAATAAGTAAAAAAAAACAGCCATATATATCATTATTACAATGACACATTGTTAGTTCTTCGTTTCGTAAACATCACCAACATCTCATAAATACACCAATAAATAGGACTAACAATCTAACTAATATTTTCTACCAAGATTTTTAGCATTTATGCTAATCTAGGGTATACCGTAGGGTATGTTAGGACTCACCATATGACCGGCGCGCGCCAGATGTTGTGGAACTCCCGTCCGTCCTCGCTGCCAATGTCGTTCCAATCGACGAGGACGCGACTCAGCCGCTCGAAATCCTCGGGATGGTCGCGTCTCAGGACATCGGCGATGTGGAAGCCGTCGACGAGCATGTTGCTGCCGCCGGGCGAGTCCGTCTGGACGACGCAGTGCAGGATGTTCACGCTGGGCTTGTACTCGTAGTAGGGCAGATCGGTGTGCAGGGGCAGGGGCAGCGAGAGGTAGGCAAAGTTCTGGGCACCCGGCTTGGCCTGGACCACGAACTCCTCGCCGTAGGTGGTGCGCCGGATGAAGCCCACCCTTTCGGCCAGGCGACGCACCACCCCCTCGTCCAGCGGGGCCTTCCGGAGGAGGGCCACCCCGTGGACGGCCAGCGATTGGAGCCACTGCATCAGCGCGGAGTCCTGGGACATCACCTCCTCGTAGCTGAAGTGTCTGGCGATGTCCTGGAACTGCTGGCCCGACCAGTGCTGCGTTTCCGGCCGATAGAACTCCCTCAGATACTCCTGCTGTCTGTCCTCCTGGAAACTGCGATCCCTGAGCCAGTCCAAGGAGAACCGACTCTCGTGGTCATCACTCCACCTCACCAGCACCTCCTTCTCCTGCTCATCAGCCACCAAATCGATGGGTTTAATCCCAGTTTCGAAGTTGTCCCAGTCCAACTTGCGGGACTTGGAGCTGCCGTGAAAGCACTCGTCGCACAAGCAATTGTCACGCAGCCAAACGGAGGGAAAAGTCAGCTTTTCCGGGTTTCCCCCCTCCGGCTGAACTTCGATATTCGTTCCATTGACGATCCTCGCACTGATTGGGCGCGTAAACTGGGGACGATGCTTAAGGGTCCTCAATAATCTCTGCACCCACATGCTTATTTATTTGGAATATTTTAATAGATCCAATAGAGCAGCTTAGCCCACCGATCGAGTTGAGCGCCGAATGCCGAATGAGGCGACGGAGAAAGCGAGAATCATCAGTGTAATCAGCAGCTAAATCGGGTCTTTGGACTTTGGCTGCCAACTCACTCAAACAGTGGTCAGTGGCGTGGGATCTGAAATATTATGAATATATTATTATTAAATATTATTTTACGAATTTATGTGATTTTTTTTAGATTTTTATGTCAATTCGGTCTGGTAGGAATTTACCACTGACCCATTTTTTATTGGAACACTTATATTAGTTTAGATTATTATTAAATATTATAAATATATTTTTATTAAATAAATAATATTACTGTTAAATTTTATGAATATATTATTATTAAATACATATTAAGTAAATGTATTGAATATTATTATTCTGTAATTAATTTTTTTTTAGGAGAAAACATTATTTTATTTAATCAGAAATAAATCATAGATATCCAAAATATCGAATTTAGTACTTTAAGTGACTATTTATAATATTTCACTTACTTTACAGCAAACAGGGAGATTTGTTTGATACTTTTAATTAACTGCTGCTAGTGACCCCTTCAAAATAACTGAACCCACGCCTCTGGAGGAGAGCAAAGTGTTATCAACGAACTAGTTCCCAAGCAAGAGCACATCTGCGACATTCTGTTTATAGCTCTTAAAATGTAGACACCACGGGAGTAGAGAAATGCGATAAGAGGTTTTATGGGTGCCTTTAGATTATCTTGGTCAGAAAACGATAAAATGATTAAATTGTGCATTTAATCAGAGAGAATATTTAAAATATATATTTTTACTTGCTTAACAGCAACTGAAAATTTACTGATATTTGTAATGTATTTTCTGATGATTTCTGATATTTTTGCTGCAGCTGAAACTCGAAATCTCGAATGCCCACCCAACATCCCAACATCCCATCATCGATTTGCTTGACGTCACCGGCTGAGAAGCCAGTTTCCCCAACTGTTGGCTGCTGTTGGTCGTTTGCTGTGGCGAAGCGGTCAATCAATCAATCAATCAATCAATTGAATCATCTTTGTCCGCCTGCGGGTCTCTTCGGCCCATTCCCATCCCCATTCCCACTCCCGATCAAAACCAACAGCCTTTAAAGGGCCTCGCCCAATTCTCCTGAAAGCAATAAAAATTGCAGCACCTTCTGCGGGCAAAGCTGACCTGTTGCACAATTGAATGGGAGCAGTTGCAGCTACACTGGGAAAAACATTTTTAGAATATTTAATAGCTAAGTAGAAAATGATATAATAAGTGTAAAACATTAAAAAAAATATATATAATAATAATACTAAACCCTATTAAAAGTCTTGTAATTATAATAGGTTATTTCCAAAAATTATGATATATTTTTTTTAACTTTTATGTCACTCTATTTTGGGTGATTTTTTTGGGGAGACCTTTATAGATTAGACTAGATTATCAATAAATTATAAATATATTACGCTTAACATTTAGTTTGTGATTAGTAGTCATTTTTTTCCAATGGTGTTTCAACAAATAAAATGTTTCGGTGTGACTTTTATTCATTTCCATTCGTTTTTTTCAGGGATCCTCTTCCGGGGATTTGCCTAAACAGTTGTAAAGTGTCATACGCGATAAATGAGTTAGTTTCTGAGTGCAGGTGCAGCTGAATTGGGTGGTGGATTGGGGATAGTGGACGGTGGACGGTGGACAGGGTCCGTTGAATGCCCAAATGTCTGCCTGCCCTGACCATTTAAAGCGCGGACAATAAATTCTTCATGCGAGGCTGCCTCTGCATTTCCAGCCGGAGGCTTTTGGAAGCTGAATGCTGGGATGTTGAATGTTAAATGTTGAATGTTGCAGAAATTCCCAAGCCGGCGGCCATAAAAATGCGGCTCACATGTGACAACGATTTGTACTTTAGCCCCTTTTATGGCACTCGACTGCTACTGTCCTCCGGCGACTGTTGCATTTTAAAAGCAACTCAGGTCCGCGTTTTCCCCATTCGCATTCGTATTCCCGTTCCCGTTCCCAATCCCCTTTGGGCTTTACTCCTCCGCTCGGCTTCACAAATCTCAAAATCGCATCAGATTATACGAGTTATGCGATGCAACAGGCTCCCGTTTTTGGTCATCTGCCGTTTGTCGTTTGTCGCTTGTCGTTTTCCGTCGTTTTGTAGGTCAACGCCTCCTTTCGACCAGAAGTTCAGAAGTTCCTTCCATCTATATATATGAAATACCCCCCAAAACCCCCCAGCAATTGGGTCAATTAACACTGACGACCCTTGAGTTCGATATCGCCGGATATCATATCACATCATATGCCCCCTTTTATACTTCAATATGCCGAGCGATGATTATCATGTCACATGCCCCACAACACTTGAAACGAATCCTTGTTCTTGTTCTTGTTCCTGCTCCTTGTCGTCTTGTCCGAAATGTTAACAGTTTTCATTTCATGTAATTAAGTGCCGCCTGCTGATCCACTAGTTTTTATCTTTAAGACCGAACTGGAGAGCAGTGAAAGCTTTTTGGCTTTCCTTTCCACGCGGCGAAAGGAAAACAATGGGGTAAATAAGGAAAATGTCGGGGGTCGGGGGGTCCGGGGGTTCAGGATGTCGAATGGATTAGGATGGGATGGATTCGGATGGGTCTGTGTTTGCAAACTGTCTGGGCGAGACAACGTTGTACGTGCGGATGATGTCCGCCGGTCCGCCGGTCCGAGATCCGGCGTTTTGATACCCCTCCACCAAGCAGGGTATTCTGGGACTAGAGAGCATACAGAGCATAATATACTTAGAATATCAGAATACTAGAGCAGGAACTTTCATAACATTTCATTGAAATCAATTCCTGTAGAAATCCTCCAAAAAAACTAAATAAAATACAAAATTTGAACAAATAAAAAATACTTAAAAATAATAAAATATAAATAGTAAATAAATATATAAAAATCAGTCTTAAGGAACCCGAATATTTTTTGTAAATATTTAATTTTTAACAATATATGTACATCCTCCCACGTTGGACACACTTTTTAGAAATAAATTTAAAAAACGAAATAAATAAATCCCTGAGACTTTAAGTATCTCGTAGTCTGTCATCCTCGCAAGGCCCTGGCTCCTTCTGCTCCTTCCTGCTGGTTCCTTCTGCCTCTGCTGATTGCACTTCAGTCGGGCAAGGACTGAGGACCAAAAAATGTGTTAAGAGTCTAAACACGAACGTGCCGCTCAAAGGCCACTCGTTAACGGAGGCGGAAAGGAGGTGGAGGTTCGGCTAGGGGGTTCGATATCGCTATGGACAGCAGCTATTGGTAAATATTTTCACTATTTGCGACAGGCCAAGATGCCTCGATGCAGTCCCAATCCGAGTCCCCCGAGAATGGCGCCCAACTATGTAGCTTCATATATCTTATTTTTTTCCGGCGGGAACGAGCCTTTCTTATCCTTTCTTTTTTGGCAGGTGGCATCTGCAACATCCTCCAAGATGGCAATGTCTGCAGCCATTTCATTTGGCTGCTTATTTTATTGCCCCAGAGCCCAGTCAGTCAGACAAACAAACAAACAAACACCGGGTTAGGCCAGATTCCGGCCAACCTGTGTGTATATGTTCCTCTTTTCGGGCTCCAATGGAGTCTTCATTACGAATGCGGCTGGGAAATGGAAAAGGAAAAGGAGAACGAAAAGGAAAAGGAAATGCAATTCATTGCCCAAGACATTCGCAATGGCAAGGAGTGTAGCCAGGATATCCATGGAGATCCTTGGAGGTGAACTGCAGCAAGTGGCGCATTCCTGAGGATTCCGAAATCCGTGGCAGAGACCCCAGGTGATTCGAAACGAATGAACTCAAAGAACGCCAGGGGTTTACGGAATTCGCGACATTCTCTTAAAGGCGACTGTTCTGTGAGATATAAGTACTAACCCTATTTATCAAAAATAAAATATAGGTATTTTCTTGTATTAACTAATTATCATATTAAATATTCCTACGACTAAATAAGATTTCGTGGGATTTTTAAAAATATTTTAAGTATGTATAATTCGTTCTAGTAAAGAATAATATATATTTAATTTTTTCCTATTTTATATTTATTAAATAATTCTTCGTGGGACTTTTTAATATCATTTTAAATATGTAGAATTCTTATTAGTAAAGAATAATATAAAAGGATACTAATTTACATTTTTATGGGCATTTTTAATTTGTTCCTTTTGAATATTCCTTAGGTTGAATAACTTTTTAATAAAATAGGTAAGGTATAGGTAATGATGTAATATAATATTATTTTACCATTTATAAATATTTTTTCCTATTTAATATCCCTTGGACTGAATAACTTTTTCTGAACTTTTTAATATTATTTGGAGTACCTAGAATAGGTATTATTTATTCAATTTATTAAAACAAAATGTGTAATAATATTTTCTGTACTTTTGTAGCATAGTTTTATTTGTGTAAGTGCTGGGCTGACGGATTCATTCGCTTTCAAGCGGGTTTTCCGCTCCGTTTTTCCCATTTTCCGTGCCATTTTCCCCGATGTCAGACCTGAGCGAAGATGAAGTCAGCTTGGAGTTGGAGTTCAGTGTTCAGTGTTCGGTGTTCACTGTTCAGTTTGAGGGCATGCATAAGTGTATTTATGTATATAGCCTGCATAGTTTACACATTGTCTGCCTGACAGTCGCTGTCTCCTGAATTTCCCCCCCCTTTCCTCGTTTCGTTTTCCTTTTTTCCAGCCAGTCTGCCAGTCTGTTATCTTGTTTTCCTTGGCTGAGCTTTCGGTAAGCCGCGTCTAAATATCCTTTTTCTCTGCTCTGCAATTTTTACAGCTCATTCCGAGCGGCACTCCTTGAGGAGTTGTTTGCGCATTGTTTACAGCTCTGTCCTGGAAAAAGGGGGGGGGGGGGGTTTAAACCCCAGTATCCTGCGCTTAATGCAGTCTGCAGTTCGCCCGGCAAGTGGCAGGAATACAAATCAAATTAACCTTTTATTCCAGCTGAAACCGAAGCGCCTTTCACTTAATTAGTGGGCAATGAGGCGTGGCTGCCGAAAAGTTCCGAGACAATTGAGGATAAGGATCCGAATCCTAAACCGGATATATCTGTTCAGCTTTGCCAAGCCGCAATTAAACGCAGAGCGATATATATAGTATATAGTATGTGTGCTGCGATTTTTCAATGGAAACTATTTTGCCTTTGCTTTGCTTTGGCTCAAAATCAACAAAAGCGCCCCCACCTTCTACTCATTTCTACTCATTCCAAATGGGAATCCCAGTTCCATGGGAAGTTGAAGCGTGTTGCGGCATATATTAATTTTTATTTCAACGCGGCCGTCTACAAATTAACGTGGATGCTGCTGAGAGAAATTCGAATGAGAAGCTTTTTCAAAAGCATTTCAGAATATTTATTGCAATTACAATTTTAGAAATTTGTTGTCTAATTTAACAAATTAAATATATTAATTATTAATAAACACTTACTAAAACTGTATTTTTCTACAATTTTGATTTCAAGTCATAAATGCTAATGAAATAATTTTTAGCCATAAATTTAAAAATAATAATTACTTAGAAAATAATTCAAGTTCAATATTTATTCTAAATTAAACAGTATTTTTTACAGCTTTCATTTTTAGTCATAAATGCAACAAAAAAGATTATTTTAAGAATAATATAACTTTAATTGTTTTACTACATTTTAAATAAAATTCCCTTACCTGCTTTCTCTCAGTGTGCATCTGCTTAGCTGATTCTGCTGCTGCTCTGCTTCTTTTTCAGCTTTGTTTGTTTAGCCACTGAATGATGGATCATACTCGCACACACACACGCACACTCGCACCCACACACTCAAGCGAAAGAGTTTCGAAAACAACTTTCCAGGGATTTCGGTTGCACTTTTCAATGAAAAACCTTGTTTCTTTACCCGATTTTTGTTTGTACTTCCACCCCGCAGCCTTTGTGTTTGGCATGCCTGCTCATTATTTTCACACGTAGCTTGGCACGCTCTGAAAACTGAACTGAAGACCCCCTCCCCCCGACCCACACCCCCTAATTCACACACACAGTGTACCCCCAGTTTTGTTTATATTTTAAGGTAATTTTCCGGACCGCCGCCGCATTACTTGCAACTGTTGCGCCTATTGAACCCATCCCATCCCCACCCACAGAAATCCGAAAACCGAAAACCCCCTCCCCTCGTGGGCATCCATAAAAGGTCAATGATACTTACAGTTTGAACAACTCCTGGGCGAAAAGGGTCGGGGGTCAGGAGAAGACGATGAAAAGGGTCTGGGAACGAAGTGTTCAAGTGTCTTGGGGAAATTGAGAAAGTAGGAGAAAGATGATTACGGCGATGCTGGAGAAGAGCCACACTGTCCACAAAATGTTGTATTTTGCAAAAAAAATATTTAAATTTTAATGTTAATAGTACCAGAAATTAATATTAAAATAAACAAAGTATATTTATATTTAAATTTTAATATTTAATTTTTTAATATTTGAATTTTAAATAAGAAATTTTCATGATACTGAGTTAATATTTAAATATTTAAATTTTAATGTTAATAGAACCAGAAATTAATATTAAAATAAACAAAGTATATTTAGCATATAATATTTTAATTTTAATTTAGAAATTAATATTTTAATAAACATGTGGTCAATCGGACATGAAGAAAATATATGTTGTAATACTTATCACTATTTTGGTGATACTTTCATGATACTGAGTTAATATTTAAATATTTAAATTTTAATGTTAATAAAATCAGAAATGAATATTGAAATAAACAAAGTATATTTAGCATAAAATATTTAAATTTTAGTTAAGAAATTAATATTAAAATAAATATGACATAAGGAAATATATTTTGTAATATTGATTTTATTTTATTTTATTTCTTTCCAATAGCCAAAAAATAAGTTAGTACTTTATAATAGAATAACTTGGATATCTTAGTTATACAAATTGTTTTCTCTGCCAGCCAGATGCAAAAAGTGAGAGACCTCAAGTAGTCGGAGGCGAAGAAGGATGCTGTAAATGTGGTCAAGCTGCATGAAATTGAAATGGTCAAGCCATAAACTTGGCCATTTGTACTCCGGTTCTGTTATGAGTAGAGACGAAAAAACAATAAAATTGCCCCGAACAGCAGCGGGAAAGGAGTGAAAACCCAAGGAGTCCGAGGAAGCGGACAAATGGAATAGAAAATTGCCGCAAAATATGAAATGTGAATTGCGTGGGGTTCTGGAACCAAGGAATATTCCGGAAATGGCTCCCTCACCCTTACTTTTTGTTGTGGGGCTAAGGGGTTCAAGGGTCCTTGAGTGGGCGAAACTACAAGTGGGGTGGCGGTGACTGGCTCACGTTCTCATATGATCTTCCCTCTTCCGGAGACGGAGACCCCCATAAATGCCAGTTGAATTGAGGTAACAAAGTGCTTTTCCGCCGCAAATTTCAAAGATAAAGATAAAGATAAACCAGTCTGAAATATGATATAGAATAATAAATGTCAAAGGGCGGCCACGGGATATTACTTTTGTAGAAAAAGGAAAATTAATTTTCCTTACTTTTCCAACCCTTTGGGGGGATTCATTGAAATATTCGTAGGCTTTAATTGGGCATTTCCACCTGCACACCCGCCATTCATTCGCTCATTAACAATGTATTAAATAATGAAATAAAGCGATTATGATAATAATTTCAGCGCAATTAATGATGGCAGGCGGCGGAAAAAAAGTTTCCCCAATAATTACCTACAATTAAAATTGATTTATGAAAAAAGAAGAAGTGGAGAAGTGGAGAAGCGGTGGATTTCGCCTGGAATTAAAAATCGGTAGTCCAATCGGAGGAGCACCATTCGCAGGAGCCGAAGCAGAAGCAGAAACAATTGTCCAAAGGCCAATCAATTAATAAGAAAATGTGCAGGACTAACGGCCCTGATATATGGGCCAATAAAGGATGAGCCGACCACTTTGGAGGATCGCCCATATATATGCGATATATATATAATGTCTGCCGTTATGCAATTACGCTGCCCGGTGTCCGCTGATGCCTAACATGAATGTCCTGTCCATGCCCAAGGATAATTAACGAACTCACACACACCGACACACCGACGCACCGACAGGACGATGGATAAATGCGTTTATTTAACAAATTAATTGGCGCAAAGTACGCGGAAAGCACATGGGATGGTGCACCGGGAAAAATAAATTGGAGATTTATTTTTTAAGATTTTTTATTTTATTTTTATTACAAAAATATTCCAATGAATTGGCCTAAGATCCCAAAATATTACTTGTATATTTTTAAAATAAAGAGTAACAAAGCACGTGAGAAGGTATAGGTTTATTTTCAAAAATATTTTAACAAAGAATAATATATTGAAAATTTTAATTTTAATCTTTTTTAATATTAACACAATTTTTAATGCGTTTTTTATAACTTGCCTAATTTGCCTAAGGTCCCAAAATATTACTTGTAAATTTTCTTAATAATAAATAGTAACAAATTTACGATTAATCCATATTTAAATATTTATTTTAACAATATTCCAACAGAAAATAATACACAGAAAACTTCTAACAAACTTATTTATCTTTTAGATTCGTTGTTTTTACAAATTAATTGGCTTTAGATACCAAAATATGATTTCTCCGAGTGCCTGAGTGCGACAGAGATGGACATCTTGAAATGTTTCTGAGGTAAGCCCTGCCCTTCCCCTTTCCCCTTTTGCCGCCGACCATTCCAATTACTTACACATTGTTGAACCTCTTGCAAAACAATTTTTTGCCCCTGCTGGCGTGCGATTTCCGGGATTCCGGGTTCCAGAATGTAATTAATAAACGCATTAAAAACGCATGCAAGTGAGCAGCCGAACAGGCGACGTGGCCAGGACATGGACATGAATCTCTGGAACTCTGAACCTCTGAACTTCTGAGCCCGAATCCCAACTCGAACTGAGAGCCTTGAAATCCAGGCTGCCCAGGCGATTGGAATGAAAACCAATTAATCAGCTGCCGGCCACCGACCGCCGACCAACCGACCACCAACTCAGCTCCCTGGTCAATGGCCTATGAAATGGGGCTCGAAAGCGGGCTGGGGTGGGGGTGGGGGTGAAACCAACCCCCCAGCAACCCCCGTGGAGTTGTTTCAATATTTGTTCTATTAAACACCAGCCCAGCACCCCAAAAGCGAAAAAACCAGAACCAGAACAATAAAAAAGCGGTGAGCACACGAAGCAAAATATATAAGATAATGGACAATTTTCAACGTTACAGATTTTATGGTAGCGTCAAATTATGAACCGTTATACATCAGCCAGGGGCTGCCTTATAAGCAGCCAAAAGGAAAATTCCGAACGGCAATGGGGCATAATGAACTCGCGATGAAGTTAGTCAAATAAAATGGGAAATAATAAATAGCACTGAAAATCGTTATACAAAAGAAAGAAGTACATGAATTGGTTTAAAATTTAAAATAATAAATAAATAAAATAACTTTTTATTTATTGATTATTTTCCACTGATAACTATATTACTATATCTCTATTATCTGTATTATTTCTCTCAGAGGGAAAGATATTTTGTGTTGAACTATGAAAATAAGAGGAGTAATCACTCTGGAGTAAAAATATGTATTAAAATATATATTAATATCATATTAAAATCTATTTTAAAATCTATTTAGAAATTTATAGTAAAATCTATATTAAAATGTTTTATTACAATATAAATTAAATTTTATACTAGAATCTTTATTAAAATCTATGTTAAAATCAATATCTAAATCTATATTAGATTCTATGTAAACATTTATATTTAAATCTATTATAAATTCTTTATTAAAATGTATATTAAAATTATATCAAAATTTATATTTAAATCTAAATTAAAATCTATATAACTATCTATAGTAAAACTATCATATAACCAAATATTCTCCAGCTAGTCACAACATATTTAAGAATCTACTCGCATATTAACTGGAAAATAAATAGTTTTTAAAAGTTTATAGCTACCACAAATATTTGTGGAGATAAAAGAGCAATAAAAAAAAAATAATAATAAATAATTACGTGAATTCAATGCTTTAATTAGTTACAAGGGAACCAAATTCGTCGACTAATCCAATTTTCGTTACAGATCAACAAACTCGAGGAGACAAATATTCCTGCGTTGACTGCGTATTCCCAAGCTTAGGTTCTTATAAATCTGCTGGTCCTGCCTACTTCTTGGGCTGCAGATGCTTATTTATGGGGCCAGACTGTACGAGGCAAATAAAAGGGAGGGAGGGGGAAAGTAAGCAGATGAGTGGGCGGATGACAAATCACAGCCTGCAGGATCTGGTATTCTAGGATTCCAGGACCCCGGGATTCTGCGACTCTCTCTGCAGGATGTAATCACATTTATTCGCGACACTCGAGACTCGAGACTAGGTTTCTCCCCACAATTATTGTCTTGTAACGCACACGCCCTCCACAACAACGAAAGAAAAAATAATAAAAAATGAAACGAGAAGCAACAAACACTTTATACAAATCGCTATCCCCGAAGCCACAGCCCATGATTCTTTTTTCCAAGGGGGGCTTCTTTTTTTCGAGCCAGACAAGCGGCAGCTGAGTGATGGCATTTTCTCCTTATCATTTTTACGTTTTTGTGATAATTCATGTTTATAAATTGTTTATGTATTTCATTTGCCATTACATTGCAGAAAATTTCAGACCTGCGAGTAATGCGGGGCGATAAAAAATTCATGGCTCTCCAGCCAAAACAAACCGAATTGCGAATTGGATTACACAGAAGCCAACGTGTTACGGGGAGTATAAAAAAGTAAAGAAGGAGAGTAAATCCAATAAAATCAAAATCATTGTCAAGTCATCTAAGTGAGTCGTAATCCGAGGAGCTGGAGACTTTAAAGCTGAAAATCCCCTGAAGAAGAGCCGAGCCACTCGTAAGAACTAATCGAAGCTCTCCACGAACTTTCAAAACTCAATTTTCTCGATGATTTACAGAGACACCTCCTCCTCCTCCTCCACTTTCACAACCCATCAACAACATCAGTTTTCAATCAAACTTTGCATATCCCATCAATCAACACCAAATCACACATCAAAGCCGCTTGCGTTCCCAAAAAAAGGAAGCCAAGGAGCCCACTCCACGTATATCTCGTATATCTCGTACATATGTAGCCCTGATCCCCAGCAGCACAGACAGTCCAGTGTCCCATAGAGCATGGCTCCATGGTAGCGCAACAAATTAGGCTAAACACCGAGAAGCCCTCCTCCCATCCACCCATCCACCAATCCACCGACTTCCATTTCCATTTCCATACCATTGTGCTTCCACTTTATATGGATGCTGATTTTGATGCCGACGCAGCGAGATTTCCAACAGAAACAGAAACAGCAACAGAATCCGAAACAGGAACACAAATGTGAGTCAACGCACACGTATTCCCCGGAGTGCACTGCCAGAAAAAAGGGGGAAGTTTCCACAATATATATTTCAATATATCCGAATTTATGTTTTTTTTTTGGTGATTTTTCGGCTTTCCGTTTTCTTTGGGAAGATCTTTAAAGATTAGTCTAGATTTAAGTTTTTTGTTTTTTTTTTTTTAAATTTGAAAATCTTGAAATACAAATTTAGTTTATTTGAAATTTAAGTTTTTGAGTTAAGGTATTCAAAAACATTTTTTAAGATGAAAAAGTTTTTTCTTAGATATTATACACACCGCTTAATAGAATTAATAATTTCTTTGGTTCCTATTTTTTAAATCAACTAAATTTAATTAATAATAATAATCAATTCTAAATTTGTTACCCATTAAGTTAGTAACTTATTTCTTGCAGTGCCTCACTTTTCAAACGGCAAACGGCAACTTCGATGATCACGTACAGGCACTCTAAGATGTATCCAATCAATAAACAATCTTCGACCCCTTCGCTTTTCGCGCAGTGTATGCAAAAGGCACTAGCGCCAAAGAGAACCATAGACATAAATCATACATAAGTCTAAGTAATTGTGTGTGCCGTAGAGTGTGTGAGTGGCACAATCGAGTGGTGAAGTTTTCATATATCTTCCACCTTCCACCATCCACCTCCCCCCGACCTCCGCCGCATTCTGCCACACATACAATATGCAGTACACTGCCATACGAACTATGTATGGTTATTCCCGTGCTGACGCAGCGGCGTCTGTCGAAGTTCGCAAACACTCTGACTGCGCATATCCGCAGCAAATTAAAATTTCATTAGGAGCAACAAAGGCGGATGCTTGATGATTGGTGGGCGGACGCGGACATAGTCGGTAGACTGCTAAACGACCAGATGCTCCACCACCACCTCCACCTCCACCTCCTCCACTCAACTCAACTATTTTCGGGGCTCCTCGAGCACAATCGTTGACAATGAGGAGTCACAGCTGTCGATAAGCTCCTAAACCAACAGCTTTTAACCCTTCACATGGCCTACATGTAGCCAGGCATCAATCTAAATATTCATTGACTGGTATTTCGCAAATTTTTGGGGGACTGGTGCAAAACTAATTTTTCGACCAATTTTCGCATTTACATAAAGGGTTAAATAAATCATGGTTTTTAACGAAAAGTAGCTAAAAATGAATATGTAAATGCCAATCGATTAGGAATTTAATAAAGATCATAACAAGGCATGATACTCTGTATTTGGATTCAAATGTTTCGGTCAAACTACTGATATTTTAAGGTCGAAAATAAAGACACAAATTTTAAACTTTCTTTCGATTTTGTAGTCGAAATTTGGACAAATCAAGGCCGACAGCT
Source organism: Drosophila prostipennis (assembly GCA_037075205.1). Taxonomy (NCBI): domain Eukaryota; kingdom Metazoa; phylum Arthropoda; class Insecta; order Diptera; family Drosophilidae; genus Drosophila; species Drosophila prostipennis. Next base: position 147,663 of record JBAMCJ010004451.1, read on the forward strand.
AAACAACCGACTGTTTTGAACAGCTTACAACCTAAATTAACGATCCCCATCACTTTAGAAAAAATTTAATTTTTCACAAATTTTCGCATTTTTGATAAGGGTACCATCATAATTTTTTGCGAAAATTGGCAAAATTTAAAAATTTCCAGGTTTAAATGACAATCGATTGGGAATTTAATAACGAGTTCAACGATGTAGGACACTCCATATTTGGATCATTATTTCCATTTTTGTGACCAAAATACTAAGTATTTTCTTAATCGATTTTTTGCTGTAACTTGGACAAAAATGGTCCCAAATCAAAAAGGCTTACAGTTTTGAGCAGCTAACAACCTGATAATAAATATCAAGGTACTTTACGGCAGATTTAGAAAAAAATTATTTTGGACCCAATTTTTGCATTTTTGATAAGGGGTACCATCATGATTTTTTGCGAAAATTGGCAAAATTTAAAAATTTCCAGGTTTAAATGCCAATCGATTGGGAATTTAATAACGAGTTCAACGATGTAGGACACTCCATATTTGGATCATTATTTCCATTCTTATGACCAAAAAACTAACTTTTTTGGGTGGAAAATCAGGATTTTGATTTTTGGTCCAAATTTGAATTTTTTCCCTATAGATTTTTTGCTGTAACTTGGTCAAAAATGGTCCCAAATCAAAAATGCGTACTGTTTTGAGCAGCTAACAACCTTATAATTAATATCAGTACACTTTCCGTCTGATTTAAAAAAAATAATGTTTGACCCAATTTTTACTTTTCTGGTAAGGGGTAACCATCATGATTTTTTGCGAAAAATGACAAAATTTAAAAATTTCCAGGTTTAAATGCAGATCGATGTGGGATTAAATAACGAGTTCAACAAGGTATGACACTTCATATTTGGATCATAATTGCCATTTTTATGACCAAAATACTAATTTATTTTGGGTGGAGCAGATTAATATGGGTTTTTGGTAAAATCATAAAATTCCAAATTTTCGCGTGATTTAATATAAGTGTAAAATTAGATTATTTTTCGTTTCTTTGCGCTACCATGAAAATGGCAGATCATGCAGCTCATGTGGATTTCGCAAAAGGAAAGTGCTGAAGGCTGGAAAACAAAAACAACACACCAACTTGTGGCGTGAACTCGTGGTACATTAATTAAACAGGCTGCCATGATTAAGTAATAGTTGTGCCCCGTGCTTAACACTGCGCTGGATTATGTGGAGCAACTACAAATTGGAGGAGGCAAAAGCCACAGGAGTGGCAATAAAAAGAATGCTGTAAGCCCTTGAACAGTGAATTGTGGGAGTAGAGTAACCCTATTTAATACTAATAGGTCGGTTTTGCCCCATCCTCATAAAAAAATCGAAATTCTAAACAGAAAGAAGTCTAGAAAACTGTTGTTAATAGTTCTACTATTTTATGGCTAATTACAGTCTATTTAAGGCCATCCATCGCACTTAGGCGGCGACACCTGTACCGCAGAGAGAGAGGACACACACATCCTCCATTAAAAGAGGACACTAACAAAGTCTTTTGTTCTGCTTTGAAGACTCTGCCGTGCTAGTGTTTAAATATGCATACATATGTGTACGAACGAAGGACCAGGCCCACACACTGAACGCTTTGTTGTGCAAACATATCTAATTAGTGTCAACTATTAACATAAAGAGTGCACTTCACATGAGAACTTGAGACGACAACGACAACGGCAACACCGCCGCAGTGGAAACAACAACAGGATGACGACCATAAACTAACTCTCGACTTGAAGTTGACTAAGCTTTCACAACAATGCCGGTGAAGGATGTGCGGGATAAAAGGGATCCGGGACGTGGGATGGCGTGTCCTTAATGTTAAACACTAAAAATACAACAAAGTTGGTGGCAAGTGAGGCGGCAACATAATATGCGTGCATTATCAGCGCTCTTCAAGTGGCAAATGAAGTTACAAGGAATGCAGGCGCTGGGTTCCCTGGAGTCCTTTGGGACCCTTAAGTATCATTGCGGCAATCACGAGCTGGATCCCGGGTCCGGCTCCTTTGACCACATCCTCGGACACTTCCTGCAACAGGAAATCAGACACATGGCCAGCACACACTGGCCGCAGGACGAAAAACATGAGCCTGAGCTGAACAATAACAACATTTAAATAGGCACTGGAAAAACCCAGTTGGTTGTTTGGAAAACTAACTAAAAAGTAAACTATAGGTCTGTAGATTGTTGTGTTTATTAATACGCATCGAAATGTAGAAGAAATTTTTAAATCGAACCATTCAATAAAAAGTTATGAGCAAATAATCAATTGCAAGCAGTGAAGCAGTTTACTGCTTGCACAAATTTATCTCCCTCGCACTCACTTTGGCTTAGTAAGGGGTATCTGATATTATATTTTTCCTAAAAATAAACGATTTTAATTTGTTAATGATAGTCGCACTGTTTTTTGAATAATCGAAACTTTACAGCAAATCTTTCCTTTTTTTTTGTTGTTTTTTGGGGAACTCTCCTTCTTTAGCCAAACTCTGAAGGATCTCTTGGCACAACTTGAACTATTGGATGCATCTCCGGGGGGATGTGGGGGATGATGGGGGAACCATAGTTCAAGTGGTCGACAGCTTGGGCGACGAAAACTATGCAAAAATTATGTGAGCGAAAAACTCGAAAAGGGGTGAAACTCTTTAATACAGTCATAAATTTGCCGCTGCTGCCAAAAGTGGCCAGCTGACAGGGCTCAAAAGGGGGCGAAAGGAAAAGGGGGCGGGGCTGCCGAAACTTCTGGCTTCAACTATTTAAAAGCCATAAAAGCCGAGAGCTGTTGCCAAACGGATGTGCCAGCCGGATGCAGTTGATAGGCATGAGTTACAGAGTTACACACACTCACACCGAAAGCCAGCGACAGGACACGGCAGGATATACCGGCCAGGATCACACCGGCACACACTCACACATGTCCCACGATACAGTGAGCCAAAATATCAGTAAAAGGACTGCTTGCACTGTTTGCATTCCATTATTTGCCTAACTTTTTACTTATTGTTCCGATTTTAAAATTTCCTTCTACATTTCTATAGGTATTAAAAAACACAACAAACTGGCATTTACACTTTTACAAAATTTCTACGAGTAACGGGTATAAAAATAGGTTTAAAAATAAAGAATATTGTTTTTAATCACATTAAAAGCCAACATCTTTTCCTTTAGTTAGTGAATACACAGTTCTTAGTTTTAACGTTACTTGTGTACTTTTTCTCTCCGTGTAATCACAGGGGCCAAGACACTTTCCGACACATTTGGGCAGCACAAAAGGCACGCCGCAAACAATGGTTTTAGCCCCTTAAAAGGGGGCAAAGTGGCCGAAAAGGGGTAATGGTAATGGGGTAAAGAGCTTCGATTGGGTTAACGGCAAGATCGGAGGCAGGGGGAGATCGCAGGACCGCCCAAAAAGTGTTGCCAAAGCTACAAGGGATTTGGCTGCAGAGCTCACTAATTGCAACTCTTGTAAATCGACCAGGACAACCCACTCACACACAGGCACTCGCTCATTGGGGACACGCACACAAAGTCGTAATGACACGACGGCAAGGACAAACTGCAAACGATGCCGACAAACGACCAAAGGACAACTAAAAACAGGAATTAGTTGCAAAAGGTTTGCATTAGGACTATTAAATACCCTAGCTCTATATAAAATACTTAAATAAAATACTTTAAAAATACTGAAATAAAATACTAAGCTAAGTACTTATCTATATACATAAAACTATACTTTAAATTTTATGGAGGTTTAACTCATTTGACAAACCAGTAAAGATACATGCTTCATATTTTTACCAAATATTCTTATTATAGTGTAGACTTTCGCTAAGAATTAATTTATCCCTAAGTGATCACAATCAGTTAATAATAAATATTTGTACCTGTCACTAAATGCGATTTCCCTTTGCTTGAAATAAATTTGGATAAAATTCAAAAGTATTTTTAAATTCACAAGAGTTTTAAAATAAATCACTTATCAAATGATATATTCGCCTTCACTCCGATCGAGTAAATAGCATTAAATAGTTGTGATACCCTTTGTTCGACCCCCTCCAAGCACACTTTCCCCCGGTTTTCCCGCCTGCGTTTCGCAAAAGTCACTCTCCTTTCTGGCAGGATGCTAGGACAACGAGGCGAATACATGCATATATCCTGTGTAAAACTTCAAGTAGTGCTTAATAGTTAGTTAAGTCGAGTTGAATGCGTTTTTCGACAGGGGAGGAGCGACTTGGGGCGTTGACATAGATGTAGAATGCATTCTCCGCCTGCTTTTGAATATTGAGTGAAATATTGCTAAGCTTTCTCAGCTGGCAAAGTGGAGAAAGCGGAGAAAGCAGAGAAAGGGGGGGGGGGGCTATAAGTGCTTTGCTGGCGCTGCAAGTGTCGCCTGTAATTTATTTACATTGCAATTAGTTCTCAGCTCCGTAAAAGATTATAAACTTTCGCCATCCCTTTCTGGCTGCCTCCTTAGTATTTCGTGTGCAAAATGCAAAATGCAAAATGCAAGAGCTAGAAAAGGGAAACAAAGGCGAAGAAACTGAAACTTGTGCGCTTAACAAATTGACAAATGCATAAAGTCTTCAGTCGAAAGTTTTCCATCTCGAGTACATCAGGAAAAGGGGCTGGCGAATGGAAAATGGAAAATCGTCAAAGGGACAGGTCAGGAAATTACCAATTGGCAGCGGGAATTATGATGTCTCTTACAGATGGACGACTGACTGATAAATGTCGGCATGATTGATCGATTGCACCCCGCAAACACTTTAATGCAGAGATAAAAAGTATTTCGATGCCGATGGCAGCAAAACCTATAAATCTTCCACTTTCATTTCAGCCTCGAGAAAAGTTTGACTATCTCGTGGCGAATGGAAAAAAAGGGATTTTCTTAAAATTTTAAATATATGAGGCATTCTCTGAAAAACCAGCCAGCCAAAATTAAATTTTGATGACATGTATTTATTAATTTCTTACTTGATAGAGCTCGTCTAAGCAAACCCAAAAAGTGATATTTTAGGGTGGTCGCATGTAGGGTTGCCACTTTATATTTAGCAAAGGAAGAGGACTTTTTATTAGGAACATCCCAAATTTTAAGAAGAAACAAATCATTTTTCTTTAAAATAAATTAAATCGGGAGCTGGACGTTTTAAATTTAATTATGCCTTTTTATACCCTTGCAGAGGGTATTATGATTTCAGTCAGAAGTTTGCAACGCAGTGAAGGGGACGTTTCAGACCCCATGAAGTATATATATTCTTGATCAGCATCACTAGACGAGTCGATCTAGCCATGTCCGTCTGTCCGTCTGTCCGTCTGTCCGTCTGTCCGTCCGTCTGTCCGTCTGTCCGTCCGTTTCTACGCAAACTAGTCTCTCAGTTTGGAAGCTATCGGGCTAAAACTTTCCCAAAAGTCTTATATCTATTGCAGGTAGTATATAAGTCGGAACGAGCCGGATCGGACAACTATATCATATAGCTCCCATAGGAATAATCGGGAAAAAAAATCTAAAAAAATTATATCTTGGGTGTTTTTGAACCTAGAACCTCCTACTTTTGGAAATGCCATTTTTTATCTAATTCTGAATTTCGAATAAAATTTTTTCAAAATCGGACGACTATATCATATAGCTGCCATAGGAACGATCGGAAAATTAGTGATTAATAGGAATGATCTGCAAGGGTATATAAGCTTCGGCTGGCCGAAGCTAGCTTCCTTTCTTGTTTTAAACTTGTTTGAAAATATGTAAGCTAAATTCACGAGCTTCAATCCTTACTTTCAATTAAAAAAAAAACTCAAACTTAATTGGTTTAAAGCCTTTTTTAATCCCTGGCTCTCAACTTTGGTAATCTCTTGCAAGTTTGCTGGCTGGAAATCGGAGAAATCGAAAAACCACGCCCAATCGAATCGAATAATCGAAGAGCAACGCTGCGAGGAAAAGTGTTCTTTGCTGTTTTTCGCAGCTACTTGCAGCGTTGCACAATGGGAATATAAATAAATAAATAGAAACCACTTTTCGCGCCCCGCTCGGAAATGGCAAACAAAAAAGGAAAAGAAAATGTGTGTGGGGGGGGGGGGGTTTGACCATTGTGAAAAACACTGGAAAGGCGAAATCAAAGGGGAGAAACACTTGAAAAAAAGAGAAGAAAAAGGGTAATGGTAGCGTTGTCAGTTTGGCGCAATGTTCATTTTTCTTAACCCCCGCCCCCCTCTTTTTCACCGCTTTTTCCGCCTTTTCCGCTTCTTCTTCCTCTTCTTCTTCTCGTTCTTCTTTGTGCAACGGACTTGAAGCGGAAACGGAAGTGCCACGTCTTGAGATGGCGTCTCCTTCTGGTCTTCTGGTCCGCAACTCACCGACTGACTGACTGCCTGATTGAGTGATTGAGTGACTGACTGGTCTCCTCTGCTCCTGGCTCCTCTGGCGGAGTTCATCTTCGTTTTGCTTAAAACTTAAATTCATTTTACCTTCCGGGAAAACCCCATCCCCTCTTCTCCCCCTTCCCCTTTCCCTTTCCCTCAGCGAATTGGCCATCACTTAATGAAGTCGTTAAGCGGTTTGGCTTTGGATTTTGCCCGAAGAAGGGGGCGTGGCCGGCAGGCGCCTTTTGGGCTTTTAATAGCTTTTGGCTCAACTTTTTATACCTCCCCACGCTTTCTTCCGCTTTTTATCGGACTTTCTGTCCGAAACCGAAGACTTATTACTTAATGATGATGCGGCTGCCATCGAAGTTAAAACCGCTGCACTGAGAAAAAGCTTGTAAATGCATTGGTTTTTAAAAAAAACTTGCAAATAAATAAATTCCCCTGGTTTTTTATGCATTGAGACTATGATAAATCCTGATGGAAACGAAATAATTATTAAAGTTTATGTAAAATTCGACAGCCTTTTTTCCAGTGCATTTGGATGGATGGCTGCCATTTCTTGCCGCTTCATTAGACGAGCCCCTTGAAGACAAAAGAGCGATGTGATTCGTGCGGGGGCTTCAAGTCAGGGCTCATTTCAAATGACTTTTAATTGTGGAGCGATAAAAGGTTTTATTTTATAAAAACCTGTATAAAAACACTCCCCCATATTTCCCTGCAAACCACAATTGAAAGTTGTCGCAAGTTAAAAACAGGAAGGGATGAAGATTATTCAAAATTATGAAACAAATCAAAAATAAAGTGAAGTAAAGTAAAAATATGCCATTGTTAAAAAATAAATATTTTCTAAGAAGTATTTCGTACTCAAGAAATGATTAAATCATTTGAATTAAATTCGTGGAATACATAATGTAGCATTATTTCAAACGATCGATTCAAATCGGAATTTTCCAATTATATTTTTACATTTTGTATTTACTTAGTGTACTTATTAATTAACGTCAAAGAAATGGATGTGTTGTTCCAAGTTAGATGTGTTTTTTTATTATTATTATTTTTTCGGGGTGCCATTCAAGACGCCAGTTAACAACAGATCCTTTGCCGAGGATAATGCTCAGTTGGCGCCGGCGTTGCCATAAGGTTTGCATAATCTCTTTGCATCATCAACGTCAATTACCCAAACCAAAGTGCTGAGGGGGGAAATCGCCCCAAAAGAGAGGCGCAGGCTTATGGGCGCAACCATTTGAGGGGGCGTGGCAGGGAGAAGGGTAAGCGGCTTAGTTTTCCGGCAGCACAAAAGTCAAAAAGTTAAAAAAAAAAATATGGGCAACCAAAGGTGATGAAAAACAAAAAGTCTGGCAATGAAGGGACTACAAAGGACATGATTTTAACTCGTTTTTTTACAATTAAACAAAAATATTTAAATTTAAATTTATTATAGATTGCACTAAGGTAAAGGTATATTAACCATTAGTTAGTTGAAGCAAGGCCAAAAAATATTTATATTAGCATTTATTATAGATTTAAATATGTAGCTCCTAATTCTTCTTTTTCAAACGCAGATGCATTAAGCATTAGTTAACTTAATCAGAAAGTATTAACCATTAGTTAAAATAACCATTATTTTTTAACCATTAGTTAAATCAACCCTTAGTTAATTCTTCATTATCAATAGTAGATGCATTAACCATTACTTAAATTAACCAGAAAGTATTAACCATTAGTTAAGTTAACCATTATTGTTTAACCGTTAGTTATATTAACCCTTAGTTAATTGCTCACCAAGTGCTAAATATAGGTGGTTTCTCCAACGAATTTCGAGACAAAGGCCAGCTGCTCCACGTCATCAACACACAAAATACAAAATACAACCTCATCTGATTCATCATCAACATGCAACATGAGGGGGCATCTGTTGACTGGACTGCCGCTCGGAATCGCAACAATTTAAAATGTGAAACACGTCTAATCCTTTGAGAGCTGTCACAGTAAACGTGAATGGGCTCCCTTCCCTTTTCCTAGCCCATTTACCATCTACCATTGGCCATTTGCCATTTTCCAGCGGAGAGTGGCCAGTGGTCAGACATTTATGAAAAATGATTATAAATGCACAAAGCATGCGGCCCAGACAAGAAATGTCAGAGGTAGATCCCAGTATTTTCCCAGCAGGAAACAGGAACAGCAACGGGAGTTCTGCAATTTCAATGCTGCACAAAAGTATACCACGGAAAATGACAGATAATTAAAAATTCAAAGGGATTTCAAAAAGAGCGTCCCAATGAAGTGTAATAAAATTCAAGGTAGTGTGTAAATGCGTATCTTAGACAATAAAAATCAAGGTAGATTGTAAATGCGTATCTTAGGTAATAAAAATCAAGGTTGTAAGTAAATAAATAAATTAAATAAATCTCCCATAATTTGGTCCCTTTTAAACCCATTTCCATGACTTTCGAATCCAATTCAGCCAGTGGCTGCCAAAGGGCGACGAAGCGTGGGGCTGGGCAGCCTTTTTCGGATTTCGAAGGGTTTTCGGTGAGTGGTTAAGTTCCGACATCAGCCGCAGACCGCAAACTGCAAGCACTGCTAATGAGTGGCGTTCGCTGGGATGCAGGTGAGAACCTCCCTTCATCTGCACTTCTAATTGAAACAATGCCGGACACCTTGGCCCAGGGAAAGAGCTAGCTAGCCAGCCAAAAGCCAACAAAGGCAGACGCAAAGTGGCCATCGGTAGTCGGGAGTCGTCATTTGATGAGCTCCCGACTTGGCCAACACCCCGATTTTCCCTCCATCCCGATTTCCAGCACCAGTTGCCATTCAAATGAAGGCGCCAGCTGGCGGCAAGTGTTTGCCAACGCAATGAAATGGCCAGCAGACAGAAGGCAGAAGGCAGAAGAAGATGGCAGCTCACAAAGAGAACGCGGCCAAGGGGCGGCGGGATGTGGACACTGAAAAAAATAGCCACTCTTTTAATTTTAAAATATATCTTAATTACCATCCCTTCCTCGCCAACAAAATAAAATGCTTTAAATTAAATACTTTATATTAAATGCCTTTAACTTAATAGGCTAAATACTTCTGTTTTAACTTAACTTAACAAAAAAAATATTAAAATATAATTAAAATATGAATTATTTTTTTTTTAATTATAAACTGACTTTAGAAAATTATTATCAAGTTGCTATGACATTTTAATGATGCAATTTTGATTTAAAACTTTTTTATACAAGAAAATAATAATAAACTAGAGATGAAAGTTAGGTAATTTGCAAAATTATTAATACTATTTTGAATATTTAATAGTTTTTTTGGTAAGTTAATAATACGTAATATTTATATACCCTTGATCAGAATAGTCGATATAGCCATGTCCGTCTGTCCGTTAGTCAAATTGTCCGTTTGTCCGTTTGTTTGTTTGTCCGTTTCTCCGTTTGTCCTTCTGTCCGTCCGTTTATACCTATTTAAATTTCCTTTCTTGTTTTAAACGAAATCCATGAATTTATTCCCAGTGTTCAGGTGCAGGGCAAGGCAAATGACTTTAAGTGCATCAGCATCAGCAGAAGGAGCTGCTGATTAAGCTCAAGGATTATGTCTCCGGTGGCAAATGGACATCCAATTGGGATGCAAGGGGCGCCGAATAACAGGTGCTGCTGAGCGAAGAGGGAATCTTAAATCAATTAGCTGATGGTTTGCCCTTAAATGGAGCTTAATTTTCTGAAGCAGTTGCAAAGCCCGCTAATGCGAATGTAGATGTTGTGGCTTTGAGTTTGGCGGTAGAATATTATGATATTCATAAGGCCGAGAATAAATACTTAAAACATACAGTTTTATTAACTAAATTAAATATGTAAACTGTTTTCCATTTCACCTTTCCGACTTCCCATTTCCCATTTCCATTCTCATTCGATGCGATTTCATGCCCCACTGGTTTAGCTTGTATAATCTGTTTATCCATGCAACGACTCGAATTTGCTGTGATTCCCCATTGATTCCCTTTGATTCCATTACCCAGCTGAAGTCTGCATTCCTGTGGGTTTACGTAGCGCAAAAGAAAAGCCGGGAAAAGTGGATTTGCGTTTGGGTTTGTGGAAAACTTTGGAATCAAGAACTCATATTGAATGGCAGCGAAATGATTTGTGAATGAATCCGAATGAATGATTCGTGCTGGCTGAGCGGTTCAGGGGATTACAGATTATAGATTGCAGATTATGGATTATAGATTACGGCCTGTTGACAAGTTATTTCGAGCTGACTTTTACGAGTTGGCCAAGTTAAGTTGGGATTTTAATTTGCGCTTAGTCGGCTTATGTGGTCCCTGCGGTTGGCGCTTGTTTCCGTTTCCGCTTCCCTTTCCCTCTACCTCTCCCTTTCCATTTCCGCCGCCTTTCGCCTTAACATAAATAATTTATCATGCACAAATTAGCGTTGAGGATTTCGGCTTTACGTCCCTGCCACAAACACACACAGTGTGTAAGTGTGTGAGTGTGTGAGTGTGTGATGAGTGATGGCTGACACATTAGTTCGGTCCGTCCTTGCCCCAAAACCCCTCCCCTCCCCTCCCCTTTTTTTGCCCCACGACGTTGACAAAGTTTTCTGTTTACTTTTGTTGCCGTTTTTTGCGAGTGGCGACAAAAAAAACGAAATAATTTTGGTCAGCCACAACAATTTTTCGGCAGGAACGTGACAGCAAAAAAAAGGACCAACGGCAACGACAGCAAAAAGGGATAAATTATGAACCGGTAGTCGGGCGAGGACTTGGCTCAATACCTCAATGCACTCGAAGAAAAGTGTGTACTCAACCGGATGGAAATCGATCTTAACAATGTCTGTACATAAACTACAAACAATAATTGCTAATGATAAGACTAAAAGTAAATTCTACAATTAAAAAATTAGAAGCTTTAAAAAGTTAAATAAATCACACAATTATTTATTTAACTATTTAATAAGTATTTGATGTTTCGTTAATTTTTATATGGATTTAAATCATTCAAGTTTTTCAAAAATAATACTAAAAGAGAATTGATAGAGAAAAGTACTTAAAAATGTATTCAATATGTTAAGAAATAACATTTACCTTTCAGAATCTGAATAAAAAATTTTTAAAAATTAAATTATTAATGTTTAAAGTGTTTTTAAAAATTATATAAAATATATACCTACATTTTAGTTATTAATCAAGAGAGGTTAAACTAGAAAATGTTTTGAAAATAATTCAAAAAGTTCAAGACTTTTTCCTTGAGCTTAGCTTAGCTCTAAATCAGTAAATTGAATTGTTGAAAAGCTTTCAGCTGTTTGTTAGCTGCTTTTTGGCCAGTGGATCCGCAACTTTGCTGGGCATGGCAGCGATGTCGTGGTGAAACGCTTGAAATGTCCTGGCTCCGAGCTCCAAGCTCCGTGCTCCGTGGTCCTGCAACTCCTGTTCGTCCTGCACTTCTAATGTAATCAACATCTTGTAGTTTTAATTGCATTTAGCGTTGCGAGCGGCGCCTAATTCGATTGTAACGGTCAGCTAACAGCCCGGGACGCCACGGTCTTAGCCCTTTTGCAGGCGGTTCGAGCCATTCTGGCCAAAGCAACAAAAACCCAACCAACCCAACCAACCCACCCATCGCTTGTAGCACTTAATGAGTCTTGAAGGTAATTGGCTGGTTTTAATGGCCACGAGTTGACTTCGACATTCAATTCTTTGCCAGCTTCCGATGCTTCCTTCCTGCCTCTCACTCACTCTCTATATAGCCCTGTATATATCCCCTACACCCTTTATACACCCACTGCCACTTCCACTTCCTGCAAAGCTAATTAGAAAATCAATGTAAGTAGGCGGCAGGAACTGCAGTTGCCAGGCGGAAAGTTATATTCTCTTTTTAATGCATTTACCACAAAAGGGCACCTTTGATTTGGTTAAGTTTATGTAATTATTTAGTTTGCTGAGTACTTAAAATAGAATATTTCATTTATATAGTACATAAGGTAATTGAATATGTATATATATTTATAGCCTATAAATTATAGGTAATTAAATAAAGCTAAAAATAAAAACCTAGTAAATTTTTCGGTATGCTTTTCATCCATTGCGGCTTTTATTAATTTTAAATATAAAAACATTACATTTAATATTATTATAATATTTTAGACTTTCATTTAAATATGAAATTATTTTTTTTTATGTCTAAATCAAATCAAATATTATAATTTTGTATTTAATTCAAATATTGTCTACGAATCTTTGCATTCAATATGCAGATATTTATTTTTACTATTCCATTTTTTTATCAATTTTAAAGAATTTGACCTGTATTATTACTTTATGAAATGTTATTATTCTGAACCAATTAGCTTATTTCTCAGAGCGGGATTTTTTTATTCAAAATAAACTTTAAATATTTTTTATTAAGGATACAAAAAGTTATTGCTTTGTGCTGACCAGTGTACTATATCCACCCATATATAATTTTTGACCGTCTATTTAGGTTAAATTACCCACAATTATTGGTAGCTTGAATTTTCCAGCCGCATGTTTTTCGGGCGGAATGGAAAAGTGGGTGGGGAAGGTGGTTAAAGGGGGTGGGGTGCAGGGGGTGGTGCCAAGACAAGACGCATATTGCACTAGACAAAAGACAAAGCGCGCAAACAAGCAGACAGCCAACAGACAACGCAGACACACTGGGAACAGAAACTGGGAACTGAAACTGGAAAAGACAAGAAAAAGGAAAAATGCCAGACCAAAAGTCGGGGAAACGGGGGGTTTTTAAAGGAAGGCCGGGAGACGAAAAGACACAGCTATAGATACTCGAAAAAAAACAAACTTTTTCAATATGAGCGGAAAGCGGAAAGACAGCAGCTGATGAGGATGGTGGATGGAGGATGCGGGGTGATGTAAGTGCTCCTTTTCGAGTCTCATAACAGTGGGATGTGGGATGATCAAAGATCTATAGTGGTGGTAAAAAAATACGACGAAAATGTAATATTACAATCCAATAATCATATCATGTTCACATTAATTCTTGGATATTTTAAATAAATTTAAGAAAATTAGCTAAGGTATTTAATTAAAATGTACATATTTTAAAAAATTAAAAAAAAATACAAATAATAGAATTCATTTATATTTCAACAAGGTTACTTCTTTTTTAGTGTTTATAACATTCTATTACTTTTTATTTGTTTAGTTTTTGAAGAGTTGTTTTCTTTTAATAATAAATAAAATATCATTTCGATTTGCCTATTTTTATTCATGACTTATAAAATGTAATATTTTATTTATATCACTTTTTGATTAGCTGGATTCCAGGATTCTTTTTTATTCACAATCACCCACTTTTGCCCCACTGTAGCTTGCCCCTGGGTTGTCTGTGACAACAGGGAGACACATATTTATTTTCTTGTCCCATTTAAAAACTTTATTTATTGACGCTGATAGGAATCTAGTCAGCTATCTGTGCGTTTTAGTTGCACCGCCTGCTCCCCTTTCCCCACCTTATACCTGATTCTAAATTTGTACTTATCTTTTTGCTGTTTGTATTGTATTGTATTGTATTGTGCGGTCGTATTTTTTGCATGTTTGCAGCTCGAGCAATAAAATCAAAGACCAACAGACAGAGCCAAACACTTTGTAAAAGACAAACACAAACCCAAAGATAAACACTGGCCAAAAAAGTGACCACAAAGCCCCGAAAAAGGAGGGGATTGCAGGCGTGTGAATCTACGAAACGCTCGATGAGTGAGTGGAATGGGCAGGGAGTTCACATTCATTGATGTCACCAATAAAGTGAAAGAGTGTCCCAACACAAATAAATACGAGTACAGCAAGCAGTGAGCACTGGGAGAAAAACGTTGCTAAAAAAGTAAATCTAATCATGGAGAGGTTTACAAAAAAATCATAAGGAGTTTTCTTTACTTTTATTTTACTTATCTTAATGTGAAAAGTAAATAAAAAACAAGAGAGAACGCTATAGTCGGGTGCCCCGAGTATCAGATACCCGTTACTCAGCTAAAGGGAGTGCGAGGGAGATGGAGATATTAACTTTGATCAGCAATAACTTTTTAACGAATGGTCCGATCAAAAAAATTTCTTCTACATTTCGATAGGTATTGATAAACACAATAAAACTGCTTTTTTACTTTTCCGATATATTCCGAAATGATTCGGAATTTCTTACTAAGAGGGAGTGCGAGGGAGATGGAGATATAAACTTTGATCAGCTATAACTTTTTAACGAATGGTCCGATTTAAAAAATTTCTTCTACATTTCGATAGGTATTGATAAGCACAACAAAACTGCATTTTTACTTTTCCGATATATGTATTCCGAAATGATTCGGAATTTCTTACTAAGAAAATTTTATGTTGCATACTTTTAGACATATTTTTGGGTGATTTTGAAACCCTGGCGATTTTTGTAAATTCCTTGATAATTTCTAATTATCTCTTGAAGGTTTGATTTTTCTACCCCATTTGAAATAGTATCCAACTTTCTTTTGACTTCCCCGCTTTTCGCTTGGTGCATAACCTGGGAAAGAGCGGATCTGGATATTGTCCAGCTGGTGAGGATTGTAGAGCCGTCATAATCTAAAAATCTTGCCGCCGGCCGGTCGGCCGTCCTGGCAAACAAACAAACAAACGGACCAACGGACCAACGGAAAGCCGTTTGGACTTTGCGCCCCATTCGAGAGCACAAATGACAAAAGGCCCTGGACCCTGGACCGCTACCATCCCGAAAAACCCCCAAACCCCCAAACGCCCAAAACGCCCACTCTCTGAAAACTCTGTGAAAACGACAATGCAATTTTCATTACGCACTTGCCAATATTAAGCCAAAGTTTAGCACTGTCTGGCCGCCCACCCATACAAACAAACAGAGCGGGGCAAAAACACAAAGGAACACTGAGAAAAATGTGAGGCTTTTTGAAGCATTTTCGGTGTTTAAGTAAGAGAAAAATAGTGAAGGCTTTAAAATACACTATATGATGATTTTTACCGTTAGCATTGGGTTTTATATCTTATATTATATTTTGTATTATAATATTTGATTTTTCAGCTAGGCTTTGGAAAATTCTTAAAGGTTCAAATCACAAAACAATTAAATATAAAAAAGTTTATTAGCTTACATGTGAATTTCCGGGAAAACAATGGTGAATGTTCTGAATTTCGCTCAGTGTATCCACATACACATCCTCGTCATGTTGTGGTCGTGGGCTTTGTGGTTGTTCCTGCCACGCCTTCTACTACTGCCAAGGTAATAAAGCACAAGTTCTGATCCAGCTTTTGGGGTCCCCTATCTTCCATGCTCCTCCGAACTCCGAACTGCGAGCCAAGGAGCCTCCGATAAGCCTCCGACCAGAAGCAGTTTTGGATGTGGAAGTGGATGTGGATGTGGAAGTGGATCCGCATCAACAAAGGAAGCGGAAATGAGCCGGCCAGCTGTCTTTCAATAGGTGTAGGTGTTGCGTTTGTTTAGTCAGAGGCTCAAAGGTAAAGCACTCTTCTAATCACTGGTTCCATTCAACTTGACAATCGACTGGGATTTGCCTTAAAGGAAATACAATGATTTAAATAATTTGGGATATGTAACATATTTTTGGGTTTTAGGTAAAAGGATTCTTACTTAATTATGCTAGGAACCTTATTACTTATTGTTTATGAGATGAGATCGAGATTATAATAATTAAGATATTTATGGGTGTTTTTTTTAATATTTTTTTTTATTACATGGTGAAAATGTAATTTGTCATTCAAAATAGTACGCCTTTTTGATTTGCGACCATTTTTGTCCAAGCTACAGCAAAAAATTGATTCAGAATAATTTCAGATTTTTACCCAAAATAAAAGTCCTAATTTTCCACCAAAAGAATATTGTATTTTGGTCATAAAAATGGAAATAATTATCCAAATATGGAGTGTTATACCTTGTTGAACTCGTTATTAAATTGCCAATCGATTGACATTTAAACCTGGAAATTTTTATATTTTGCCATTTTTCGCAAAAAATCAAAAATGTGAAAATTGGGTCCAAAATTTATTTTTTTCAAATCAGACGGAAAGTGCACTGATATTAATTGTTAGGTTGCTAGCTGTTCAAAACAGTACGAACTTTTGATTTGTGACCATTTTTGTCCAAGTTACAGTACAAAATCGATTAAAAAAATTTTACATTTTTACCAAAAAAACAAAATCCATATTTTCCACCCAAAAAAATAGTATTTTGGTCATAAAAATGGAAATAATGATCCAAATATGGTGTGTCCTACCTTGTTGAACTCGTTATTAAATTCCCAATCGATTGGCATTTAAACCTGGAAATTTTTAAAATTTGCCATTTTTTGCAAAAAATCGTACCCCCTATCAAAAAAGTGAAAATTGGGTCCAAAATTAAATTTTTTAAATCAGACTGAAAGTTTACTGATATTGATTATTAGGTTTCTAGCTGCTCAAAACAGTACGCCTTTTTCATTTGGGACCATTTTTGTCCAAGTTACAGCAAAAAATCGATGAAGAAAATCCAATTTTTACCAAAAATCAAAATCCCGATTTTCCACCATAAAAAACTAGTATATTGGTCATAAATATGGAAATAATGATCCAAATATGGTGTGTCCTACCTTGTTGAACTCGTTATTAAATTCCCAATCGATTGGCATTCAAACCTAAAAATATTAAATTTTCGCCATTTTTTGCTAAAAATTGTGATGAACATCTTATAAAAAATGCGAAAATTGGTGAAATTTTATTATTGTTTCAATGTTTTCTATTAAGGGGTTTCTTCAGTTATTTCATGTATATTTTTCATGTATATTTTTCGAAACGTAAATATTAATTGACTAAATTTTGGATGAAGACTAAAGGCTAATCAAAAGTTAAAGGTGAACCTTTAATTTAAATCACGGATTAGGCGTGAGCATTCCCAATATTCCAGCGCCCTCGTGAGAAATCGAATAATTAAGACCCATTCCGCTACGGTTTCGACCGCTGCCACGCCCATACGCTTTAACGCCCACCCATCCCCATCCAAGCTAATTATACGCGCCTCCAAATAAAAACAAACAAAGCCACAGCCGAGGGAACCGAAAGTGAAACGCTTATCGGAAAGGTGCAGGCAGAATGCAGAAAATATTGGAGTGGGCAGGGGAGTACTGAATACTGTGGGTTGGATGTGGATATGGATATGGATTGGGAATGGGAATGGGAAAGCTACATATAATGAAGCCATCGTCATCGGCATGACCATCAGCTATCAGCTCGGCGTAATTACGCGCCCCTCTCTCGAAAATTGATGATTTTCATTAACGACAAGTTAATAACTTGGCCAACGCGAGAACGCGAGTTCGAGTTGGAGATTGGAGATTGGAGAATCGAGGCGTCTTTATTATCGATAGCCATCGAAAGGTAAACACAGGGCAGAAACACAAGACGTAGAAGAATGGAACATGTATATGTACACATCTTCTCGTTTTTGGAATTGGCAATAAAAAAAACATAATTATAAAAAAAATAATAAAAATATGGATTTCGAAACTTAGTTCTTTTGTATTTGTAATTTTTTCTTTAAATTTCTTTACTTCTTTTAACAAATACTTTTTCTAACATTCTTCTTTAAGTGAGGAAAAAGGTTTATTGGTTTATTTCCAATCTTTAAAATCTTTTCTAATATAAATTGATTTAGTTACAGGATTTTATTTTTATTAATCAATGTTTTTACTTTAAGTTTCTTGACTACTTTTAACAAATCCATTTTAAATTTGAAAACAAATTGTTATTCATTTTGGTCAGAGGCTTATATGTTTTGAATGCAGTATACTTAATTATGCTTAATTGGTTATTAGTTTTAATTTTCATTTAAATTAATGGTTTTTAACTTTTAACAAAAAGCTTCTTACAGAACTGAATTTTTTATTGCTTGAGTATTATTAAGTTATAGATAGCAAAAAGGGAAAACTTACCAGCTTCCAGGTTCCAGATCCATACTATTCCAATCCTGAGTTTTGGCAAGTGTATATTTGATTGGAGTCAAAAAGGACTGATGATCTGTGCAGAAAGAGGGCCAAATGTTTTGATGTTCTGTGTGGCCCCGTTTGTGTTTGTGTTTGTGGGGCCAAGTCAACAAAAAACACTATATAGCCAATAAATTTACCGACCGAAAAACCGGCAACAAAATGTGTCGAAACAAAAACAAATCGCGATGAGAACTCAGCAACATATGTTGCTGCCAAGCTGCGCAACTCGCGAAAGAGAGAGAGTGAGCGGCGGAGAGGAGACGTAGATAGCGAGAGAATGTTGCTGGCATCTCTCTCAGCATCCGGCGACATTTGAATTTGAATTTGAGCCGGCAACATGTTGCTGGCGGCGATCTCGAAACACGCGCACACGCACGTGCACACAGACACAGGCGGTGGAAAGCGAGAAACCGATAAACCGAAAACACGAGCGAACGAAAACGAACACACAGTCGCCTGTGGACAAGCAGCCCGACTTGACGTAACCGAACGAGCCAACGAGCCGAACGCCGCGATTCGAGATTCGAGATTCGAGAGTGGAGATAGAGATTTCAAAACGCCTGCGCAAACGCGACGGTTTTCGAATATTTGAGTGTGATTTTTTTTAACGTGCGAATAACAGTGACTTTGGAATAACATTTTTTAAACTTCGGTTTTTGTTTGAGTGATTGCCAGAAAAGTAACAGAGATTTCTAAAACCGAATTTTTTTCGAGTGTAAATTTGTGATTTTGGAACTTTTAAAAACTAGAGATTTTGAAACCTACAAAACAAAAGTGTTGCTCCGAACACCATGGCTCCCTTGGCGGCGATCTGTGGACTGCTGCTCCTGGGAATCATTGGCGGGTTTCCCGGAACCGCAGGCATTCCCAACGATCAGTACCTGAAGATGTTCCCCCAACAGGCGCCGCCCCCCGACGATCTGTGCTACGACCGAGCCCGCGAGCCGAAGGTCTGCGTTCCGGAATTCGTAAACGCCGCCTTGGATGCGCCCATGGTGGCCAGCTCCACCTGTGGATCCAGTGGATCCAGTGCGTCTTCGGCTAACCCACAGCGGTACTGCGAGTTCCAGGAGCACGAGCGATCCTGCCACACCTGCGATGCGAATGATCCGCTGCGCAGCTTTCCCGCCCGCTACCTCACCGACAACAACAACTCCAACAATGTGACCTGCTGGCGCAGTGAGCCCGTTTCGGGGAGCGGCGACAACGTGACCTTGACCCTGTCGCTGGGCAAGAAGTTCGAGCTGGTCTACGTGGTCCTGCAGCTGTGCCCCCAGGCGCCGCGTCCCGACTCGATGGCCATCTACAAGAGCACCGACCACGGGCTCACCTGGCAGCCCTTCCAGTTCTACAGCTCCCAGTGCCGCCGGCTCTTCGGTCGTCCCGCCCGCCAGGCGACCGGGCGGCACAACGAGCACGAGGCGCGCTGCTCCGACATCACACGTCCCATGGGCGGCTCGAGGATCGCCTTCAGGACCCTGGAGGGCAGGCCGTCGGGCAAGGATCTGGACTCGTCGCCCGTGATGCAGGACTGGGTGACGGCCACGGACATTCGGGTGGTGTTCCATCGCCTCCAGAGGACCGCGGATCCCCAGGCCGTGCTCTCCCTGGATGCCGGCGGCGGCGGCGGAGGAGCGTCGGCTGATCTGGCCGCTGGCAAGTACAGTGTTCCACTGGCCAACGGCGGATCTGGTCCCACTGGCAACAACATCGAGTTATCCCACGAGGGCGCAGTGGGCGGTAGCGGCAGCGGCAGTGGTCTGCACTACGCCATCTCCGACTTTGCGGTGGGCGGACGGTGCAAGTGCAATGGCCACGCCTCCAAGTGCTCCACGGACGCCAGCGGGCAGCTGAACTGCGAGTGCAGCCACAATACCGCCGGGAGGGACTGCGAGCGCTGCAAGCCCTTCCACTTCGATCGCCCCTGGGCGAGGGCCACCGGCAAGGAGACCAACGAGTGCAAGGGTGAGTCCTCTAAAGTATATTATAATATTTTAAAAATATATGATGTGATATAGATATGATAATAGATAATAAATAAGTCATGTTACTTATACTTATATCGTACATATTATTTTATTTTAAAGAGATATGATATGATATAGATATGATAATAGATAATACATATTATCAAATATTATACCATATCATATCATGTATCAGATATACATCATATATAGAACACAGATTTATCAGAAGTCCATAAACTCCTGAGACTCTATTATTCCACGATCTGACATTATGTTTATGAGATTAGTAGAATACACATTTGGGGAGCTCTCTTCAAAGAAGTACAAAGAGTAACTTTATTAAATTATTATATTACAGAAATATTAATTCCGTCACAATTTAAAATATTTAACTAATAAGTTCTCAGGTCTAAGTAGAACGCTGTTCAATATCAAGGGCAGGTTAGGAGCTTGAAACAAATAATTAATATTAATAGTTCTAGGAAAGGGCTGGAAATAGGAAACCGATTTGTTTATTTATTGGTAATATGAAAGGAGATTCACCAAATAAACATTATTTGGGACCAGCTGCAAGTGTATTTGTACCTCTACTTTTCCGAATGCAATGTTCTATATTCCGATTATATCATCATCAAATTCCGATATTTAAATTTGCAAGATGCCCCGGGGGAAAAATATGAGACTGCGATTTCTTTTATTGGCCAACATTATTGAGTGGGCTTAAAGGGAATGCTCGAGGGATCTTACCTGAGCCTCGGAGGCTCTTTTACATAAACCTTTGCTGGCTGCTGTGCGGAATATCCCGGGCTCGCTCTACCTAGAGCGAAGTCAACTTCCCCCACAGAAAACCAGAAATCCAGAAAACCAATCCCAGCCGAAAAGGGAAATTTCGATGCGAAAACCCCCAAGGACTCTGGCTTTTGGCTTTCGGCTTTCGGCCATCCAGCCCAATCTGTTGGGCAAACATATCGGGACACAAAGTTAAAACATATATAGAAATCGGCGGAGAGCAGAGGCAGGGTTGCAAATGGTAATCGGGTATGGATATGGAGATATTACGGAACGTGGGGAGGCGGCGACAACTCCATTAGAATTCAATCTTTGAGCCGTCGCGTGTGTTTAGTTTTCATCTTAACTTGGGCTTGGACCCAGGGGTTGCTCTTTTTCTGCCGGCAGAAGGATAAGAATTCCGGAGGAAACTCAAAATCTGCAGGAAAACCTGAAGGCATAAATGTTTGTGCTGCGGATTTGGCTTAGCCATAATTGAACAACTCGATGGACACGTGTGGAGTAGAGGTAGAGGTAGAGGTAGAGCGGCGTTTAAATTGGGGGAGGTATTTTATATATCCAAGACTCCTGGGCCAACCCTCGCCACGAAAACGAATTCGAAATCGAGACTTTACCTTTGGCCGGGCTAAACAAGCAAACAACAGCGCAAACATTCAATCAACACACAATAGAGCGACGGCGATATCCCAAATACTGAATTTTGAGTCATGAATCGAGAATCGAGAATCCAGAATCCCCGGGATAAACCCTCGCAATTAACCCTCTAAAAACTCGCTGAGCCGAGAACAATAAGCGCGAATTTAAGCGAAATTAATTTGATAAGCATTTTCAACAAGAGCGAATAAAACACACAACATGAGAGCAGGGAAGGTTTTGGGTTTTCGATTTTGATTTTGATTTTGATTTTGCGCAATTTACAATATTTTACATGAAACATTAGAACTGACAAAATTATGAGGGTTCTCTAGGCAGGAAAAAAATAGGTGGGAGGATTTTTAGACTGTTGTTTTTAAAGGGTTTAGAAGTAGTGTAAATACCAGTTGGTTGAGATTATTAATAACTATCGAAATGTAGAAGAATCTTTTAAAATCGGATCATTCATTAAAAAGTTAGGAGCAAATAATGGAATGCAATGCAAGCAGTGCAAGCAGTCGATTTCATATTCCAATAAAGCTAATTTAAAGGGGAAAGGGAAATACTAATCTCAGTTCTTACGTGAATATATTTCATCTATTTGGCCCCATCAGCCCCATCAGACAAAATTATGAGGGTTCTCTAGGCAGGAAAAAAAGAGGTGGGAGGATCTAAAGGATCTAAAAGTAGCTTTTTTAAGATGACAAATAAATATTTAATAAATTTAATTTGTTATTTGTGTGTTAGCAAGTCTGTATACCACTTTCTTTACACTATTTCCACGTATCAAACCGATACATGAAAAATCATTATCGAACACAAAGTGTAACCCATTTTTCATTAGATCCAACCAAAAAACACTTGTCCATCATTCAATGTGTGTTCCAGGCACTTGATGAAAGTGTCCTTCGTGGTCATCACGTGCCATAACATTGCAATTTTTTGTGATCCATTCCAAAGGGGCCGCCAACTTCGTGGGGAGATGGTTCAGATGGACCTTTGGACCATTGTTTAGTGCATAAATCACAGTCACACCCAACAACATTCGGGGCGGGAAAATGGATAAAGGGAAAATGGAAAATGGAGGGCAGACGCTCTCTTATCAGAGGATGGCACGTGTGCCAGACTCGCCGTCCTTCGGCGGTTTATTAGGGTTGCAAAATGCAACAACCCCTCACCCCTTCGGATTTTTCGATTTTTCAACTGTTCAAAGGATCCGGCCCATGCACATATGTAGCATGTTTATGGACAAACGAAATTAACGTTGCCATCGCCGCTTTTCGACGTTCAATGTGACCTCAAACAACGGCTACAAAAACAACCAACAGGCGGCAATTACAGACCAACCGACCAACAAAAACAACAACAACAACAACAATGAAAGAAAAAGGGAAACGGAAAATGTCCAGGCCGGAAAATATTTCCGATGAGCGAGCGGTGTGAAAAGCAACAAAAAAAGAAAAACCACAGAAAATTCGGAAAAACGAACATATGCGAGCAGATTGCATTCGAATCGAATCAAACGAAATGGGTATTGGGTATGGAAATCGAATCGCATGGAATGAAAGGGAACGAGATATTATCTCTTAACTAACTGCGAAACGATTTAGCTGGGGTTTTAATGAGGAGGCGGCAACAGCAGGCAATTTGCAAGCCATTTTCACCAAATTAGGAGTTAATGGAGTCCACAAAAACACATGGAAGGATTTCCAAAACGGAAAGGGAAAATCGTTTAAAAGTCTTATAAGATAACTAGGGATATATATCGAAAATATCGTTTTGAGTGTCAAATTTCTAAGTATCGAAAACTATCGCATTTAACTATAAAAATCGATTGTATTGATATTATCGGTAATATGCTTAAAGGAAGCCCTCAAATACCAAAATGTATCATATCATTATTGTTTCATGTCGAAGAAGCAATAAACAATTTGAAATGCATATGTTTCTAATCGATCATTTTTTTTAAACGGAAAACCCAAAGGCGGAAGTTTGGATTCTTTATGGCCTGCTCATTTCGATATTTCCGATAACCAAAATTATGGATCATTAAATGGATCAACAAATAATAAAGCCATCTTTCGGATTACGAAATGAAACCCGAAAAGCGCTAATTTTACGAAACCATCTCCAGAAATGGTGATTAACGCACAGATGCAATCCCATTATTTCTCTCTGCGCGCCGGAAACCATCCATCCTGGGCATTCTTTTACCATAAATTGCCAAACTCAAACTCGCACTCACAACTCGGAGCATAAATCGCATTAGATTTATAGGTGTCGAGAACAAAGGAGCGCATTTACCTCCTATCCATATACATATATTTTTAATGAGTTAAGATGGCAGCCAACTTTGACCCGCACCTAACCCCTCAATCATAAGGCGAATGCAGTTTATCACACCTCCAAGATCGCTATAGTTGGCCGTATGCACAGGCACACGGGAGTCATAAAGAGCGGAATATAGGGAGAGCATTTTCAATTCAATTTTAGATTTAAACGAAAACAAACAAACTCAAGAGGTGGCTAAAATTAAATGCTGGCGTTGTGTTGAGATGGCGCGCAATAAATAAATTTAAATCCGTTAAAACGTTTGGCAAATCAAGACATTACTCATACGCCGTGTGTTGTTGCCGCACCAGAAATAGTTTCTCCGATTCTAATTCGGAATCTGATGGACGGGTGATAAATGTGCCGGGGCTTTCGAAAATGCCGCGCAAATTAGCCAAACAATTTGTCTAGCCATCTAATCATCTAGAAAAGTGTATCACGAGGTTATTGGTACTTTTTTTTAAGAATTATATTTATTTATTATTATATTGTAATTATCTCGCCATCTTTGTAGATTTTACAAAAGTGTAAATACCATTTGGTTGAGATTATTAATACCTATTGAAATGTAGAAGAAACTTTTAAATTCAGACCATTCATTAAAAAGTTATGAGCAAATAATGGAATGCAATGCAAGCAGTGCAAGCAGTCGATTTCATCTACCCATAAAGCTAATTTAAAGGGGATAGGGAAATACTAATCTCAGTTCTTTCGTGAATATATTTCATCTATTTGGCCCCATCACCTTCTTTTGCTTTTGTGGCTGCATTTTCCATCAGTCAGCTTTAGTTGCTTCTACCAGATTTTTCCCTGTCATTTCCCGGGGCTTGTCTCCTTTTTTCTTCGCTGGCTCTCCTGGACATTGATTCGAAATTGCATTGGCATGTCCTCAAGTTATTTGCTCGTCCTTTTCGAGGGGATAGGGCTTTGTTTGGCTGTGATTCCGCTGCTTTGTGTGTGAATGTCCTGTGGCTATAATTTCGCACAGCATTCGCCCTGCCTTATGTCAGTTTTCATCAGTTACATTTCATGAGTTTTCCCTCTTTTTTTGTCGCTCGTGGAAGGAAAATGGGTGGCAAAGGACTGAAGGGAGGTGGAAGATGGCCTGAGTAGAAAGCGAAACGTGCAAAAATCCTTTCGCCTTGCCATCTCCGCCGTTGTCATTTTAATTGTTGTTTACCGGGCTTGTCAAATGCGCACTTCAGTGCGAAAGAAAAAATTAAAAAAAAATAAAAATAGGTGGACAATCAAGGCTCTGGACTAGGAGATGCCCTGTAATATAATTATAAATATTACAAGAAAATTGTAGTTACATTTACAAAAAAATTATACATAAATGGTAACAAAAACGTGTAATATTTAAAAATACTATATAAATTGGAGTAGGGGAATCTAATTATTAATTCTAAAAAAAAAATGATTGAAAGGTGGAAACAAAAACATTTAATATTCAAAAATATTATATAAATAATTTAAAGGCTTTTTGTTTCTGTTGTAGAAAGTACTTGAACCTAAAATTCAAATTACCAGGTATGTTGGGTTAAAAAAGGAGAAGAATGACATCAGTGCTAAATGAAAGCCCCCAGGTGGTGCCCTTCCTTTCGGTGGGTCTGGGCATTGGGCTTTGGGATTCGGGCTTTGGGTTTTGGGTACTGGCATACCTAGACACCTAGACCATTCGTTATGATGGCCGGCTGTCTATGACGAGGCTGTCATCGCCATACGCTCTGATTTACTGGCCAGCACACACACACACACACAGTCGTCCTGACATATCCACATATGTCCTGTATATCCTGCCCCATCCTCGGACCTTTGGCCACCTCACCTGCTTTAATTTTTGCGCTCCAACATTTGTGAATGTTTGGGGAATTCATTTAGAAATACCTTTTAATAGGCCCGATGAGGTGGAAATGGAAATCACTTGATTTTTGTAGCCAAATTTATGTTTTTCCTCCCTTTAAAATGCTGCATATTTTGGCTTCGGGTTCGGTCTTGGCTTTCAAGTGATTATGATTATTTTTTATGCACACATCGCAACGCCAGCAGCCAAAAAACGTCGCTCCGGATTGCTCATCAGCCAGCGAACGTCAAAAGCAAAGGGCAACAGCGGCCAGGATAAAAAGATACATAGATACATAGATACAGGGAGCTCAAAAGCCAAACAAAACCAAAACAAAACAGGACGAAACGAAACGTTAAGTCAGCAGCTTTGAGGCGGATCAGTTGATTCCGAACCAAGGACCTGCAGATACTCTATAAAATTACTCGAATCGGATTTAAATCAGCGCATTTAAAATTCAAGTTCAATTTACATAATTTTTGCTTTTTATTCATGGCAGTTTTTATTCATTTTTATTATGAAAATTTTAAATTGAACAGTTTTAGTAAATTTAGATTTGAATTTCATATGAAATTCCTTTTTTTAATGACGTTGAATATTTATCATGATATCTTATATTTTCATCCAAAAAATTTCAAGTTCAATTTTAAATATTTTTTGCTTTTCATTCATGGCAGTTTTTATTAATTTTAAATATGAAAATATTAAATTAATAATTAAAATTTAAAAGTTTAAAAATGTTAAACTTTGAATTTAATAGGAAATTCTTTTTATGAATGAATATATGAATATTTTCCACCTTGATTCAAATATTTTGAAATTAAATAAGGCAATTAAATATGTTTTTAACTAAATATTACATATTTTTATTTAATTTAAATATGTAATCTCTATATATTCTTATTCAGGCTTACCATTTTTGATAATTGTATTGAATATTTCTTACTGAGGCAGTACGAAATCGTTTAAAAATGCGCAAGGACTGCCCTTGGGTTTCTTCTATGCCACAGCTTCAAAAGGTAGAAAAGGTGAAATCCCCCCTAAATCCCCCTTGTGTGTGTGTCTGCTAGAAAATGGCCAAAGGCCAGCAAGGATGTGAGAACGAATGCCGTGCGTTGATTTTAACTGTTATTACTTGGAGGGATATACATTTATATACATATGTCTCTGGCTACAGGACTCAGGACTCAGGACTCGACCCCTTCGCTCGTCTGTTTGTCTATTTGTCTGGCCATTTGAGTTTTGTGTAAGCAGTTAATTGGATCAGGGGCGCTGGCTGCCTTTGCCTTCAGATCTTACCAACCAACCGTCCCATCATTCTCATCAGCATCATCATCATCATCGGGAGTCCAAAGAAAACGGCACAGGAGATTGTTGCATACTTCATGGAGCCATGGAGCTGTTGGATACATTTTTAATAGGCTGCGAATGTGAATGCCAGGCCAACTGGGCAAATGTCAACACAAACTCGAGGAATGTCGAGGAATGCCAGCGGCTCTCGAGTCAGGTTGTTTGTAGGGTGACCAGGGGAGAAGGTGGAGTGGGTTCTGTCTGTTCGTGGAATCTATTAAATCATTTTTGTGTTGCTAATACATTTGTACATAAATAGCAGCGGCAGCCAGAAGCATATGCACAATATACTCGTACTGATACTGGGTGTTGCTCTTGGGAATTCCTTTGAATTTCAATTGCGAATGGCGAAAATTCCCTTCGAAATGCGAAATGCGGCGAACTTGCGACTTGGGGCAGCTGCCCATGCGCAACAACAACATCAATATCAACTGTCTGCAACAATAGACACGGAAGCCACGGGAAAAAGGAAGCTGCCCATGGGTGGATAGAGAAGTTGTGAAGTAGAAAATATATACCAAGCCTAGAAAATGTTATAATCGTACTTACAATACATTAATACATTTGTTTTTGTAAAGTCACAAAGCATGCCTGCGGTCACACGCCTATCTGGCATTGGGCACACCTCGATTCTTCTTTGTGTCCCTGGCCACACTATTTTTCTCGTCGCTAATCAAAATTCAAATTGTTTTTGTCCTTTAATGTGATTGTGTGCAGTAATTCTTTACTAAAAATTAATTCTATTCGAAATACATGATCTGTATTTAAATACCCCTTAAATCCCATCGATTCTCTTTGATCAACCCACTGGCTGTGGCCTAATGATATGTATGGCATATCGGACATGAGCATAAAAAAGCCAGCACATAAATCAAAATGTGTGCAGTGGCAACTTCTCACCTTCGGCGGGAGAAGAGGGTCGATTTTAAGTTTTCAGTTTTCAGCTTGCTGTTTTTCAGTTTTCTGTGTTTTTCGGGGGAAACGCCGCAGCCGAAGTGCCACTAAACGTAATGTAAATAAGCATTTAACAGCAATAGCAACCACATAACATTCGGTATCCAGTATCCAGTATCCCGGCAATAAATGGCATTACAAACAACGGGCAAATAAATCGCAGTGAAGCGCAAATGCTCAGATGAAAAACGTCGACAAAACGCCGCCTTACTAAAAGTTGCTGCTGCCGCGCTTAACATTTACAACATGCAACACGGAGAGAAGGAAAGGAGAAGGAGGCAGAATTATGCAGGCAGCAGCAGCAGAAGTAGCAACATTGCAGATTGCACATGGCACATGGTGTTGCCGCCGACATGTTGACTTATGCTTCCCAGCTTCCCAGCTTCCCATCTACAGCTCCTCAGCCCCCGAAACTTGCACGCTTCAAAACACTTGGACATGCGATTCGAGATTTGAGCAACAGCCATACAGAAACACACAAAAAACCCAAGAAACACTACCAACGGCGGCTTCATCGCGCCTTTTTATTGTTGCCGCCTGCACCTTGCCTTCGGCCAACTGCAAAAACTGCAAGAAACTGCAGAAAACTGAAGAAAAAGAAGAAAAAACCCAGAAGTCGATGTTGTGGGCGCCATAAAATGACCAGAAACAGAAATGAAACATAGGGATCGTGTTGGTTATGGGAAGATTTACGGATGACCAGCTATAGAGTTTGGTATTCGAGGAACATTTACATTTATCTTTGGCTGGAAAGAGCTCGGAATTGCGATTACTACGTTCTTTTTTTAGCAGTGTACCCTTTTCACATTCCATCTACTGATAACAAGATTCCAATTAGATTTTACCATACCTTGAATTGATTTATTTATTTTCTCATAAATCTTTTGAAATTTCCTTCATAAATCACCGGGAACTGAAAAAATGTATTTTATTTTCCCATGGAAATTGAAATTATTTTGTGTGCTTGCCTTTTATGCGTCTGACTAAGCCATTTTGTTGCTGTATTTAGTCAGCCAATTTGATTGATATGTTCTTGGATTTGTTTTATAGATAAACAAACAGTGAAACACTGGTACGCATTTCGAGCTTCTCACCTCCCGCGAACATGCCATAAAATCTGCTCCAAATACACCTAATTATCGAGAGTAAAGTACAGAACATTTCTGGCTGTCAGCAGCAAAATTTATCCTAGAAAAAAAGATATAAAATCCCGAAACGAGGCGAAGAAGTTGTGTGCAAAGTGGCCAAAAACGAAGGCAATGTGAATGAGGTGCATCAAAGGTGTGAAGTGCAATCAAGAGGTGAAAACCACTCGGAAGACTACAATTTCCTCCTAAAAAATGTGCTCCATATTAGCTTTATTTTCGTTCTTCAGAAAACCAAAATAACATATCAGAACATCTAGTTCGTTTTATTTGAAAAACAGAAAATCTACATAAATATATAGAAGCATTATTCTAGTAAAGTGAGATTGCCATTTGGTTGTGCTTATTAATACCCATCGAAATATAGAAAACATTTTTAAAATCGGACCATTCCTTTAAAAGTTATGAGCAAATAATGGAAAGCAATGCAAGCAGTGCAAGCAGTCGATTTAATGCTTGCATAACTTCATAGCTTAGTAACGGGTATCTGATAGTCGATACTCTCTTTCTTCTTAGCTTTTTAAAGTGCGGCTTAAATGTAACATTTATATCACTTGAAGAGTATTTTATTTTTAAATGAGTGGTAAAAAAAACCCTGAATCCAACTGCCCCTCCAGCACTTTACGTACATCACATTCTCCGTCTGAGTCGGAGTTTTTTAGTCAAATAAAAAGCTCATTAGGCGAGTTGACCAAATTGCAACATGTTTCTTAATTTCGTTGTTATTTATTTTGTTTTTGTGTTTTTTTGGGAGGGCGGCTGCCACGCCTGCGGAAAAAAGCCAATTCAAATATTAACCCTCCAGCTGCCTCTGCCCGTCCCCATGGCAAACAAAAGATAAACAAACAAGCGAGGAATGGGAAAAATAAAATGAGATAAAATAAATGAAAATGAAAAGCAAATTTCAAGTTGGAAAAGCAAAGCTCCGAAAATCCAAAATCAAGCGGGCGACGTTGTTAAAAGCCATTAAAATTGAAACTGTCGAATGATGATGATGCTGGGGGGCGGGGGGGCGTGGCCCAAAGAGGTGTGATGGCGGTGGGGGAGGGGAGGGGAGGGGGTTTGGTCATTCGAGCAGGTGTGTGTACGTCTCGCCCAGGGTCAGGCAAATAATTAACTCTGAGCCGATTTAAGCTGCGAAAGTTACACTGGCCGCCTATCGGGCAGAGGCATCAGTTTTCAGCTTTCAGGGCATCGAGTGTGTGTTTTTGGGTCCGAAATTAATTTCACACAGACAGGGGGAATTTTCGGCAGAGAGCTTTCTTCTGGGAACTTAATTACAGACCTCAAGATCGGACTCGAGATGATCCAACTGACTATCTAATGGGAAATACCTGGGGGAGGTGTGACTTTGAGTGGATTTTCAGTGTAATTTCTCCCCAAATTTTACTATTCTTTTGCTTCGGATATAATATTATTATTATTTTTACTACATTCTTAGCGATCTTGAAAAAGAAACCAAGTATTTGATTTATTTTTTTAATCTCACAAAAAAAATTCTAATTGTTTAAACATTTTCCAGTTTTATTAAACACGAGTTATTGTGATTTTGTTTTAGATTTTTATGTCAATCCGTTCTGGGTGAATTTTGCTACTGACCGATTTTTATAGGGTCTCTTTTATAGTATACTCTAGATTATTTTAAGACCTCATAACTTAAGACTTAAGAACGAATGCATCAAATAAATAAATATTCCCTCCGCTCTGGCTCACAATTAAATAAATTTACATTTTATTACCTTCAATTAGGGAAAATGCCCGGGACGTGAACTGTGAAATGGTAGTTGGACATCGGTAGACCCCATCGATCCCAGCCCTCTAGTTTGTTATTGCCTTGCGTTCATTCAACCAAAACATCCCAAAGCGTCCATCGATGTTATTTTGGGTATTTTTGCTTTAATTAAATTTTACACAAATATTTTGTGCGAAAGTATTTACCAATTTGAAGTTCTATGCCAACGTGGCCAACCCCCGCAGACTGAAGGGGGATGTTTTTGGTTTGGTGAGCGAATGGGGATGGATAATAAAGGGTCTGGGTTCTGACAAATGGTCACCTGTTCGAAAGGTGAGGCCCAAAAGGGTTTCCAGTGGACGGACTATCTTGTCTCGAGATTTCTCGACTCTTTTTTTGGCATCCTGACAGGCGCCAAAAGACGACGAGATTAAGTCATCGAAGCGGCAACTCGGAAAAGGGAAAAGGGAAACTGGGAAGCTGGGAAACTCGGAAAGCCAACAACAATAATCCGGCTTTCATTGTCTTGAGGGTGGTGGTTGGGTGGCACTCATCGTTTTGCCTGTTTGAAAAATATTTTCATTTGACAAATTTTAGATTTCCTTTTCATTTTTTGCTTTCGGTGGTTGGTTTTATTTTTATTTTTATTTTATTTTGGGTTGGAGTGGCATTCACTTGCTCGAGGCCAAACGACGGGCTCAGTTTAATTTGGTTTTATTTTCTTTTTTTTTTGTTTTTGTTTGCTGCTCAAGCACGTAATTATCCTTTTTTGAACGCTTACAACCATCTTTTTTTGGTCTTTTGCATTCCGGTAACTTGTTTTCGACTCCATTCCCAAATTGTATGACATCTTGTTACTTTTATTTTTATTGAGTTTGGCCTTTTGTCGTAGGTTTTCCCATTGTTAATTCCCATATTATTAATTTTGAGGCCTGCAAACGATCCTATTAGGGAGTCGTTGTCCCCACAGAACATTGACAACATCATCTCGTTGGAAACAAGACAACTTTCGGGATGGATGGGGGATTGGGGATCAAGTATCGTAAGACCCGTGTCAAAACGAAAACCTCCTAATCTTCGTTCTACAAGATCCAACCACTCTGATTAGAAATCAAAGCCTTTTGCCGGAACCACAATTTTCGCAGCCAACCACAACGAGCCGTAATCAAATGCAAATTATCTAGAAAAAAAACAAAGAAGAAGAAAAAATGTTTGGGGCGTGTTTTCAAAACAGAAACACCAACAACCACATCTAAATCTACAAAAGAAAAAGTTTCGATTTGGTTTTTTATATTTTATTTGATTTTTTCACTTTATTTTCCCTCCCGAATTCTGTGTCTCTTTCCTCTTGACCACAAAATTTATGTAGATTTACTGTGGGCAGTTGTGTCTCTGTTCGATTTCGTTTTTTCTGCCTTTTTCGTTGGCCTTTTGTTTTTGATTGAGACATTTCCAAGTGCGACTTCTTGGCCATGGTCAATTAAAATGTGGCGGAGGCTGAAAATAGAGAAGGAGAAATTTTTATGCCGAAGGAGATGGAAATACTACGGATAAGAAAATACTCTAATTTTGGAATTGTTGGAACTTGATTTTATTTTTAGGACTAAATAATTATTTGGGATTTTTTATATATTATTTTATTTTAAGGAATAATAAAAATTAATTCCTTAATTGTTTATTTTTTACCATATTGGTTATGTAATACGCATATCGTTTTAACATGAAATACATATCGAATTTACGGGGCCGTATTCATTTGATATTACATAATGTAAAATCTATTTATGTTTCATATCGATTTTTTTTTGGGTGTGTCAATTTATGTTACTCCTAGGAATAAGTAAACATTTAATCAGCGTTTTAAGGTCTAAGTTAGGGTAACTAATGCTAAGCCGCTGGCCAAAGCCAAGATAGGTAACGCCTATCTATTTCAATGGGCCCCTGTTGATCCAGCGACCCAACACGCCAAAGCGCAATCAAAAGCGTTTTTAATAATGCGCTAAGTGATTGTTAAGCGCTGGTGGAGAGCTCGCAGCTCAGAGCTCGATGGCTTTCCCAATCTCACAAATCACAGATTCCGAAGTTGAAGTTTAAGTCGTTAATGAGTCTGGCGGTTCGACAACTGCCTACGACCTTCGGTGACACCCGCATCTGGCACTCGGAAAAAAGTTTTTTCTAACTAGAGATCTTGCTCAATAATATTTTAATAAAATTACTAGAATTTAAATGCATATCAGATAGTATTTTAATCATAAAGTTATTGAAATTCTCTATCTATCTATCTAAACTAATATAATTGGAACAATAAAAAATGGTCAGTAGCAAATTCCACCCAGAACGGATTGACATAAAAATCTAGAAAAATCAAATTAATCGTTAATATAAGAATTTAGTTTTTGCAAGTCATTTTTCCAAGTGTATCTGGGCTGAGGGATGAAGGGCTTGGCCTTTCTGCCGGCTTATTAAAACTCAATTACATTTAATTAATCAAGCAGACTGGCAGAAGATTGGAGCTCCGACACCTTCGACACAGTGACGTTGCACAATCGAAAGGTGTAAAAACGTTGGGGAAACTAAATCTCAATCTGAAGAACTGGCGAATCGGCATTGGCTTCATTAGCGACACAAAGACAAACACCAAATTATCGGCTCAAACAAATTGAAGTTGCCCATCTGCATGCGTAAACAAATCGGTCAAGTTCCCCTGATTGGGGGCGACAAATATTTCGAAACCGATTCCGGTCTTTGGAATGCTATTGCAGTTGCAGTTTCAGTCCATCGAGGAAGTGAAAGGTGGAAAGGTGGAGAGATGAAAGATGAAAGATGAAAGATGGAAATATGAAGATGACGATGAATGAATGGTCGAGGCCTGCATGAATGAATGTGAATGTGAATGTGAATGGATCGGTGATCGGTCATTGAAGGGGAGTTTCAAGTGCAGAGCCATGATTTACCAAGATGATAGGATAGTATCTTGTAAAAACGCGCAAGAAAATGAAATAATTTAAAAAAAAAAGAATATTTGATTCTCTTTTATTCACTAAATGCTACCAATTACCCATGTTGATTGCCTCACGGCAACTTTGTCCCCATTTCAAAGTTTTCTTATCACACTCAACTATTTAAGAAGCTGGGCAAACAAAGCGCTCCCAAAAAATAAATATAGCCAAGAACCGGGAAAAAGGAAAAACAATACAATATGCAAACGAATGTGGGAAAATGCTTTTGCCAAGTGACTCAACTATGTGATACCCATTATTTAGCTTAATTTTTTATATATTATATATATATATATTATAATATATATTAACCCAATAACCATTAATTCCCTTAATTTATTTAATATTTTCTTACTTAACTAAATATCTGGGTAATATATATGATTATCGGTTATTGGTGCAATTTCAAGATTCCAACCCTATAAAGACTTCTCTATCCGCAACTACCTATCTAATACTCTGTACTCGAACCTCGTGTAAAAAGTGGGCAAAGTCGAGATTAAAAATGACAAACAATGCAGCGAAAGTCGGGAAAACGACGCCTGTTCTGTGATAATATTTGTAGGTACACCTCCCCCACTGAAAGATTTCCCCAGTTTTTGGTTTTTGGGGAGCGAGAGGAAAAATTACTTCATTAAAAGTTCGAAATGAAGAAGAAGTGTCCGAAAAAAGGGAGCCAAGAGCTGAGGTGTCCAGCTGCTGTCCCGATAAGAAACTCATAATTGGTGTCATTAAAAAAGCCATTTCGGAAGTTGTTAATCTTCCGCCGCCTCGCATCGCGTGGGGCCAACAATTATGCCAACTCAGTTTCAGTCGGTCGGTGGAAAAAGTCAAGTGAAGATGCATAAATATGTAATTTATTAAGAGAAGAAGAAGCGGAGGAACGGAGGAACGGAGCTGAGAAACCGTTTACAACAATGCCCCGACTTTTGTTTATTGTTATCATTATTTAGCCAACTGATAAGTCAGCGTCCAGGGACTTTGGGAATTCGTATAGCTGCAGCTACAGAAGGGGTATCTGTAGCCCATCCCCCGGCTCTCAAAGAAAAAATCCCCTGGCAAAAAAGCTGCTCGTTTTTCATATATTTTCTGTGCTCATCTTTTAATTATAAAGTGCGATAAATGTGACACACAAAAAGTTGAAAAAGCGATAGCCAAGGACAAAAAAAAAAACAGGGTGTCCCGAGAAAAACAAAAAAAAACTTTAAATTAAAAGCCTTGGGTCGAAAAACCAAATACTCTTCAAGTAAAAGTGTCTGAAAATGTTTTAAATATTTATTAAATATTTATTTAAAATTGATATATATATTTATTTAATAGCCATAAATTTATTTCATATTTTGTTATTGATTTAATATTTATTTAATTTTTATATATCTATTTAATATTTATATATTTATTTAATATTTATATATTTATTTTATTTTGAATTTAATTTTTTTTTATATTATTTCCAAAGTCAATTAATTTAGGGCACATTGTTTTTTAGGCTTCCCTCGACTTTCTGATGATTCTATTATATTTCACAAACTTCTAGATAGGCTATATAAACAAAGGAACGGCAATCAAAAGTCGTTAAGGGGCAGGGCAAGATCCTTTTCTTTTTTTTTTG
This sequence comes from Drosophila prostipennis, assembly GCA_037075205.1. NCBI lineage: Eukaryota > Metazoa > Arthropoda > Insecta > Diptera > Drosophilidae > Drosophila > Drosophila prostipennis. The sequence continues at coordinate 183,395 of JBAMCJ010004451.1, forward strand.
CTTTACTTTTTTGTGGCCGTTGTTTGTTTGTTTTTTAGGCCGCCTGCTGCCTTTTGTGAATAGCATTTAATAAACACACTGGCAGGACACCCAGGATGTCCCTATACATCCCATCCCATCCCATCCAATCCTCTGGGCTTGCTTTATGAAATAGCAAAATGTCCCATAAAGTAAAATGGCATAAGATAGTAGGCGAACGGAACGACTGACCACAAAACTGGCTGTAGAGGCTGTAAAGGCTGTAAAGGGAGATACTCCTCGTACATGGCCATCTTGTGTTGCGGCTTTGTCTTGCCCATAAATATTATCTGCACTTGTTGGCCTGTAACTTTGCACTGGCTTCTGTTTCTGTTTCTGTTCCTGATTTTTTCTTCCTTTTTTTACGACTTGGAGGACTGAAAGTTGGTTTCGTCGCCCTCAGTCAAGTGTTAATTTCTTCCCCAGCAATTAACTTTTGCCTCTATCCCAAAACTAAGCCAGGAACCCCTTGAAAAATGGGAAATAGAAAAGTTGATAGCTTGGATAGCCAGAAAAAAAGACAGAAGAAGATACAGATACATTTGGCTGAGTTTTGGGAGATGTGTAGATATAGATACCATTGTCTTAATATGCAAATTGCATTGTCTACCTACCGACGGCAGTCGTTGTCCTAAGGTTCAATTGGAGCGCGGATCAGCTTCCGTTTATCTCTTTGACCTCGAGCGTTTCGGGAAAACAGAAAACAGAGCCGAAAGCCGAAGACCAGATAAATATATGTACAAATATTAATAAAGATTGGAGTCATGATCACACAGAAAACAGAAAAAGTAAAGTAAAAAGTATATTTAAATATACACAATAGCATTTTTCGAAATTATAAATTTTGTATTTAATATTAATAATATTTTTACATATTTTATAAACAGAAAACAAAAAACTAAACTATAATATTATTTAATACTATTGTTTAAATACAAACAATAGCATTTTTCGAAATTATAAATATTATTTTATATTTATAATATTTTAAAAATTATTCCACATTTTTCTCTAAGTGCACATCGCTGTTTGTCGCGGAAAAAGTCTTGCACATTTTACTTATTATCATTGTTTCGGCCCATTGTGATTTGCTTTTGGCTGGCCCCGTTCATGTTACTTTCACGACTTGCATCTGAATCTCAGGCTAAATCTGAATCGAAATCTGCATCGGTATCTATATCTCTGTCCCATTGACAATATACTTTATGCGGCACTCAGGTGAATGGCACTCAGGCCGCCTAAATGGTAGCTATCGGGTAACCGTTTTGTCAACTACAAACTACGAGTACATAGCCCAACTTGACTTAACTTAACCCAAGTTGGCCTGGAAGATAGTCATCTGGAAGCGACCTGGAAATCGTGTGAGAAACTAATAATCCATTAGAATGCCATGCATCTCTCATCCGATTCTTCAACTTTTGGTATTCTTCCCAAGGATCCAATCATTTTATCACAACGTTTCGAACTCGGTTTAATGGCCTCTGATTCAGTCTGCCTGACAACATAATGTTTATTATGGGATGGACTGGAGATGTAGAGATGGGACTAGAGATATCCCCGGGCCAAGGCGAACAGGTTCATTAGAATTGTATGTAGAAAGTATTAGCAAAGGAAATGTGATGATGATGAGACATCCAGTGGAAATTAAGGTGAGATGGTGCAGGGAAGATTGGAGTTTGAGTTGTGAAGAGCGATAGACTGGAAGATTGCAAAGGATCGACTGCTTGCACTGCTTGCTCTCTATTATTTGCTCATAACTTTTTTATGAATGACCCGATTTTAAAATTTTCTTCTACATTTCGATAGATATTATTAAACACGACAAAATGGCACTTACACTTTTACAAAATCTGTAAAGATGTGCGAGCCAGGTTTATTTTAAGGCGATACTTCAGTAACGGGTGTAAAATTATATACAATATATTAACTTGGAAAACTGACTTGTAATTTGTAGACCTTGAATGATCTGCAACTCGAAATTTATCCCATCCCCTTATCAAATCCTTAATTCACCTCCTCACATCTGCCCGATTTCCAGGTGCATCCATGATTTCCACTTTTATGGCTTAATAGCTCTCAATGGAAATCGATTTATGTTGTCACTAATTGATTAGCAGCAGCTTTATCCCTGCCCAGTCGGCATTTCCTACCCTGCACCCATTTCCATTTCGACCACCGTTTGCACACCTGTTAGGTCCCTTTTCCCTTTTCCGATTTCCGACAACCGAAAACTGAAAGCCGAGAGAAGAAAAGGCTTGGCCATTGGACAACCCCCTCCCTGTCGTCGAGCGAATGAATGAATGAATGTCAATGCGAATGTGAATGCGAATTTGAATGCATCGCAATCGTCTGCCCTTCTGTCCGTCTGTCCGTATGCCCACTGTCCATGTTCACGGACAAATGTAAATAAATGCAAAGTCTGCTCGAGGGACGCGGCTCCTCTGCCTGGCCTTTGCACATAGTTTTGCATGCATTTTCCTCCCATAACACTGAGCGAAATATTTGACAGAACGGTGGGAATATTTTTATTTTATTTTTAAAATTCCCTGAATAAGAGAAACATTTTGTTTGTAGGTTTATTCAGTTTTAAATAGTATTTTTAATATTTTTTTATTAAATGTTAAAAATAAAATTATCATGACTAACCAAAACGGTTCAAAAAAAATGTGTTTAGTTGTAGGATGTTTTTTCTTTAATTTTTTAATTGAATTAGGAAAATGCTAGGAATTTGTTCGAGTGTATTAGAAGGGCCTGGGAGACGGGTCCAAAATGTGCAACATGGCAAGAGCAGAGCAGAGCAGCTGCTGCTCGGAAAACTCATTGAACAATTGACCAAATCGAAGCCTCAAACAGACAATAAATGCACAATGCACCAATGGAAGCCTGGGCCCTCAAAAATTCCGAAATGTGGCAAAAAGCGGAGGGGTACAAAGATTAAAATCCATGAAAACGAAACTGAGGCGGCCGACACGCCCCCTTTTTTTCAGGCTAGTTTATTTCATGATGGCCATGTAGGTATATATGTAGTTACCATACCATACCATCCCATCCCATTCCGTATTCCATTCCTGGCTCATTGTCATATGCCAAAATCCAGTGGCATTGTGCGACTCTCTGGGTCTCTGGTGGCATCTTATTATTAATTTGCTTAAGTGCCATAAATGGCAAACAGAACGAAAACTGAAAACTGAAGACCCAAGACACAAAAGGATTTAAGTTTCTGAGCCCAGGCCGCCCAGCTGGAGATTTTACACGTACTCCGATATCTCAGGTCCTGACCATGACGAATTGCCAAAAACTACAATAAAAATGAAAATGACAAGAAAAGGAGGGAGAAACTACTTAAAAAGTGAATTGCTGGTTTGCTGGATTTCTGGGGAAAACCCAAATGCTCTTACGACAGTTGCGAAATGATTGGCAATCGGAGCGCTACGGGAAATTATTATAGGTCCCCTTTTTACAAAGAAGTGCAAACTCATTGTCTTTTATAATTTATAATTTAGTTGATTTTATTTTGGACTCTGAGTTTGAAGCTGGGTTTTCCATAAAAGTCACAAGAACATTACCTTTTTTAAATAATTGCTTAAATATTTGTTTTGATGATTATCATTTTCTTTTATTATTTTAAATATTAATTACCATTTTTGCATTTTTTTTTTAATATTTAACAAACTTGGTTTGATTTTTTTAATCCAATTGAAGTATAGATTAGCTTAAAAATGAAATGATCAGATACACAGACCCTAAATAGCATAAATTAAATATTTTAAATTATTTTACTATAATTTTTTATTTATCAAAAATATCCCCAAGGTAAATTAATAATATTAAATATATAATCCCATAGTAGAGTGCAGTAAGCCCCAACCAGAAAAAAAGGCAACAAGTGTCAAGTAATCGGAGAATAAAAACTGAGAAATCTGCAAGTGACATTGAAAATTCCGCCTGAGAGTTCGACCCCCATCCTCCTACTCTTTTGCATTTCTGCCTTTCTGCGGACGAGGAGCTGATTTATGTTTCACTGGTGGCCGGCAGCAGCATCTTTGACCTTTCGCAGGCATCGCATTTCATGGAAGGTTTCTGGGGAATTTGTTCAGCGGACATCGCAGATAGACTAGTTGCATCTTGGAGATGCCACAGATACGATTTTTAATTGACATTCACACAACGAAAACACGAAACATAAAGGGTTGGGGTGGCGGAGTTTTCTGCTTAATTAAATGCAATCTACAACTCTATTGAGAATCAGTAGCCTGGGCATTTTTGCGCATTTAAAAATCATTTATACGAATTAGCCCCCGGCAAATAAATGGTAAATGGTAATTAAGGCGTGGCCCATGGGCACAGAGTCCACGATTTCCCAGCAAAACAAACAAGAAAAAAAAGATGGAAAATGGTAAACTGATTCGGAAAACTGAAACACACACGTGCAGAGCTTCAAAAGATAAACAAACAAAATGCAAATGAAACAAATGCAAGTGCAACCAAATCAAATACAAATACAAACACAAATGCAACTGCAACTGCAAGGCCCCCGAAAAAGGCGAGAAAAATGTTAAACAAAACATATTGCCGCAATTGGAGGCCATGTGCAAGTGGCAAGTGGCAAGTGTCGGGCTGACATTTCAACACCACAAAACGAGCACCGCGAGCTCCGAACTCCCAACTCTTAACTCTTAACTCTTAGCTCCAAACCCAAACAGCAGTACTTTGATCCGCAGAACAGGGAAAAATCAACCACAGTCATCTGGAGAAAATCAGGCTAAAACTGAGGAAAATTGGATCTATAAAATGTTAAATATGCTTGTGATATTTATTTATATGTCACTTTGAAACTTTCAAGTGGAGATTTCTACACAGATATTAGATAGTTTAGCAGACTTAGATACGAATGCACAGAAAATAAAATGAAATATGTCATACTGTGAGGTAAAAATAAATTATTTAATATAAAACATATTAAATTGCGATCTTTAATTTGAAAATATTTAAACCAACATAGAAAATAATACTTTAAATATTTTACTTCTAAAAAAAAGAATTTAAAAATATTTAAATTAAATATGAATTCGTTAGAGTTACTACGCATTTTTTTTATCAGTGTAGCAGACTTAAATGCGAATACACAGAAAATAAAATGACATATGTAATACTATGTGGTAAAAATAAATTATAAAATATAAACATATTAAATTGCGATCTTTAATTTGAAAATATTTAAATCAAGGTAAAAAATATTACTTTAAATATTTTATTAAAAAAAAAAAAGAATTTAAAAATGTATAAATTAAATATGAATTCTTTGGCGTTACTACGCTTTTTTTATCAGTGAAAATTAAATGACATATTTCATTCTATCTAGTAAAAATAAATTATTAAAAACATATTAAATTGCGATCTTTGATTTGAAAATATTTAAATCATATATTACTTTAAATATTTTACTTCTTACAAAAAACAATATTTAAATTAAATACGATTTCTTTGGAGTTACTAAGCTTTTCTTTTATCAGTGTAGGGTTATCATATTCTATGAGTAAAAATCCCCATTCGATCCGCACACGAGTCTGAACCCGAAATCTGAATCCCAATCAAAACAAAGATGCGGTACGTGCACTTGAGCGGTACGAGGGGAAGGGGAATGGAAGGGGGAATGGAAGGGGGAATGGAAAGGGGAATGGAAAGGGGAGGGAGAATGGGAATGAGAATGAGGATGATCATGAGCGGTGCGGGCGATCGGCGATCAGCGGGCGGGCGACCGAGAAGACCTTTCACCTCACCTGCAAGTGTTGTTTATCTAGCTGCCGTTTTGTTTATCTGCCAGATACACACTCACACATTAGCACACCCACCAGACACAGATACATATTCATTTCAACGCCAGCAGCCTCAGCAACAAAAACAACAACAACAAGGGGGAGCGGCAACACTCAATTGAGTTTGCTTTGTCTGCGATCTCAAGTTGTCCAAACTAATTAATGAGGATATACAATTGATAATTGATTTCACTTTTTGTTGGTAATTCAAAATTATGCTGCATAATAATTATTTGTTTTTCGGAAATAACCAAAAATTAAGAGACATGAATAAATTTATTTAAAGGGTTTTAGATTTGAAACTAAAATATTAGACCTATTTTTGGCTTAACATAAAAGCATTGGCAATATTATAGATCACACTCTATAAAGTGCACATTCGAATACATTTCGTTCGTTCACTTAACTTATTTTGTTTTCATTTCGGGCCCACTTTTCTGGCTGGGCGACTTAATTAGGCAACCAGAGCGTCTTATTTATGTGTCTTAACGAGTCGTTTATTTAACCCACCCTATAGCTACCATACATATAGTCTCTATAGAATCGGGGCTGAGCACACACACTGAAACATTTTTGGGAAATTTGTTTATTGTTTTTCCTCGGCGTCCTCCGCACTAATTTGGGAATTTGGTAAACGTAGAAAATGCACCACGAAAATTGAAGTTGGAACTGGAATTGGTATCGGAATTCGAATATTTAAAAGGAGAAGAGAACACAGAAATAATTTCGGGGCCTTGATTTAAATACAAAAAACCAAAAACAAACAGAGAGAACATAACATTTTCCCGAACGCTCAGTTCGACGAAAAACCAAACATAAATTCTTTTTCCTATTCCTATTCCTATATTCCTATATCGACCCCCCCTCCTTCGCCGCCTCTGTGTGGGCCAAAGTGAAGCCATGAACATTGTTTTTTATTAGCGGCAGGATATCGCTGGATCCCCTTCTCTAGTATATATTTATATGTTAATTCGCCCGGCGTTAATTAGAGAACAAAACTCTGAATGCAGCTGAAACTGAAAACAAGTTGGTTTCTTCTCCCAACGATGGCTGAACTAAAAATGTATTTATAAGCATTCTTCTGGGATGTTTTTTGTGCACTTTTTTGTATTGTATTTATTTATTTTGGCCACAGGCAGCAAACAATTTGTAATCGTTGTTTTTTTATTCGCCACCAAGTTGACAGGGAAAATGTTGCAGCTGCGGCACGCAAAAAAAAAGACACCGAAAACAAAAGCTGCAGTCGCCTTAATTGCAGTTTTCCAGGCAGCAAGGAAGCGCCAAAAGAAAAATGTTTTCAAATTTTCCCCGAAAAAGCCTCGAGGGGGCGGCAATGCGATGCAGTGGAGTGGATTAGATGTAGATGGAAATGGAAATGGGAAATGCAAATTGAAAATGGGCGTGGGCCACGGAACATGGCCAGCTTTAATCCATTACTCTTGTTCTATTGTCCGAAAACGGACGTGGGTTGTTTAAGAAGTTCTGAATAATTTTCTCATAATTAACAGATTTTTATTTCGGGCTGTTAGTGTTTGAAAAAAGTGATTTAAATAAAATAAAATGTAAATAAAGGCATTTTCTATAACATTATTATTATTTTATAATGCCAACAAATTTCACATAAAATCAAAATGAATAAAATAATAAAAATAAAAATGAGAAATGCATTTTCTTTAGCATTCTTATCATTTCGATTTTTTAAAAACTTGCCATTTAAATATCAATATGTTCCATTAAATTAAATTAAATACTTTACTTAGAACCTATTAATATTAACAATATTATAATAATTACCTTCCGTTCATTGAAAAATTGACAACTTACTATTGATCTTAAGCGTCCAGCCGGTTCCATAGCAATTATTCCAAGGGAATTCAGCCTATAGTATCTGAATTTCAAAAGAAAGTTCCAAAAGCAACTTTTTGATCGTTAGGTGACACACGAAATATGTTGGAAAGACCCACCAGTTGATTACTCTTACCCATTATAATGCAGTTTGGATTTAGGATCGGGGGATGCGAAAGGAGTTTGGCATTTATTTGGATGTTTTGGGCCATGTGGATGAGGATGATGATGAGGATGGACGCGTTTCTTGGTATTCCCCTTGGAAATTGGACGGACGCTTCCAGCGAAGTCGGTGCGAACAATTTATGAAAGTGGCTCTGGCTGTTTACGACCGTTTTTTGGGGCGTTTACGATGAAAATGTTTATAAATACGATTCGCCCTGCACTAACACTAAATATATACGTTCGTTCTAGTGTTTGGTAGTTCTCAGTTCAAAGAGTGGCGAAATTGGGTTAACCAGAATTACCGAGCACTTGGACAGAATGCAGACGCTAGACGATGACGATGATGATGAGATGAGATGACATAATTGCCCGGCTTGTGATTCTAGTGAATCACTCAGTAGGCGAACAAGCATTTCGGTTTGTTCGTTTCGGTTCGCTAAAACTCAAATTCAAATTATTAATTACCAAACAAGATTGTTTCGTTGTCCGTTTTCTGTTTTCGGTTTTCTGTTTTTTGTGTGTGTAAAACGACCACTTTTGATAAATCACAGAGACACCGAACAGAAGAGCACAGAACATGGCCACAAACACCAAAACAATTTTGCGATGAAATTGTCAAATTGCAGTGGAAAAACGCAAGAGCAGCAGCAACCGCAACCGCAATCGCACCAAAACAACCAGAAGCCCCCACTTTTTCGGGGGAAATGCCCGCTTTCCCATTTTCCCCCTCCCCCTCCCCCTCCATCGCCACGAATTCAATTCACAATTTTCGGTAACCGAAAATCACTGCGAGGCGAACGCAATCAATCATAAAACGATGAAATGTCGACAACGAGGGGTCGAGCGAGGAAAATTGAAAACTCTCAGCCAGGACATGGACAAGGAAAAGCCCCGGCCCGAAAAGCGGGGAGATAAAAAAGCCATCAGCAGATATGCCGTTTATGCGGGGGCCATTTCGTGAAATTATACAGGGATTGGGGGTTTCTAAATTGTAGAATTACTTCTTTCATAAATATAATTATGATAAAAAGTTGAATAAAATTAGTCCCAGCTAAAAACAGTATTAAATCAATCAACAATGGTACATAAAATTAATAACTGAATAAAATTTAATTTTAGATTAATTATTTCAAGCACTTAATTATAATAATTATTAAATCAAACAGATAAAAGAGAGATGATGATTAGACTGCGGACTATATTTTCTTTCGGAAAATAGATAGATAGATAAATTATAGAAAATAAATGTCAGTTAAAAACAGGGACCTAAAATTTGTAAAAGACCCCGCATAAACGCAAGAGAACTTTAGAGCAAGTCAAAAGCGTAACGTTGGATTGGCTTTTGGTTGGTTTGCGTTTGCTTTCGGTCTGCTCCGAAATGGATCCGGAATGTTTTGGCTTTCGGTTTGTTTTGGGCATTGGCAGTGGCCAAAGCGAACGCTTTTCGGACAATTACCAATGGTCTTCTCTCTCTGGCCAATTCTGAGCTGCTAAGCTTGGCCAGCAACCAGAAATCCACGAAATCCACGAACAGAAGCCCGAAATCCCCCGGAGGAGCAAAACCAACGAAAAACAAAAATATTCGACGCCGCCTGTGCGGCAGTTAATTAGAGATTCGCTGTGGACTGGGGAGATATCAAAGGGCCTCCATTCATAACTGGCAACTTGCAGCATTGCACTGTGTCAACTTGCATCGAGTACCGGAAGCAGTTGCCATTCAAATGGCGATTTCTGGAGACCAACAAGAAATAACTCAGCTCAATCGACTAGAGGAGCTGAGGTCCTCTTTAAAAAAGGCTATTTTTCATTAACGCAGAGATATGGACTCTTAAAAACTATCAAAAGAGGTTAAAGAAAAAACAAAATATTTTAATATCCAAAAAGTATAAAAACAAAAAATACTATATCTGGTATTTTAATGTAGTATATTTGAAGCAGTATAAAAAATATCCAATGGATATTGTTTAATCATAAAATTGACATTAATCATATCGGATTTTTATAGATATAAATACCATATGAATATCATATATTGAAATTATTCTCTGTGTATGTTAATCATTTATTTTGATTAAATGGTAAAATATTTGTATTATTGAAATACTAGATTTATTTATTACCAAAGAAAATTTGAAAGTTATCCAAAAGTTAAATTAATAAAGTCTTTATAGCACTAGTTTACAGCCAAAATGCTCCCCAGCAATTGATGGCAAATTCTGTTAGTGTTTGACCCCTAGATCGCGAAAATAGCATTAATTTTTTTTTCGATGGCACAGTTTTTTTTTAAAGATTTTTTAAAGTTCGAAATGTTAAATTTCGGACTTTTTTCGAACTTCTTCTTATATCTCGGCAGATATCCACCCGATTGGGCCAGTTTTAGTTTTATTTTAAAGTCAATAGATCAAAGCTCAACTTTGCCATACAGATCAATATGATTGGATAAGTAATGGCAGCGTAGAAACTTGACAAAGATGAAAAATGTGTTTTTTGGTCGACTGTAAGTCGGCTGTATATATCGTAAAAACTCGAAATAAATCCGTTGAAAAATCATAATGGGTACAAACTTAAAGTTTACATCCTACCGAATAAAACATGCCGGATATGGCCCAAATCCAAGGAAAACTGGATTTATGGTGGATTTTTAAAGTTCGGATTTTTCCACTTTTTTCGATTGACAAAGTCCAAATTTAAGATTTATCATAGGCGGCGACATGTAAACAAAAATGAGTGGTGATGGCAGCCGGGTCAAAAAATAGCTAAATCAGATATTTAAAAGCTAGAAATTTATAAAAATGAATTTAATTTTTAAAAATTCTTTAAAAAATATTAAAATTCTTGCGTTATGACTGAGAGTATTTTTAATAGTCCTGTAGTTGGTAGCCCTTACATTGCCTAGAAAGTTGGCCACAATCAGCTTAAAAGATCTCCAAGCTGCCGCTTCCACTGATGATAGATGTCCTTCAAATGTATCATCTCTAAGAAGCTTTTTAATTTCGGGACCTGCGAACACTCCCGCTTTTACTTTGGCATATGAAAGTCCTGGAAATATGGACAACAAGTGGGCAAATGCAGCACCTTCTTTATTGAGGGCTTTAACGAAATTTTTAATAAGTCCCAACTTGATGTGCAGTGGTGGCAGAATAATATTTTCTCGTTCTACCAAAGGCTTGAATTTTATATTGGCCTCACCAATTACATCAGTTATTCTGGACGGCCATTTCTTTTTTTGATAATGCTGTGCATCTGATCGGCTGTCCCAAAGGCAAAGAAAGCAACAGTATTTTGTATATCCGCCTTGCAACCCACACAGCATCGCAACCACTTTAAGATCTGCGCATATTTTCCACTCAAAATGATCGTATTGGATATATTTAAGAAGTCTAGACATTGTGTCATACGTTTCTTTGGTGTTAACTGCGTGTGCGATTGGAATGGATGGTTTCGAATTTCCATTGTGCAACAAAACTGCTTTTAAACTTGCTTTGGCAGTACTTATTAAAAAGAGCATGCTTTTGTAAAGTTAAGGTTAGCTACTTTTTAAGAATGAATTGTCCAGGTGGATATTACTTATTAAAAATACTCTCAGTCATAACGCAAGAATTTTAATATTTTTTAAAGAATTTTTAAAAATTAAATTCATTTTTATAAATTTCTAGCTTTTAAATATCTGATTTAGCTATTTTTTGACCCGGCTGCCATCACCACTCATTTTTGTTTACATGTCGCCGCCTATGATAAATCTTAAATTTGGACTTTGTCAATCGAAAAAAGTGGAAAAATCCGAACTTTAAAAATCCACCATAAATCCAGTTTTCCTTGGATTTGGGCCATATCCGGCATGTTTTATTCGGTAGGATGTAAACTTTAAGTTTGTACCCATTATGATTTTTCAACGGATTTATTTCGAGTTTTTACGATATATACAGCCGACTTACAGTCGACCAAAAAACACATTTTTCATCTTTGTCAAGTTTCTACGCTGCCATTACTTATCCAATCATATTGATCTGTATGGCAAAGTTGAGCTTTGATCTATTGACTTTAAAATAAAACTAAAACTGGCCCAATCGGGTGGATATCTGCCGAGATATAAGAAGAAGTTCGAAAAAAGTCCGAAATTTAACATTTCGAACTTTAAAAAATCTTTAAAAAAAAACTGTGCCATCGAAAAAAAAATTAATGCTATTTTCGCGATCTAGGGGTCCAACACTAACAGAATTTGCCATCAATTGCTGGGGAGCACACCAAGAATATTATTTTGTAAACTAGTGTAGTTGGTGTAGATCATTTTCATATCCTTGTTTTCTCCGACCTACCAGCTTTCGCTGTCAAAATCAATGCTTCTTCTTTCTTGACCGAGTGACTAATTCGAGTCGAAAGTTAAGCGGCCTAAAAATGTTTTTATTGGAAACTCTCCCAGGCAGTTAATTTCGAGCGACTGCAACTGCGACAAAGATACGGATGCAGATACCGACGATACTGACGATTTCATTGTCTCCCTGGATCGGCGATTCGGGGATTCGGGGATTGGGGGATGAGAGTTTGAGATTTTGAGAGTGTTTGAGGGCCACTTATCAAATTTGAACTTAATTACCGGACTCACCTTTCTCGGATAACACAGCAGCTTGGGGTCCGGCTAATGAGCGGTTTTATGCATCGCTTTAAGTCGCATTTGATTGAGCTGGATGGGCTGGGATTTTGTAATCGAATCGTCGAACTGAACCCCAAGTTTACATGGCCCCGAAAAGGCCGAAAACCCAAACGAAAATCTCTCGCCCAGCCCATAAATCAAGTGGCATTCGCCGGCAGTCGCGAGTCGCAGGTCGTAAGTGTGTCATTAAAATTAATTATCTAGCATTTTTAACACCGAACCGAACCCTTTTCGGGGCGGAAGTCAGGGGGGTATATATGTACATATAGTATAAATATCTGGTAGCCTGGTAGCTTGTCAATTAGCCACACGCCGTGCTTTGAGCTCTCTGCGTTTTCTAAATATTTGCTTGGCTTTTGTTGACGGTTCTACAACGGTCTCCCGACTGCTTCGGCGACTACACTGCGCGAAAGTTCGCATTGGATTAAAAATGTGTATAAAAGCAGTGCGATTTTTGCTTGGGACCATTTTTGACCAAGTTACTGCAAAAAATGGGTTAAGAAAAATATATATCTTTCCCAAAAATCAAAATCCTGATTTTCCACCCAAAATAAATTAGTATTTTGGTCATAAAAATGGATATAATGATCCAAATAATAAGTGTCATACCTTTTTAAACTCGTTATTAAATTCCCAATCGATTGGCATTTAAACCTGGAAATTTTTGAATTTTGCCATTTCTTGCAAAAAATCATGATGACCCCTTATCAAAAAAGTGAAAATTGGGTCCAAAATTATTTTTTTTTAAATCTGACGGAAAGTGCACTGATATTAATATTTAGGTTCTTATCTGCTCAAAACAGTACGCATTTTTGATTTCGGACCATTTTTGTCCAAGTTACAGCAAAAAATCGATTAAGAAAAATTTTCAAATTTTACCAAAAATCAAAACCATGATTTTCCACCCAAAATTAATTAGTATTTTGGTTATAAAAATGGAAATATTGATCCAAATATGGATTGTCATACCTTTCTGAACTCGTTATTAAATTGCCAATCGATTGGCATTTAAACCTGGACATTTTATTTTTTGTCAATTTTTCGCAAAAATTCATGATGTAACCCCTTATAAAAAATGTGAAAATTGGCAAAAATTTTATTTTTTCAAAATCACACGGAAAGTGTTATGAATTTAATTATTAAGTTGTAAGCTGTTCAAAACAGTATGTATTTTTGATGTAGGACCATTTTTGGCCAAGTTATGGCAAAAAAGCATATTTTTGTCAAAAGCCGAAATCTCGAATTTTGTCTAAAACAAGGGAAATATTGATCCAAATATGGACTGTCATAACTTTCTGAACTCGTTATTAACTTTACAATCGATTGGCATTTAAACCTGGACATTTAAGTTTTTGGTAATTTAATTTATTTCAAGTGTATGAATGCGACAGTCCCTGACTGCGTTCAAATATTTGCGCTGACATAAGTTTGTCTGCGGCTGGCAGGGGAACGGGAATTGGAGATTGGAACGGAGAATGGAGAATGAAGAATGGAGAATTAGGCAGGGAGCAGGAGGCAAAAGGGAGCTGCGAGTTCCAAGGGAACCGATTCCGAACCAGTGAGAGTGGAGTGAAAGTGGAGTCGAGAGTCGCCTCGTCTGCCTCTGTGCGAGATAATTACAGCATGTGCGCTCCAGTCCAGAACAAAACTGAGGCTGTCGATTGCACTGACTGACTCGCAGACAGCAGACAGTGGGCCCTCGGCCGGTGGACAATGGTTGAGGGGCTTCAAGTTTTTGTCTAGCCGCAAGCTGCAACGGCAGAAAGATTCGTGGCCTTTGCCATTGACAGCTCAGCTGTCCATTTCCGACTGCCCTTCCTTTCGGTACCAAAACCCCAAACCTCAGCAAAAAGATGCCAACTCAGCAGCAGAAGTTGTACACAGATACAAAGCGAAGGTGGATTTGATACTTTGTATACACTTATTAGATTAGACAATGAAGGCTAGGTAAATTGTTGGGAAATGGAGCTCAACATGTTCCTTTTAAATTTACATAATAATAATTTTTTTAGGAAATAACACAATCCTCATTTCTCTCTGTGTACTAACCGCAGCAGTCGCCATCGAATGTCAATAGCAAAACTGTTTGCCAAAAGCATAACAAGCAGCAGGCGACAGTATAAGCAGAATAAGCAAAGGAGGAGCCTCCGGTCTTCGGTGATCGAATGGCAAATGCCAGTTAGCTTGGCTTTAAAGATTAAATCCGACTTTCTGGACAGTTTGTGATATTTCATTTAAATTGAAAAATAAATAGGAAATACAGGAAACCTATATCTGTACTTGTATTCTTAACATTCGAATTCCACACTCGAGGGGTAAAACGCCGCCTAATAGTCCAAGTAATTCAAAACAAATCTGCGCATAAATTATCCAACTTATCCCGCTAGACAAATATCCACTGCCAATCCCTGTGTTCCATCTCCATATCCATTCCCATTTTCCCAACCCCACCCATTTCATCTTCCAATCTCGAGCCATTTGCCGTTTTTTCCCCCATTTATCGCATTGGGCAATCGAAAGCTAAAGCCGTCGAAAGCGGACTCTTTTCCACTTAACAAATGTGTCTTTTCTCATGCGAACTTGTCTTCTTTTTTTCCTTTAGAATGCAACTGCAACAAGCACGCCCGCCAGTGCCGCTTCAACATGGAGATCTTCCGACTGTCCCAGGGCGTCTCCGGCGGAGTCTGCCAGAACTGCCGCCACTCGACCACCGGACGCAATTGCCACCAGTGCAAGGAGGGATTCTACAGGGACACCACCAAGCCACTCACCCACCGCAAGGTTTGCAAAGGTAAGTTATTAGAAACATTACATTAATCATCACAAACATTTAGCAGTTTGCCATTTTGAAATCGGAGTACAACTGGCATAGTTATGGGCACTAGAAGTCCAGGTTGGGGTCACCTTTCTTAAGGTGGGTCTTAATTAGGTAGAAATTAAAATTTAAATATTAAAAAATTAGCCCACGAATTTTCAAATTAATCCGCTTTGAAATAGGAAAACAACCAGCGAAGTTCTGGGGTTTTCAAGTGCTGGTTGGGGTCACCTTTTCGCCAAGAACTTAGAAGCTAAGAATTAAATTAAATAAATTGAAAGTTTTGGCTCTTAGAAGTGCAGGTTTGGGTCACCCTTTGAATGCTTTGAAATGTATATGTTGCAATTTAATATGAATTAAAAGTGTTTGGGGTCACCTTAATTATTAAGAATGTTTACAAATGCAACTTGAGTTCAAAAACTCATAAATATAATATGGCAAACAAATTTCCTAATGCCGTTTTATGACTCATTCAACAAAGCTCTCCTCTTGCGCAATTGTTTAACATTTACTTAGATTTAATTATAAACCCAAGACCCCAGGAAGTCAATCATTCGAATTAAAGAGAGTGATTCTAAGCATTGCATTGTGAAATCGGAAATTCCGCCTCCCGAGATTAATGCTCAATTTACAATAATTAGCTCCCAGTGAAATCCAACTGGGCCAGCCGCCCCCTTCTGACCCCCTTTCGACCCCCTTTGTAGCACCCAACCCCCTGTGGCAACCCTTTGGCCGTCCCCAGGCGACCTTCGAGTGTGTTGTTTGTAATCTAATTTATGACCACCATAAATTCACGCGCTCCAATCGAAGCAATAAAAATAAAGCAAAGTCCGCGGATAGGAAAGAGATCTAGGAGAAATATGTGATGGGTACTTGGATACCGTGGATTATTATAAGAAAAACTATCATAAAATGATTAAAGAGGATATGTTCTCAAATTCAAGGTGATTTTTCTCTTTTCTTTATCGGCTGCCAAAAAAAGATCTAGCAGAAATAAGTGATCTATACTTGGATACCACTGATTATCACAAGAAAAATGATCATAAAATAAATAAAGTTGGGGGTAAAAATTTCTTAAAATTAAAGGTGATTTTTCCCCTTTTCTTTGTGGGAGATATTGAAGATGTTTATTGGACTGCCAAAAATATGTATGTAAATTTAGAGAACTCCACACACACGGATGCGGTTTATAGGGGGGAATACAGAGGAGGAAGAAGAGGAAGCAACCGAAATTTATGGCCTGCAATCATTTTCATTGGCAAACAATCAAATCAGGTGGCCCACATGGCTAAAATATCTGAGCCACTCGACTATTTATAGTTTCGTGTGTCGAATATATAGTATATGTATATGTATAATATCCCGCTGGGAATTCACATTCAAAAAATTTATACCTAATTGCGAATTGCCAGTATCGTAAACAAAAACAAAAGGCCGCAGTGGGAGGGATTTTGGGAGGTGTTAGGGGGTGCCGACTGTCGTTTGTCATTGGGATGTCAGAAATTTTGGTCGAAACCGCTTTTGGCTTTCGGCATTCTGGCATTCTGGCTTTCTGGCTTTCGGCTGACTAAGCATCATAATTCTCGCGCCCGCTCAGCCAGAGCCGTTAAATCCAAATCAAATTCTTATCGATTTTTAATTAATTATCCAGCCAAGTCGGAACGAAGCCACATCGTAAATATCGCCGAATTTGCGATTTCGAGACAAAAGGCGCCGCTGCGACAATTTTTAAAATTATATCCCCTTCTTTGGGGGGCCATAAAAAATGTATTCGTTTTAATTTTGACACGCGTGCAATTTGTTTCGAAAGATTTTTACATTCCCGCCTTACAGTGGCTGTCATTGTTTTTCGTTGGCTTGTTGGCAAAATGTTTTACGTCATGTTTTGCCATTTGCCAAATGTTTCACCAGCCGCCCCCCTCTCCATCTTTTTTGGCCCCGAACTTTCAATTAGTCAACCGAAATTGTTGGGAAAATCTTTGTGGCCCAGGAGCCGATGAGGAATGCTCTCCAGCTGATGCCGACTGTCGGAGGACATCCGGTGATTTATTCGTTTCATCTTGGCTTTTTCATATCCCCAAAAGCGTTCGAAATAAATTTAAAATAATTTCACATTACTAATGGCATTTTGTTTGTGGCTTGTGTCGAGAAAGGTATTTTCCTTTTGATATTCGGTAGCAGCAAAAAAAATTTAAGTCCATTTGAAGAGCTTAAATTTTACAAAAGAGAACAATATTTAAGGTTAACAAGTAACTTTTTTATTTTATTTTCTACTAAGCAGCCCATTATGTATTGGTTTATTTACTTACTTATTTAAAATTGATTTTTAAAATACTCCAAATCAGAATCAATCTTAGGAATGCCTTGGCAATTATTTAATTTACCCATTTTTCTTCCTTAAATAAACTTCTGCCTTTGAATTGCAACAGCCGCAATTAAATTCGGAATTTATAGTTAATATTTTATAGATGCATTGAGTTTCCATTCAATCAATCAGTGGTTTTAAGCTGGTAACCTGCAATCTTTCCACCGCAATCCGCATTCCGCATTCCGAATCCTCAAACTCAAAGCCATTAACTTTTAGTTAATGGAAATTATATTTCCATTCATTCTCGCATTATAATTACCGCCCTAAATGAAAAAGATTAGTTCGAAGTATGGAAGCAGCTTAACTTCCGCAAACTATGCATACAGCAAATGAATTTGAAGTTGATTTAATTTAAATATTCAAATGATTTACTCGAGGAAGGCAACGTGAACGGCAAAGTCAAGTCTAATGGAGCAAAGGCCATAATTCATCGCCCAGACAGAGGAGTTTTGGTCGGGATGTGAAAATAGGATTGGGATTGGGAATTTGAAATTTGAAATTACACACAGATGCAGATACGGACAAATGCAGATACGGACAAATGCAGATACGGACAAATGCAGATACGGACAGATACGGACACGTGTTGTCAAAGCCATTTCATTTCGGCAAACGGCTCAGTCAATTTCCTTATTTGTGCAAATGCCTCAATGACCGGAAAATTACATATTATTATTTGTCCAACGAGAGCAGCCTTCCGACATCCCGGCATTCCGACATCCTGGCCGTAAACGAATCGTTATTCATACACTTGTCCGCATGTGTTGCCGTGTTCGTTGCTCTTTTCATAATTAAAATCTGACTCTGAATCTGAACCCCCAGAAAAGTATACTCTACTTTTTGCTGCCTTCGCTTGACATCATTAAATTTCCATGCCAAATAGGGGCAATAAAAACAGGAGAAGCCAAACGCAAATCGAATTTTGGTTGCCCTGTAAATAATTCTATTACCTAGATTTTTATTTTAATAATTTTCTATATTTTTATTTATTTAATATCAACGATAAAATGTAATATTTATAAATAATTCTTTGGTATTTATTGTTTATTGAATTGGTATAACATATATATTAACTATTATAATATATAACCTCTCAAAAATATATTTTTAAAACATCACCTCTCTTTTATAATACATTTCATTACTATATCATCTTAAAGTGATGATGAGCTATGAGTGACCACAGATTCCCTTGTGTTGACAGGGCCAGCCCTCCATTATCCCGTCATATCTGCCATCATATCACCGTTTATCATCGTAACCCAGTAATTAGGGCGTACGATTGAATGCCTGGCAATTGTTTTCAACTGCCCGGAACTCATAGGCGTATCAACTATGACAAAAGACTCAACCGAATCGCATGTGTCGCATGGAAATGGGGGGCGGTGGGCGTGTCCTGAATGTCCTGGAATACAATTAACATTATCCGTAACTAAATACGTGAAATTAAAAGCCATAAAATCAGAAAGTCACGTGCGAAATGTTACAGCAATAACATGGATGGAAAACAGCAGGAGCGGCAATTAAAATAATGCCACACACACGTAGTAGGAAAGCGGGGAAAAGTTTCTTTATTGCCCAAAGTTCATGAAAATGCGGACAAAAAAAAGAGGGGGAGAATGAGGATGAGGATGGCAAGGACATCGCATTTGTGGGGGAGGATTCAGGAATGAATCAGTCAAACATCATTAGAATTTCATAAAACGCGTCTTTGCAACTGTGCCGAATCGCTTAAAGGTTAAAGGTTAACCTTTAGACGGCGCAGCGAGGGTCGCTTGGCAACTTAATTGAAATTTCGGAAATGCGGAATGCCAGCGCGAAATGCATTTATCATACGACATGTCAAGGTGGCTTCGGAAAACTAAGCCGGAAAAATCTATTACACAGTCAGTAGAATCGGTAGAACCAGTGGGTGGTGGGTGGTGGGTTTAAGGCCGACCAAACTAAGTCCCGTGACAAATTTTCTGCTGGCTAGGCTATAAAACTTCATGCCCAGAACACAGAACACAGACAATTTCCAAATATTTTGTGACAAACCTAAACAAAACCCAAAGTTTAAAAAAAAAATTGATAGAAAAGGAAAAAATACGAATTTTATGAGGGGAAAGGGGTCATGAGAGTCATAACGAATCGCTTATGCTCTCGAAACTCTCAAAAGTGTAGTCAATTTCAGCAGATTTGATTGATTAACTTCGGGGAAAGAATCAAGGCTCTATAGATTGACTTACTTTTGAGCTAAGTTTGTGTTATTTAGAATCTTTTTACTCATTTTTATATGATTTATTGTACTTTTGATTAGTATAATAACATTATAAATATTATGCATAAATAAATAAATATATAAATAATTATAATAATTAAAAAATATATTTATATACCAATTATATTTAAATACAATTACAAATATTAATATGCTATATTTAAGCTCATTAAATGTACCATAAATAATAAATCATGTAAAATAGGTAAAGAGATTTTAAATAAGATCCATTTATTTCTTTCTTATTTTTATATTCTTTCAACGAACACCAAACAATAATTATTATAAGTACATATTAAACATTTCTAAATAACAGTAGTTATTATTTGCAAACATAAAACTCTTCAATATAATATTTATATTTTTTTATAATTTTTAATAAGCTCAGTGAAAATATACCCTTCAGATCTTAGTTCCTGTTCTGGAACCCTAATTTTTTTCAGTGCATACATGTGCTTACTGCACCGTTTAACCCACGAGCACCCAAATGTGCCCCTTCCACATCCACGGACATTTCGGACATTTTCGCCCAAGGGCGAATTTGAATTATGACATTTTGCATGCGATCTGACATTTAAAGCTGTGCAAATTGTTCGAGCGTCAAATTGGCGCTGCCATTTCACCCGATTTTCCCAGCCCCTCTTCATTCCTAAGCCCCTCTCCATTTGAGTTGGAAAATCATTTTCCGAAACGGTGCACTTCAGCCAGAAGTAGCGAGAGTTCGGCAACAAAATTCGGCAATTCGGCATTGCCTACTTTACTGCGCGCCGTTTGATTTTCAATAGGCCCATTCAGATCTGTTTACCCCGCCCCCAAAAATAAATTTCCCCATTTCCCGAGGCGCCTCAATCTTTAACGCACAATTTGAAAAGCGCGAAAAGTTCTTTTTCCTTTTTCCCATCCGTCTGTTGGTCTGAGACGAATTTCCCCGCATTTCCCCACCTGCAGCTGCAAAACCAGGAAAACTTTGTACATGCAACAGAAAATTGTAGCAAGACGAGAAGAGGCTTTTCCTTTTCCCTTACATTTCGCTTTTGCTCATTTGAACGCCGAACGAACGAAAGTTGAGCGAACTTTGCGCCAGTTGCAACCGCGATAAACTTTTTTCTCCCGCTTTCCAAGGCAAAATCCCCCCTCCCACAATTTTCCATCGGAAAGCAACTTTTCTCCTGGAGTGTCGCGCGAAGCCTTTGATTTATTAATAAGACCCAAGGAAAAGTTGCGCCCGCCGGCTGAAAACTGAAACTCAAGTGTGAAGTGCGATGGCAAAGGTGAATCGCCTTTCGAGGTTCGAAGTTCGAGTTTCGAGGCTTTCGGGCTAAATCGAATGGCTCATTTAAATTCATGAGCAATTGGTGGATCATTCGAGTGAATCATTGGCGGTAGTTGAATGGCGAATATGTGCATTTAATTGAATGTGTAATCCTCGACTTAAAGGAGCATCTGTAGCCTGAAGCATTCGGCTTGAAAATGTGCAGTAAAAATAAAGAATATTATTGGAGTAATAAAATCATAAGAAATTTCTTTAAAAAAAGTATATAATCTTTACAGATTTTGTAAAAATGTAAATGCCATTTGTTGTGTGTATTAATACCTATCGAAATGTAGAAGACATTTTTAAAATCGCACCATTCATTACAAAGTTATGAGCAAATAACGCAATGCAATGCAAGCAGTGCAAGCAGTCGATTTACTGCCTGCATTACTTCATCTCCCTCGCACTGCCTTTAGCTTAGTAATATGTATCGGTTATCTCTCTTGGTTTAACCAAGTTCTTGGTAATTGGAAGTACATCATTAAAAATTAAATTGTTTTGCAGAACTATCAGAAATATCCAAATCAGATGGTTTATTTTTCCAGCTACCAAGTATACTTGCACAAATGGATTTTCCTCGAATGCACAAGTACAGTCACTATCCATATTTATAGATCGGTTCTGGTTAGTGTTAAAGGCTGGAGGAGCCGTAGATCCCCAGTTCAGGTCAGGTGTAATCTCTCACTGCAAATCATCCGACGGAGATGGGCAGACTTTGTCTGCGAAATCTTCTTCATAATTCTTCCCCGTCCGTTTGGTTTTCTTTGGAAAACTGCACGATGTTTCTGTGGGCTTTTGTTTTTGCTAATAATAACAAATAGACCCCTGACTAGTGGCAGCTGTGCTCTTTATGGCCAACAATTTTTGGTTTTCCTTTTCGTTTTTCGACTAGAAAATTTCGGGTAATATTTTATGGCAATTGATGGCCGAAGGAAGAGACTTTTGCGGTGAATTTATGTAACGCACTTTCCTGGAGGAAAGTGGTCAGTGGTTTTTCTTGGTTTGTGGAGGGGGGCTGGGTGGGTTTGCTTGCGCAAAGTTGAAATAAACAATAACAAATTGCGCTTGATTTGCTTTATGATGTTTACACTGGGCCCAGTGCTTTGGCCTGAGTTTTTGGTTGGGTGAGTGAGTGGGTGGTTTGCTTAATTAATTTTTTGTTTGCCTCGCGAAAGGAAGCGAGAGCCAAGAAAAACATTTGTGGGTGCTTGTAAGAAGGGGGTTTTAAATGGATATTACCTGGAATCGCAAGGAAAACATTAATTTCAAGTGCAAAACTTTAATAGGAAATCAGAGAAAACGCTATGGGCGAGAACCTCGACTATAAGATACCCGTTACATGAACTCGACTGCTTGCACTGCTTGCATTGCATTCCGTTATTTCCTCATAACTTTTTAATGAATGGTCCGATTTTCAAATTTTCGATAGGTATTTTATTTTTTATTAAGTTCCTTTAAGACGATTGTGGAGTTTGGTTTAATAATCCCTAAAGTTTATCCAATCGAGCAGAATTTAATCACATTTTTTTGGGTAATAAAAAATACACCTGTTCAAAGGCAGAAAATTGTCGAAAATAAATGCAAATGGGTCGGAGTTCGGAGGTCGGAGGTCAAGGGGAATGGAGGTAAAACACATTCACATTCGGTGTATTTCATCCACAAATGAATGCCAGCCTGCCAGTACTGCGAATGATTGATTTAAAAATATCCCGGGCCTGGCAGATGCCATAAAACATAAAGCATACCTGCAAATGTGAATAAACATGGGAATATATATATTCGAAATTCGAATATATTCGGCACATACGCACGTGAACCTGTGTATGTTTATTTCTGTGTACTCAACTGTTTAATAGGTCGTTCAATGAGGTAACTCTGAATCGGTGCGCACTGCCTATCGAGAAATTTGTGTTAAATCAATGATCTAATGGGTGGATAATGGCCTTAAATCAGCAGTTCTAGGTGAGTTCTGGTGAGTAAATAGCCCCGGGAAATGTGAGTCAATTAATAAATAACTCTGATTTGCATCCGCTGCTAGGGAAATTAACGTTTCCCTGTAAAAAAAAAGAATAAAAAATATGAAATAGATGGAATAAATTCCAAACTGGCTTTACTTTCACTGGAATTCCCGGGCCTTCATTTCACGCTTCATGATTCATTCGCGGACCTCTCTCATCAGGAGCGCATTTATTTCGGGAAACCCTGACCCGAATCGATCTGGGGATAAGGCCAAAAGAAGTGACTCGTTCTTTGTCCCTATTTGGGTCGCTCTGTTCAAGTTCTTCAGGTTAAATTCAAAGGAGATCAGAGTCTTTCCTGACTCACTGTGCACTCCCTGTGCACTGCAATAATTAAATAGAAATGCCAAATGGCTCTGGGCGAAATCCATCCGTGGCATTCGAAAAAGAAAATGAAGCCACTCATAATGAAAATTCATAATCTTTAGCTCGGCCAATGCGAACCAAGCGAATTCCGAATAGGACATGGGATAAAACCCAGAGGAAAAGGCATTCGCAAATGGAAATGGAATGCACCGGCTATGCAGATGGGATCCGAATACGGATACGGGGATATATTTATGCCAATGCCAATGCCGAGCACTGATATGGATTTGGGATGTGGAAGTGGCGGTGGATGTGTAATGAACTCTTTCACTCGTTTTTTCTCTGGCTTGCTTATTTTAACAATATCCAACAGCTGAAAGTCCCAAGTCCCCATACTCCATATCCCATATCCCATATCCCTTATACCATATACCATATTCCCCGGGTCCGCAGACCATATCCCATCCAAATGGCCCACACTCTGAATTTCGCAGATAGCGCGACGCGCACAACTCGCATATTGTTGTCATATTGCTGGCCTCGAACCCACCGTATGTCGCACAGTGGAGCCAGGTGGGTCAAAATATTGGCTCTTTTCAGAGGTTCTTCGATAGCTGTTTGGGGAACTGAAGTCTATAGGGTCCTGAAAAATTAAAAACAAAAATTAAAAGTAATTTTTTTATACTGAAATTCAATAAAACTAAACTTTGAAAAAAATATTTTTTTTTATTTTCATTTATAGAAAAAAAACAATAATGAATAATCTGTCAAAATATAATTGTTCAATATTTATATCATATACATACATTGGTAATTATATTGCAAGGAGAAAATCGAAGTGGGAATTCAAGTTTTATCTATTCATATTCGTTATATTTTTTTTTTTTGGCATTCTATATTTTTATCACACTTTTCTGTTTTCTGACACTTTTCAGTGGATTTTCGATACCTGTTTGGGGAACTAAAATCTAAATATTCCTCAGAAAATTAAAAAAAAATTAAAAGTATTTTTTTTATACTTCAATTTTATCAAACTAAACTTTGAAAAAATTTTTTTTTTAATTTTTAATTCATATTAAAAAAAAAACATTAATGAATACATTGGTAATTATATTGCAAGGAGAAAATCAAAGAGGGAATTCAAGTTTTATCTATTTATATTCATTATATTTATTTTTTTTTTTGCATTCTATATTTTTATCACACTTGTCTGTTATATGCCCACTGTGCAGAAACATTCGGTGACTATGAAGCGCCCTGCAGGCAGCAACAATGGACACTCGGAATTGTTGCTCTGGTTGCTGTTGTTGCAAGTTATTATTGTCTGTTGTTGCCGTTGTCGTTATTGTTGTTGTTATCATCCGGATGTGTCACTGTGTGCATATAAATCGCATTTAATTTATTGTAAATCGGATTAAATTACCAAATGTTGCACGAACGCACGAAACGAACACGGTAAATGTACGTAGTTATGGGGGAAATGAAAGGACAGTGGATATGAACCGTAGGCCTAGTTAACCCATTATTTTGCAATGGCAAAAAGTCGACCGATAATTTGGTTTACTTCAATATCCATCTGGAAAACTATGAATTTCTGATAAAAAAAAGCATTGATTCCCAAAAAATAACTACCAATAAATAGTTATCTTTAGAGGAAATTGTTCTCTGTGCAGCTTCACAGGCGATTTGTGAACTTGAACAATGGGTTAAGGGCTACGAATGTGTATTCAGTTCAGTTCAGAACTTGACTTGCACCTTTGCTACCCCACAAGTTAAATCTTTAAATATGCAACAGCTTTTGGCCAAACAGCCGTCGCAAAGACCCATTAACTGTGGCCAAAAGCGGCTTATTAACTAAACAACCCACAGGCAGCAGTCAGCAGGCCCAGCTGAGGAAACAACTATGGGTTCTATTGGGTCGGGGATCTTCGCAACAGTCGTCTCAAAGACCCACACACACATGACACAAATAATCCCCCGAAAATAAGGACAAGAGTCGTGAAACAAAGGATAACGCAGATTTTGATTTCTCTTTTGCTTTTTTCCCTAGAAACCGAAGTGAATTTTTATATATAATTTAAGCACAGAAAAAGGCTGTAATAATAATGAAATGTGTTCGTGATAGATAATAATATTACTAAGTAGACAAGTTTTTATATTTTGCTCTTAAATGATGCATGCGCGACTGCCTTCATTTAATAATTCAACTTCTACCTCGAATTCGAATGAATTTAATTTTCTTTTGATAAAGAGACACGGAGAACTGGCATTGTTCCAGTGCACACCGATTCCATAAAGGCAAAAAGCTCCAAGGGGGTGGGTTAATATAACCGAACATAATGCTGGGCGGGCCCATTTGCACTCTCATTTGCAATTAACCGTGTGCGGACGGACAAGAAACGGACAAGGAGCGGACAGCCCCGTTAACTGGTGGCGTGCACTCAATTTGCCGGAATATACTCGTAATCGTACATACAATACGGAATGCTCGAAACCGTAATCGTATCTGTTAATGTACATTTCCACGGCTCATAAACGAATCTGCTTGAGA
Organism: Drosophila prostipennis; assembly: GCA_037075205.1. Lineage (NCBI taxonomy): Eukaryota > Metazoa > Arthropoda > Insecta > Diptera > Drosophilidae > Drosophila > Drosophila prostipennis. The sequence continues at coordinate 209,523 of JBAMCJ010004451.1, forward strand.
GCAAGGACGGTGGTAAATGCACCGCAAAGGGGTATCAGAATCAGCTGAATCAGAATCAGAACTTGAAAGACTTTAAGTAAAACTCAAGTGGATTTGCGATTGGCGATTTGCGATTGCCATTTTGTCTTTGAAGTGCCGGACCGTGTCCATTAAGCTCTCAGCACGCTTGGCAAGCACGAAAGCAGAAATCAGAAATCAGAAATTCAGCAGCATCTGCATCTTGTTTTTCCATCCATCTGATATTTGTGATCTAGCCGAGCTAATTCTTTTACTTTTTCCAGCCTGCGAGTGCCACCCGATCGGTTCATCTGGCAAGATCTGCAACAGCACCAGCGGTCAATGTCCCTGCAAGGACGGGGTCACCGGACTGACCTGCAACCGATGTGCCAGGGGCTACCAGCAGAGCCGCTCCCACATCGCCCCCTGCATAAGTGAGTATATTTACCTATAACTATCTAGTTTGAGTTCTTATATCCTAAGGATTTAAAAAAAAAATAATTCAAATTTCATAATTGTAAAAAAAATACTAGAAAATACTACAAAATGATTCCCCTTTATATTTGTAAGCCATTGGTTTTAATGGATATCAGTAATAATAAAAAGACTAAAGCTAATATAATTAGTTTGTATTTTTTAAAAGAATATTTAGGAATTTCATAAATGTATAAAAATACTAGAAATACTGAAAAAAAAATATTCCCCTTTATATTTGTACGCCATTGGATTTAATGGATTTCAGTAATAATAAAAAGACTTAAACTAATATAATTAGTTTAAAAGAATAATTTTATAAATGTATAAAAATACTAGAAAATTATTGTCCTATAAATTTGTAAGTGGTCCTAAAAAAACCGATTAAATGAAAGTTTTTAAATTTAAAAATAACAATAAAATAAGGCTATTAATGTTGATCTCGTTAAGTAGAATAGGTAATATGATTATTTTTCTAGACATGCATATACATTTTGGAATATATTATTTAATATCCGAACTAATTGCAGAGCAACCGCCGCGAATGATCAACATGCTGGACACCCAGAACACCGCCCCCGAGCCGGATGAGCCCCAATCCTCGCCAGCAGTGGGCGGCGATCGCAGTGGCGCCTCCGGAACGGCCGCCCAGTCGCAGTACTATCGCACCGAGGGCGGCAGGGGTAAGTAAGTGCCTCCTCTCATATCCATATCTATCTGTTGTGCTTTGTGTGCTAACCAACCGACTATCTATCCGGATGCCAGTCCTTTTCGCTACCATCGTTCCCATCCTAACTGGTAGTATTGTTTATCAGTGGTTATAGTGAAGTCTGGGCAAAGATAACCCGATTAAGATATTCTTAAGATAGGAAAATCAGAATATGAACATGGAAATTAATTAGTAAGATCAATTATCAGAAAATAAAAGTTATTTAATATAATTTTCATATTAGATATGAGGATTTATGATATATGACAATAATCACTTCTGAAATTATTTATACCTTCTTCTGGGGATTTGCAAAATTCAGGACATTTTAGTTTAGTAATGGTATTTCAGTGGTATTTAAATGATATTTAAACGGTATTTAAATGATATTTAAGTGGTATTTAAGGGACATTTCTCAATTAGCGAGGGCCCACTGTTTAAAGCCCGCGGCGAAGGAGCCGCTTAGTTTGCCGTGGCGCTTGCCTCGCCTTTGTAATCCTTTCAAATGGGTGAGAAAACACAAATCCGCTAAAGTGCAGTCGGTTGTCGGTCAGGAAAAGTGGAAGTGGAAAAACAAGGAGCACGGGGGGGGGGGGGGGGGGACGAGGACAACGGCACTTAACAGACAACGCAAATGTTTGCACGCAACTTTTAGTTACAGTGGCGAAGGAAGTACAGTGGGGCCCCGAGAGGATGGCAGAGGGAGATGAGAAGTGCAACAAGCACACACAAAATGCGCCACGCAGCATAAATCATGCTAAGCCCAGTTCTAGCCCCCTCTCGCTCGCACAGCAAAACAAACTTTGCAATAAAATTGAAAGAAGAAAACAACAAGACAGATCTTTGTACACTACGTTTATTTGAGATAATTTTAAAAAAATTAAAAAATAGGTAAAACAAATTATGGATCATAAATTAAAGAAGAAGCTACAATTTTTCAATGTAGGTTGTGTTAAGAGTTCAATCCTCCTCTTAAAAGTTCTTACTGATTTGCATTCTTCTTGCTTCAAAACCGAATAATTATAATTAAGGTAAACTTAAAGTCTAGTTCCAGATGTATCATATGATTTTATGATATTCCAAGTTTTCAGTGTACTTAATATACCTTGAACATTTACGACTAAAGGGTATTAAAACAGCAACAGTGGCAACAACAACAACAACAAAGGGGACCCTAAAGAAACATCACAAAAAGAAAAAAAGAAAGCAAAAAACAGGGAACAGGGGAACGAAGAAAGTGTAGAATGACAGAGAGCAGGCGAAAACTTGGCAAAGCAAATGTATTAAAAAAGTTTTTTATTTAATTTCCCATGAATAAGCTGCAGCGGCAACGAGAAGAGCAGTCAGTCGCGTACTTTTCAGTCGCACTGTACTTGACACAGTACGTATACTTATGAACAGTACTCTGGCCTCCGCCGCTAATTGCTGCCAACTATTTGCTCAAGGCATTAGGCAAAGTCACTGCAGGATGGCCGAAAGGAGCCAGGGATCCAAGGATCCAAGGACAAAGATGAGCCGTTTATGCAGCTGCAAGTGGAAACAATGACAAATTGACTGAGCAAGTTAAGAAGCCACAGGAAATATAAGCGCCGAGTTGATCATAATCATAATAGAGTGACATTGTCACTGCCAAGTGACCGAAGGAAAATGAGGGAGGCAAAGGGAATTTAACATTTTTTGGGTTTTGGAAATTTTAAAATTATTTACAGGTTAGAAAACAATCTTAGAATTTTTCAATTTTAAATGTAGTTCATTTTTAAATAGTTTTCAAAATTTAAAATTTGGTAAATTTTTAATAATTTTCAAAATGTAGGAATATTTTTTCTGAATTTTCATATACGAATATTCCCCTTGGATAAAGAATATTTTATTAGCTCAGCCTCTGAGGAGCAAGTTGTGCAAGTCCATTAAAATTGCAACCAGATATGAATGGCTGCCAGACGACTAGGATCAATTCCTGGCTGCAATTGTTGCATATCAAGTGGCCTCCGGCTGAAGGAGCAGTCGTCCTGGTAAAGGATACCATACCATCCTGTATCCATCATGCCAAAAATGCAAATCGAGATGAGGAGTGCGTTTAAAGAGCGCCCCTCTTAAATTTATTTGTCAACGGCAAAGAAAAGCGCAAGTTGCAAAAGTTGTCGATGGAAAGTTTTCCTTTTTCCATTTTCCATTTTCCATTTCCCCGTAACCAAGAAGCGAGTTAGGCACTGGCTCTCGAAAAAGTTCGTCCTTTGCTATTCATTGGCACAACATGATGGGCGTGGCACTGGCTCGGGCACCGCCCACTTTCCACCACTCAGCGCGAACATGAATGTTAATTATGAATTTATAATTTGATAATCTTATTAAATTAATTTCGAATTCTGTCCAAGTTTGAGTTAATTTAAAGTTAGTTGCGAAAAGTGTGTGTGTGTGTGTTTAGCGGGGGTCGTGGGTCAATTTTAATGTTATGTTAATTTGATGACTGGCAAAATTTGACTCGGAAGATTTATGTTTGCTCGAAATTTGCACAAATTGAAGTGGGCTACTATTAAAGTGGATTGGACTGTTTACCAGAGGTTCTAAAGTTTGGTAAGAAAATAAAATATATTTAAGATGAAATATTATATTTATGTAAAGAGTTTTTGGGATGAGAAATAAATATAACAAATTTAAGATGGAATATTTTATTTATCTAAAGAGTTTTTACGATACGAAATGCCAAGTTAACTTTCAGGCATTTTCCACATTTGTCTAAGAACATTTTCTTGGAAATACAATGAAATGTTGGCCCACTTAGAAACATCTTCATACCAAAGGAGGGATTCCCGAGTAGTGAGTCAGAATTTTTAGGAAGCTCCCAGCTTTATTTTCGGTTATTTTCGTTCGTATTCGGGGCGTGGCTAATGATCTTTAAATGACGGCGATAAATATCGTTGGTTAGCTAAGTGCATCGGAAAAATGCCTTTAAATCGAACGAGAGGAGAGGCGATGATCTCCATAAATAGCCAAGGGAAAGTGCCATTTTCATTTTCATTTTCCTTTTTTACCTTTCGATTTTGGGTTTAGTTTATTTCGTTTTTCCATCCAGTTCAATCGTTTAATACGGAAAATGTTTATGCCACTAGAACAGATCGACGAGTTTGTGGCAATTGTGTCACGTTTGCTTTGACATTGCGATCGGCGGCAGAAAGAACAACAATGCAAATTGCAAATTGCAATTCCCAGCCGAAGGAAAAACAAAATATAAACTTCTTGGCTAATTTTAGTCGCCACAAAAGGCGGCCCAAGGCACGAAGTCGAAGTACAGAGAGCGAAATCAGTAGACTTTAAGTATTAAATTAAATTCACAGAACACAGACAAATGAAATCGCAAAGTAATTTTTAATGAAAACGCGAATTCTTCAGGTGAAGTTACAAATCGGTGCCAAATAAAAACGCGAATTCTTCAGCTGAAGTTATGAAATGGAATATGAAGAAATCGTTCAAATAAAATATCATAATTTTTCCGAGTGCAGTCTTAATGTAAAATTGATCGAGCATCACTGCTGTTGTTGCTGCCACTGTTTCTGTTTCTGATTCTGATTCTGTTTCTGTTTCTGCTAATTGGCATTGGCCATAAAGACATAAATTTCGCAATTAAATTGTAAACACCAAAGTGGAATGCCCCAGCCGAAGGACAAATGGCAGGGATAGGGAACGAGCCCCATTCAAATCCTATCCCCAATTAACCCCTAACACAGTATCACTCCGATCTCCGATCCATTTGCCCATTAGCTCAGCTTCATGTCATCTGTGGAATGCGAAAGTGATTGCTCGCTCTGTGTGGCAAACTTTTCGTCTATAAGGACAAGTGCGAACACAGTGCGAACAGCGTATTTACTAGTTATTTACTAATTGTAAACCCGTTCGAATTTCGCACTTTCAGAATGCGGCAAATGCAGAGTCAGCACCAAAAGGCTAAACCTAAACAAGTTCTGCAAAAGAGACTACGGTGAGTTTGAAAAACCAGAAAGTACATTAAAGAAATATATTAGTATATTTCTTGATTTATTTATTAAATTTAAATTTAAAAAATCTGTTAAAATATTATTTATTATTTTGTGAAATGTGATGAAATAAATTCAGCTTTTAATCTTTTTTAATATTAAGTCCACAATAGATATTTTCCTTTAATAAAAGCTTAACCTTTTTTATTACTTTTGGAGAGAAAGTACTGAAGAAAACAAAATATATTTCTTCATTTAAAAGAATGTGTTTAAATATTATTTATTCCTCCATTAATCTATTTTAAGATAATTAAGTAAAGTCCACAACAGATGTTTTCCTTTAATAAAAAGTACTTTTTGGTTTTTATTCAATTAATATTGAAAAAATCCTTACTGATTGACTCTTTTCTCCCCTTAGCAATAATGGCCAAAGTAATTGGTCGCGATACGAGCAGCGAGGCGGCGGCCAGCAGGGAGTCTCCACGGCGCGCAACGGATCCCGACGGGGAGGACTACGAAATGGACCAGGATCAGCCGGGATCGATTACGCCGGGGGACTATCACTATCCCAGTCCCAACTCCAACTCCAACTCCAATCCCAGCGACAGCAGCAGCAGCGGCGAAATGGAGCGCTACGATCTGCAGATCCAGGCCGTCTTCAAGCGCAGCAGGCCAGGCGAAAGCAGCGGCGCGGGGAACGTCTACGGAATGCCGAGTACAATCCTAAAACGCGGTCCTATGACCTGGATCATACCGACTAAGCACCTGGAGTGCCGCTGCCCCAAGATCAGAGTAAACAGGTGAACAGAAGGCACTAAATATTTAAATTGAGATGAAAAATATTAAAAATATATTAAATATTCTATGCGATTAAATCAAAGTTTGATATATAAATGTAATGCTTCCATATCTTCTAAGCTAATGAAAACAGCAATAGATGGAAAGCAAAGCGAAGGATATTTAAATTGATTTTTTTTTCGCTTTGTTTCTTACTAAAGTAAAGTTTTCTTAAATTTTTCAAATATTTGAATCGAGATAGAAAACAATATTAAATATTTTATGTGATTAATTCACAGTTTGATATATAAATTTAATGTTTCCAAAGCAAAGAATTTTTAAATTGAATATTTTTCGCTTTGTTTCTTACATGTAAAGTTTTCTAAAGTTTTCCAAATATTTGAATCGAGATAGAAAACATTAGAAATATTAAAATATTAAATATTTTATGTGATTAATTCACAGTTTGATATATAAATTTAATGTTTCCATATTTTCTAAGCCAATAAAAACAAAGCTAAGGGTATTAAAATTTAATATTTTTCGCCTTGTTACTTACATGTAAAGTTTTCTAATTTCCTATCCCCATCTCTTGCAGATCCTATTTGATCTTGGGTCGGGACTCGGAGGCGCCACCCGGTTACCTGGGCATTGGGCCGCACTCCATAGTGATCGAGTGGAAGGAGGACTGGTATCGACGCATGAAGCGCTTCCAACGGCGGGCGCGCACCTGTGCGTAATCCTCCAGCCGATTATGCAATAGTAGTCCCAAGAATCTAGGTTCTAAGAAATGATTGAGAGAGCATGGAGAACAATCAAATCGTGTCATTTTATTTTTTTTTTTTTTCTTGTGATTTTGTCAAATGTCAATGTCAATTTAACCGACTTTGTAGCAGTTAAAAATCAAACTAGCTGTATTTAATTTATTTAATTAACTTCAATTGTTACGAAGCAATCGGTCATTGATTAATATATCAATCAATCAACCCACGAAAGTATCTATACATGTAATCTATGTAATCTATATATACGACTTGTATTATTCGCTAAATTAAGATTCCTGTCAGCCCAGTTTAAGCATTTGTGAACAATTTACGTACTAGGGCAGTCTCGAGAAAGCGAAAAGAGCGCCAGTAAGCAATAATTTATCTGTAAGAAGCACCTTGATGCATGCATGACTCGCAATAAATCGTAATTAATAAATATTGTACAGAGCAAATCAATGAAGAGTTTCGATTTCAAATGTTCGGCGGGTGAATTGGAGTGCTGCCACACCATGTTATTTTTATTGTTGGTGCGGCCACTCGTAAACCGACGTTGCCACGCTGTTGAAAAACTATCGCCTGTGATTATCGATTGTCAAACAGATGTTTAGTGTTTTGGGAATTATTTTTGAATTCAAAAAAGAGGCGGTCCAAAAAAATGTAATTCTATTTTAGCCCCCAACTATGGTAAAATTTGGCAAGCAAATAATGAATTTGAAAACTACAAAATATACTTTTAAAGTTTTCTTTCAAATTACTCATACGACACGTATGACAATTAGAATTTAAGCAAATAATATATTTACAATATATTCAATTTTTATCAGATAAATTTATAAATTTCGTTGGAATAACTGGTTTACAAATCGGAAATCTACTCCATCTAGATTAAAATAACTTTTTATGCGATGGCAACAGTGCGTATGTCTGATAAGTTTTGAAGCGGATTCGTAGACCCTAAAAAGCGACGTTTTATTATCTCTTGACTCTTTAAAACATTTTCACTTAAAATGTTCAGTAACTATTACGTGTTTGAAAAAAAGGAAAATAGACAAAACTAAATATTTATAAACAAACCCATATTAAATGCAAATAAGAAGAATGCCCTGTTTGCAGCCTTTTTTTCTCACGTTGTAATTACTTCCCCTTTTGTTTACAAATTGACACTTTTTTCCGGCAATTTATCGTGATTGCGATCATATAGTGTTGTTTTTTTTTAACAAGCAACTGATGAACGGGACATTTAATTTAGCTGACAATTTTGAAGCAAGCTATTCGCATTTTAGACAAAAATTAATTTTTTCGGTTTTTCAGCCGTAATTTGAACAAATTGAGGCCGACAGATAAACGACCGACTGTTTTGAACAGCTAACAACCTAAACTAACAATCCCCATTACTTTCTGGGAAAATTACATTTTTCATAAATTTTCACATTTTTGAAAGGGGTACCATCATAATTTTTTGCGAAAATTGGCAAAATTTTAAAATTTCCAGGTTTAAATGCCATTCGATTGGGAATTTAATAACGAGTTCAACAAGGTAAGACACTCTATATTTGGATTATTATTTCCATTTTTATGACCAAAATACCATATTTTTTTGGTCGAAAATGTGGACTTTGATTTTTGGTAAAAATTTGATATTTTTAAATCGATTTTTTGCTGTAACTTAGTCAAAAATGGTCCCAAATCATAAAGGCGTACTGTACTATATCAGTGCACTCTCCGTCGAATTTAAAAAAATAAATTTTGGACCCAATTTTCACTTTTTTGATAAGGGGTACCATCATAATTTTTTGCGAAAAATGGCAAATTTTAAAAATTTCCAGATTTAAATGCCAATCGATTGAGAATTTAATAACGAGTTCAACAAGGTATGACATTCCATAATTGGGCTATTATTTCCTTTGTTTCGGCAAAAAAACTGATATAATCAACACATCTGCATTGAAAGTTCCGTTATCAAGGGCTTCAATTTCATGGGCAAAATAAGATGCGAAAGCTTAATATCAGATAACAGATAGGAAATCTGATGAGCTGCGAATATATTTGCTTACGTTTCGGTGACAAGTTGTCGTCGCCAAAAGACATTTAGGAATTGAGACGACCTTTAAGAGAACCGCCAGAAACCGGGTTTTTATGTGAATCCCAATAATTGTACTAGGTTTTCTGTTTTCCACATAAAATATAAATCCTAAAGTATTAAATGTAAATTATTCAGCAAGTGTTTTGACTTTTACACGCCTATACAAAGTATTTTTTAAGTAATATATTTCTAATCACGTTTTATATGCCTACATATGCCCTTGAAGTAAACCCCTTTCTTTTTTAATATCAATCATTTAATATCAATATCATTTAAAGGCAATAATGGAAATATTACAACTTGGATATTCGATGAATAATCATTCGAATATTTATTAATATAAAAGAATTATGATTATGTAGTATTTTTCTGAAATTTCCACCAGAAGGTGCTATCGTAGTGTCCGCTGCTGTTGGCACCATTATTACGAACAGGTGATTCCCGGCTGCATCGTTGAGATGCACTGCATTCGGTGGCCGCGAGTTCTAGACGCTTAACAAGTGCGTTTCGTGCCGTCGACCAAGTTCGGTTCCGCCCACCGCCCGCCGCCCATTTTACGTCATCGTGCCGCCCCTTTCTCTAGCCACCTCTCTTCTCTCTTTCTCCCTTTCTCCCTTTTTCCGGGCTCCTGCAAGCCGCTCGCCCACGCAAGCTCTCTCTACACAGTAAAAAATTTGATTTAAAATAAAATAAATAAATCTGTTAATTTTTAAGATGCATTTCTTAAGCTAAATTAAAGTTAAAACGAATTTTTTTAGTATTCTTAAATTAAAGTAAGCTAAACTTAAGTTATACGGATTTGTTTAGTATTTTGCAGTTTTTATTTTATTTTTATTTACACCCCCAACTTAATTACAATTTCTTCCCGTGTAGCCGAAAGCTCTGCTTTATGCTTTCCGCTCGAGAAGGAGCCAGAAGACAAATACTGGGAAAACGCCGGGCAGAATGAGAAGGAGGAGAAAGAGAAAGAGGGCCCGAGAGAGATGCCGATACCGATTCCGATTCGCATTCCGATACCCGATTGCCGATTCCCGATTCCCGGCGCCTTATAAATACGCAGAGCCGCAGGGCGACGCTTTCATTCTCTCGCAGTGTTTAAAGTGACATGAAAGTGACGACATTGGCGCACTGTAGCAAGTCATGTATCAGCATGTCCAACCAAACAACACAAATCATATTCACGCCAATGGTGAGTTTAGTTATCGTTATCGTTCGCAATTCCGCTACGTTTTTTTATTATTTTTTTTTTTTTGGTTTTTTGTCGCAAATTAGTGATGATTATTCGCATTATTTCCATTTCTGCGGTGCTAAGTGAGCGGGCAAACAATAATTGCTCGAGTTGCAGCATGTGATGCCAGGTGTGCGTGCTTTTTTCGCGTTTTTGCTCCCCTTTTTACTAGCTGCTTCTTTTTTTTTGTGTGAATTTTGTGTGTGACGCGCATGCGCATGAGCGAAAAGAAAAAACGGTAAATTACAGACCGGCTAACGGTTGCCCCTGTGTGTGAGTGTGCGTGTGCTTGTGTGCGGGAGTGTGCTTGAATGTGCATGATTGCAGCTGAGAACAGCTGTTCTAATCAGCCCAAAAACCCGAAAAAGAAAAGAGCCAAGTTCATAAAAGTTGCAAGATAAACAAACGAAACTGTGACTGTGACACACCCTCCCGAAATTTTCCAGGGGAAGAACCCTTGATTCCGTTCAAAAAAAACTTATCAAATGGAGAACACTCTATAAAGACTTTAAATCTCCCAGACGGACCATGGTTCTGATAACAAAATAATCGTCTCCTTGATTGACACCAGTTATTTTTATCAGTTCGGATTTTAAGCTTTACAAAAATGTACCCAAAGAAAACATCTATGGACTTAAGGTCTTAATGAATTTACTAAGGAATTTAATGAATTCTACTAACAAATCAAAAATTCTAAACAACTCGCACTTATTAAATTATTTATGTGGAAACTAGACAGACGATTGAAAGTGAATTCATTGATTTATTGGGTGCACTTATAAGATAAGATAGTCTAAACGATTTCTGGATATCCATAGCTCTGTTGTCATACAAAGTCCAGATATTATTATTATTCTAAGATCATAGATATCATAGCTTTCGAAGCTGATCCTAACATCCTTCCAATCCTTCGCTGCCAATTCCTTTTGATAGGATAGCATTTCGCTTTCATTAGAGGTGGTTTACGTTATTGCCCCTAAAAGCAAGTAATTTTTACGATGGCTAAGGCCATCCCATTCCCTTTCCCTTTCATTGTCAGTTACGCAATCGTTAAAAGCTGCCGGGGGTTGCTTATCAGTGGGTGTCGACTGTACGTCCCAGATACACAGATAGATTCCGATTCTGATTCGGATTCGGATTCCCATTCTATTCTGGCCTTTGCGCGGCAGGTGTTGCCTATTTTTAGGCGCCGCCATCGCATTACTGGAAAAGGTTTAATTATATGGCCAGCAGTTAAGCCGGCTTTTGCGTAGCTGGGAGGAAACGAGCTCTCCAAGCTGAGCCGAGATTCCTTGGCAGCCGGAAGCCAAAGTCAAAGCCCAAAAGTTGCAGCCAAGCGAGAGTCAAGGACAAAGTCAAGGCAACGCCACAAAGGGTGGGTGGGTGTGGGTGTTAATTCTTCTTTGGTGCGTGGGTGGGTGTGGGTGGGCTTTTAGTGGGTGCAATTTGCACTTGACATAATTCGGCCACAAAATCTTGGGCACTGGGGAAAATAAATTGCAAATTTATGAAGCGAAATGGGTGCTTAACCATTTTCTCCCTTTTGTTAAAAATTAATTAAGAAATACTTAGAAATTTATAAAATTAGATTTGAAGCACAGCCTTTTATTTTTATCAGAAAATATCAGAGCTTTTGAGTGTTATAGGTGCGATCGTCACTGTCTTTTTTACCTCGTCAAAAGCTGTTTTTCTTTGTTTTCCCATAGAAGAAAATATTGAATATTCTATGCTAACGCCTTTGGGATAGGCTACATATTCTGTAAATTTTTTAATAATAATAGTAAAAGTTAATAAACTATTTAAAAGGTTTTCCCCCTTGAACCCATTGATTGTCGCCTCTCTTATTTTCCGCTGCCCGTTTATTTTGCACATGCAAAAATAGTTTTGCGGCTCTGATGATCTGATGCATTTAGCTAATAATTTAGAACTTTTGTCATTAATCACACTTAAGAGACTGCAAGTGCTTCGCCTCAATTCTCTGAGATCTACGACTTTCATCTCGCTTGTGCAATCCGCTGAGTGTGGGGGCAGTCCCATTCCCATTCAACGAAGCGGAGAATTTCAGCCCTTTTATAGCGGGGAAACTTGTGGGGAAAGTGCCTAGTCAATGATTTTATAAGACAAAAGTGCAAAAATGCACATTTTCAAATAAATTTTAAATTTAGAAGTGTCACGTCTGCAACATTAAATTTACCTACCGATGGTAAGACTTAATTTGCAGCAAAGATCCGTTATACATTTATAATAATAACCATTTACGTTTCCTTTTCAATTTACTATTTGAATGCTTTGTATGCTAATTCTATTCTGAATAGGAACCTGCGACTTTCATACAATTTTAAAATCTGTTGACATATATTATGTTACTCCAATTGAATTGGCACTCAATTTGAATTTTACTCTGGGGGCGGAATCCTTATAACACAGCTAGGATTCGACGGCCCAACTTCTGCTCTTGATCGCAAAATAGGTTGGCTTGGCGAGCCATCTGTATTCACAGCTTTATCGACTAGATTAGATATCAAATCTCGATCTCGACCTCCACGAAAAAGACTTCGGATGTTGAATCGGAACTATAACCGGAGCTAGAGGAGGATTCGAAATCGCTTTCCCAGGTATCGTAATCGTCGGATTCGTCTAAAATGTCGACCAATTCGTGGCGACGTATCCAATCCATGATGTGAATAGCCCTTTCCCGACGAAGCCACCTTCCTAGCAAGATGCCCGACTTCATAACACTCGGAACCATATTGCCCATGGCTCCGGGTCTTTGAAAATGAATCCTTCGCACCTGCTGCCAGTCTCTTTGAATTATAATCCTCCTCAATTCCTGTAAAAATCGTCGTATGTAATGATGCTCGCTTTTGAGAAAGAATTGAAGACATCCTTCGGGCCGTGTAGGTAATACATTTCGACAGGCTCGCCTGCCTATCCCATGAGCCTTTGAAATAATTTCGTTTCAATGAGCTTATTAAAATTCAGTACCAAAATGTAGTACTCACATGTTGGGGCCTCTTAACCGAATTGGGCCAAACTTTGACCATTTTTATCGAAACTCACAAAAAAAGCGACAATAAAATATTCTAGGTGAAACTGTGTGGTGTGTGGTGTTTTCGCTTGAAATAGTAATGTTATACTGATCATATACAAGTCCAGACCCCCTAAGCCCCCTGACATTCAACCAAAAAGGTTACTTTGATCAGGAAGAATAACTAGATTTATGGGATTTTATTTTTACAAGGAAGAAAATTTGTATTCAAGATCTTTTTGTGGTGTCTTAAAGTACGTAATTATAACTTTTTTTTTAAATTTAAAAAATAAAAATATGCTTAAAAATAACAGAGTTATGCAAGCAGAAGGACCTGCAGCAAAGCGACTGCTTGCACTGCTTGCATTGGCTATTTCATTATTTTCTCATAACTCTTTAATGAATGGTCCGATTTAAATGTATTTTTTACATGTCGTTAGGTGTTAATAAACAAAACAAATTTACATTTAGTAGTTTTCAAAAAATGGGAAACTTGTTTTAAAATACAAAAAATTCCTTTTGTGATGCAATTTTCGCCCCAGTGATCTAATGTAGTTGAGGGTTAAGCAACGGCGCAGTTAGCTGATTTCATTTGGAGGAGGACGTGGATGGAATTTGGGGGCCAGGGCCAAGAAGTTCGCCATTGTGCGAATCACGTATTGTCCTTGGCTTTGTCATTTGGCGAAATCGAGTGGGTGGTGGGTGGTGGTTGGCCCCACAAAGTGTGCCTTGTGTTTTCCCTTTTCTGTTTTTTGCTTTTGGGGCTGCTCGATTCCCCAGCTGCCGTGAAACTTTTACATCGCTGAAGCGGCGCTCAGAAAGGCAGTGAAAGTTGGCGGCGATAACGCAGCCTGCCAGCCAGTTGTTATCAGCCATCGGCCATCAGTTATCAGGCCGAGATGTCCTGGCAAGGACATGCCGCAGAGCGCAGGCGCGGTGAGCAGAGCTTTTCCCGCAGAAAACCAGTTTCCTTTTCCCTATTTCCCTACGTTGGCTATTTTTAGCTTGGCCAAGAGAACGACATGTACAGCTGGCAACGTCACCAGGAGCCGGCTTCCATTGCGTAAGTGCGGGGGTGCCATAAAAACAGGTGGCCACCCCGAACCGCCCCCTTCTACGGGCCAGGGGCGTGCCCCATATACACAGGGATATATATGCGTGTATACCCACACAAAAGTGACACGTGGACCACCGCTTTCGAATGTCAGCGGCAGCCGTCGCCTATAAAAGTTTCATATATTTCGATGAGAAAACCGGCAGAAGTTGGCGCAATTTGTTTGAATCATTAAGTTGCCTTCTACATGGCTAGGATAATCGCGTTCTAATTAAATTTTTATTCTCAGGATATAAAGATCTTGCAGTGAGAAATTCATTTGACAATATTATATTATAATCTAAGCTTAAATGTTTCACTTTATTTGATAAACGAATCAACAAGAATCTGCCAGATATTTAATGATCAATTTAACCATTGCTTAATCTAACCTTTACTTAATCTAACCTAACCTAATATTTTATAATCAATAAAAATACCATTCTGTCCATAAGTTTAAATATTCTGATCCCGAAAAAATGTCAACTACAAATTAATAGAATTTTCAAGCCTTTTTTGCAGTAAATATATATAATAAACCTTTAATGATCAATCTAACCATTGCTCAATCTAACCGTAACTCAATTTAACCTCTTAAAAAATACGAATTATATTTTTAATATTTTCTAATCTAACTAATGAATAGAATTTTCAAGCCAAGAGACCCGTTACATTTTTTAGGGAATGTCGAGAAAACGGGTAAAATTTCTGGGAGGTTGGGAGGAAAAATGACGAGCCTCTAAAATTCATAGCCCGCCCACAGACAAACAGAAAGTTTCGTGATGTATGCCTGTGTTTGTGTGTTGTCCTCGTTGCTTACACCTTTGTCTGTGTGCGTGTCCTTGCTAAGCTTACGAATAATTGAATGGCGCCCGAACAGGGAAAAATGAGTTCAATGCCTCGAAGCGCGCTCCTCGTTGGCCCCTTATTTTTCCATCTGTCTGGCGTTGGATTTTTCCCTCTGGCAACAGCTTGAGAAGCCAATTTCTGTATTTCACCAGAACCCGACCGAAAACCAAAACCAAATCATTAAGCTTGCATGAGAAGGAGAAGTGTTTTTGGCCCGGCTATTTCTTATTTCTTATATCTAATTTTCAATTCTCAATTCTCATGGACATGTGCCGCATTTTCCACCATGCATAAGAGATAACGGAATCGGAAGCAGGACCGTGTTTTCCACTGCAGCTGTTCGTTATTATTTTTAGCTGCCTTTTCCAATCAATTTGCATATTTTATATTTATATCGTGTTCACCCAAGATTGGCCAGCTATTTCCTTGGATTTTTAAATGATTTTCCCAGTGTAATTCTATTTTGCAATCGGCCTGCACAAACGAATTTTGTCTATTATTCTCAGCTGCCCCGAAACGAAACGAATCCAAATGAATTTATAGCTTTGTAATTATTACGGCCGATCATTAGCGTCATCGTCGAATCGGCGCGTCACGAGTCAATTAAAAATCAATTGAGTTAAATTGATATGCCAACAGAAGACGAGGCAGCGACAACACCAAATGAACTATCTAACCAATGGAGGCAAAAAGGCCGAGAGCTGAGGAAAGCAAAACTGATTAGCACAAGATTATCTGCCGGTTAGCAGGGGGTTTATTGTCATGTGTTTTGACACCGATCTATAAAGATTTTGAAAAATACTAATTAAAATTAAACTGAAACCATCTGCGCAGATGTTAAGATCTTATAAAAGGTTTGTGTCCATGCTATGGAGGCTGAAAGCTTAAAACTTAAAAATCTCTTGAAAAGAAGGAAGTTTCGTTTCTTTTTCCATAAAGCTTCAACGATCCTTATTTTTTGCAATTTATTTGATAAACGAATTAATCAATCAAACTAACCTCTGCTCAATCTAACCTCTGCTCAATCCAACCTCTGCTCAATCTAACCTTTGCCTTTTCTTCAATGTCAAGGTGTCATTCTGGTCTTTAATTAACAACCTATTGGTTTTTCTGTATGCGAGTGTCACAATTACTGTTGGTTACTTACGGTAACAGCAAATAACAGTGACAAGTTGTCGCTAAAAAGGGCGTGCACTGAGAGAATTTAAGATGGGAAATTCTTTGTTTTCCCTATGCCCACCCCATACCAAATTTCGTATCGATTGAACTGAATATTGAGTCTATATTTAGTTGGCTTCCTTGGTCGCCAGAATGTATGCAATGCTTAGAGATAGATTATAAAATCAAAAAGAAAAATGTACAATTTTCTTCGTCTGTATTTTATGGTGCTATTTCATTTTAGTGGAACGTTCGCAACACTTTGTGGGCACTTTAAGTGCATGGCTCGCCTTGACATTGACTTTGTCGTTCTTCCGCCCAGACAACCCCCTTCCCACCACCCCTGGAATCTCAATTAACAAAAAAGGGGGGGCAACCAGGCAACGTTAAACGACAAACGATACATTTCAATTAAGTCTGAGGGCGAGCAGCATTTCGACAGCATCCAATAAAACAATATATTGAGAAGGGGACCGAGCAAGAGGTGGGCATCTTTGACGCAAATGGAGCACAACACATATTGAAATAATAGCATATCACAAATTGGGATGATCATGCGCTGGCAGATATCGCGAACAGTATAACAGTATACAGTATAACTATAAAAAAGGGCATTTAAAATCTAAAATTAAACTAGAGGTTAACTAGAGGTTAATTTTTAAATGATTTCCTAATACATATAACCACATAGCCAACAATTATTTGGCATCAACCACTTGTAGGCGGTTCATAACCGGTTTCCAGTGGCAATAAAATTGAATTAGTCGCAGATTAAGTTTCAATTAGATTGTAACTGGTTCACACCTGATTTATCAGCAAAACTTTCGCGGTCTGCGATAAAAAAAAATACAAACCAAAAGTGAAGGTGTTGAGAATGAAGGAAAAAGTGCAGGAAACGAAAGTGAATGATAAGGTGGAAAGTGAATAGCTAACTAATTCGTGATTAACTCTTGTTCGTGAATTGTGGCCACGCATAAACCGCTGTTATGGCTTTGAAAAGTGGTCAATAGAGCTAAGAATTTTGGACATGGACTTGGGACTGGGAGAAGAGGGCCATTGACACTTTTGTCGGGACTTGGAACTCGGGACCACAGACGTCTATCGATACAGAACGAATCAATTAAGCGAATGGCGAGTGCTTTATTTTGGTTCGCGTGTCTGTCGAGGGTTAAGCAAACACTTGTGGCCAAGTTCTTTGATTGATTCGCTGCAAGAGGGGGATGGTCGGTCAAAAACGAGTGTCAAAAGGTGAAGCGCGGACATTCGATCCGTCAGTCAGTCGATCAATCAATCCATCAGTAGGCCATCCAACATCCAGGCATATTCTTCTAATTAGCACAAATTTGCTACGCAAGCAGACGGAACTTTTCATGCTTCGTTTAATTAACAGAGAGCCAACGTTACTAAGTAAACAAATAATTTCAATTCAATTTCAATTCGACATCAACAAGCATTCAATTTAAAATTTATAATTTACCAAAAATATATTTGTAAAATCTTAGAAATTTTCTTATAATTAACAAAACATTTTTATACTGAATGGAATTTAAAATTTATATTTTACCGAAAATATAATTGTAAAATCTTTATACTAAATGGAATATTGCCCCAAAATATTTTGTTTTGGTCTCTGTGTTTCTTGTTTTCAATTATTTAATATTTGAAAAGTTAGGATCTAAGGAAGAGGGTTTATAGAGAGGGTTTATAGTCGCTTGTCCTTGCTCTCCCACCCGATAATTTCGATTCAAGAATTTCTGACGCGACGCCCGCAACAAAATTAACTGAAAATATTTACCAACAGCAGAGGAAAATCGCTTTTAGTTGGCCGCCAGCCAATTGAGATGCAGGAACTTCCACTTCCCCGCCGAGCTTTGCATATTTGAAATATTCATTTTATTCATTTGCACGTAGCAGCTTTTCTTCGACCCACAAATTTGGCCGAGCAGCGCGTGATTATTAGTCATTTTAGTGCCGCTGACGCTGGCAATGCGACCTCCCATCCTCCCATCCTCCCATTCTCCTCCTGGAGTTGGTTGGCTGCACTGAGAGAAATGTGTTTGAATGGAAAACTTAAATCTATATATATCGCCTAGGGGATCGAGAGGGTAAACACCGAAATATTTAAGCAAGGGAGACTGCGAAAATGTTTACTCTAACTAGTCTATAGATAGAATAAATTCCGAGGCGAGAAAAATCATATTATCGTTTACCTTTGAATGACAAAAATCCTAACTTGGCATTTTATAGAGTTTTTCAAACTTTATTTCGTCTTAAGTTTTTTTATTTTCGATTTTTATGACAATCTGTACCGACATTTTTTGTTGTCAAGAATTTTATAGAGAACCCTAGATTAATAGGATTAATTAATTATAACTTATAATATTCTGTTCATTTATTTTATTAGGCATATTACCAAGTCATGAGTTCCATAGCTGCATTTTATTTTACGTTTTCGATCGTTTCGATGTCAAAATGTGATTAATTATACGTAGTGACGTTGGAAAACTTAAATGGATTTTTGCGTCGGGTGATAATGATATTGCAGATATTAAAGACCGACAATTTGTGAATGCCCCTAGCACGTCAGCCGCTGCTGTTATCTACTCCAATATCTTTGCAGTTTGTTTTCTGTGTTTTGCGTTAGAGTGTCTAAACAATTAGCGGGCGAAAATCAGCCGACAAGCCCAAACAGTGTTCGACCCCTAGAAATACGAAGATATATTATACGCAGAGTCTACGTGCATCGCTGGGCGTGGGTTGTAGTCGCTTAAACCGAGATACAGTGGTCCCTCGGCAATGGAAATTCGACTTGTAAACGTATCGGTTGTTTTAGCTAGTTGGCTGAATATAAAATACGAAGTGAGAAAAACTCAAGAATTCGCGTTTTTATTATTATTTTTAAATGCATAGTGAGAAAAACTCAAGAATTCGCGTTTTTTATTATTATTTTTAGATACAAAGTGAGAAAAACTCAAGAATTTGCGTTTTTATTATTATTTTTAAATGCAAAGTGAGAAAAACTCAAGAATTCGCGTGGTTATTATTATTTTTAAATGCATAGTGAGAAAATCTCAAGAATTCGCATTTTCATTATACTAATTATTATTTTTAATGTAAATCCTTTGAAATGGGTGCCATACTCACTTATGTAAACTATTAAAAAGCTTTAAATTCACCCTTTTGGTTCCAATTTCCAAGACATAACTGTGCGAATTCATGTCTGGGGCGTCGAGTTGCTGACGACAAGACGATCCGCAATCACATTTCATGAAACACCCTACTGTTTTTGGGGACCACGAAGGGGGGATTTCGAGTCTGGCTCGTGTTTCGTTTTAATTGACCATTAGTTTGTGACGTCACCGGCTGGTTGAAATTCAATTATTAAAATGGTATCGAAAATATACCAAATCATTAATTAAGTTACAATGTCTCACAGAACGTTTATTCTTAATATTAAATTAAAATAAATTATGTTAAAATCTAAATTAAATACTGAAGTAATTTCAAATTAATATGAAATTTATTTCCGATAATTGCCATTGATAAAATGGTTTTAAAGAAAATCTATCTAAATATTTATATGATGGAAAACTGGCAATGCGACTCTCGAATGCATGAATAAAGCAAAGTGATCAACTTACCGAACGTCTCAATCACTTGTTTACTTCTTCCCCACCCTTAACAAAAAAAGTGCAATAGGCATTCGATCACTTGTTGACTTGCAAATGCAAATATATCTTCAAGTAATATATCCGAGCCGCCCATCAGCCGCCACCTGCCACGCCCCCTTCGACAAGTGATCAACAAAGCAGAAGAAAAAAAATAAATCGACAATATTCTCACAGGCCGCGTGACTTTTATGACAGAAAATACATTGAGAAAAAAAGCTGAGCAAGAAGAAGCTGAAACGAAGCTGAAAAACGACAGCGAGCTTAACGTAGGAATCGTTTATTTATGTTTTTTGTGCCCACATATATATATAAAGAGAGTCTGTGTATTATTTATTTTTAAACGCACACTTGCGGCCAGTTCAATAGGGCTTTGAAATTATTCAACAAGTACTCAAATACAAAATAAATATAATTTTCTTTAAATAAATATAAATTTAATTAATAATATATATGGCTTTCATTTAAATTTAAATTGTACCCGCGATTTTTCTACTTGCGTATACTTAATATTTAATATTTGATATCACGCATACGCAGCGTTGCACTAGTTTCTTTCCCCCAGCTGTGCGAGTGCATACGTAGGCGCTACGGCGTGTGTATCCAAATCTTGGGATACGTATTATATTTATGCTCGTGCAGATATCTATTTGTTCAACACACTATCTTGGTACATATACGATTTTTGGGGGCAAGTCCAGTTGCGAGAGGAGAGAACTTTGGAACTATGAATGTACATGGCCCAAATGGGTGGTTATGTACATGCGGTCGGTGGGCTGATGAAATTTCGATGCCTCGTGGGCGCCGAGATCCAGTGACGTAGGCAGGCAGACTTGGGATGTTAGGGAGTGCGATATTCTAGATATGAAAGTGTGCACATGACCATTAATAAGCGGCCAATTGAGGCAAATGAAATGCGCAACCCACAATTAATTGAGAGAAGCCGATGAATGGAGGCGACTGACTGCTGACTAGACTGCAGATCCAAGTGAGAACCAAGAACCGAACCTTCTGACGTCGCCGGGGAATTAGCCGACTAATTCAATTTGAAATCTTTATGCAAAGCTATAAATAGCCGATCAGATCGAGAGAGTGAGAATGCCTTCACCTTGACAATTCTATAATCAAAATATATGTACTGCATAAATCAGTCGGAAGGAGGAGGACTTTTATACGTACGCAGTGTGTCACGTAGACTGAAAAGCAGAGCGAAATAGAGAAAGTTCCGAAGAAATATAGAGAGTATTTGTACCGGTATGCAAGTTTAGGTGGGCTCTTCGGCACATTTTCCCTTTATAAGTCAAAAGAAAAAACATTAAATTGCCATTTCCTGTGAATTCGGTGTGATAATGACGCTTATCGTCTATAGAACCTAATTATTAAAGTTATTTAATTCGTTTTAAATATATAATAATAACTATACGACATTTTTAGAAATGGAAAAACATAAAAACTGTTAAATACTGTGATAAATGGAAATCATAAATTTATTTTATCCAGTTATTGTTATTAAATTTTTTTTGTTACTTCGGTAAATATTTAATCACTAATGTAATTTCATTAATCATCCATCTTATTAGTATACAAAAATGTGAGATATTAAAAAATAAATATTCAATATAAAACTAGAATATTATAGTAATATATCATTTATTTCTCTTCATTATTGTTACCTCGGTAACTATGATATTATGTCCTGGCTTTCGGCACCAGTTACTTCAAAGTAGCCCTACCCCATCGCATATCATTATTATCCTCGAAAGAATGTGCGGTAACCCAACATCTCGAACCCAATCTCGTTTGGAGAAAGTGGTTATTCTCTTGTCGGCTGTTTTTCCGGCGCTCGGCTTTCGTCGGCTGCCCGAACACCGCTCTTCGGCTTTCGGAAAGCTTTCGCCGGGCGGACTATTTGACGCCGCCGCCATTTGGGATGCGAACAGTTGCCTGCGAATCGCCGCCCACTGCGCTACACTTTCTGTTGGCCCGCTCTCTTGTTTTCCGAAAACATTTCTTCTACTCTATTCGCATATATATATACACACAAGTATATAAGTATATATTTCGTATTCGCTGAGAGCTGAAATTCGCGGCGAAATAATTTTAGCAACTTGTTATCCGTCCATGCCATGCGCGATAAAATATCACAACTATTTTGCTTGCAAAAGAACGCATGCAAAAATAATTCAACAGATAATAACAGAGGTGTGTGTGAGAGTGTGTGCGAGTGTCCATTCATAAACTCCGTCTACACGGAAAAGAAAAATGAGCGGTCGTAATATGCACAGAAAAAAATAATAAATTTGTTATTTTAAATATTTTTTGTATAATTTGTACGAAATAACTGATATGATAAAATATCTAATAATCATAAATTTTACATCATATCACATATCGAATTTTTTTCTGTGTATGCGTTCTAGTGGTCGTTTCGGTTGTTTAGATTATTAAGAAATAAAATAATACATAATATATATTTTTTTTCTGTTGCTAATCCCATGTGTTCTCTGCTTTCTCTCTTCTTGTGATCCCGATCCGATATCTCGCGATCCTGCAGGACATAATGTGCCAACAAAAGCAACGAGCAACGGGACCATGTGCGCCAATGGGTCTCTTGGGACAGAAGGGCCCGAAGCGCCAGAGACCGACGCATCAGGGACCGGGCGGATGCGGAAGCCGCTGGAGAGGAATGGCTCAACGCAGAACCACGCTGTTCACCTCGAGAGAAGGTAAGGATGGTATCCACGATCTTATGTGCATATATCTTGGGCCGGTTTTTTGATGAGTACATTTGACGCACCAAAAAAAATACGCGGCTTCCCCAGATTGTTTGTAAAATTATTGAAAATCGACAAACAATTAACTTAACTAAAGCTTAGCAGTCGAATTCCTTTTTCCACAATATGAAATATATTTTTATATTTTTCTATTCTTGTAGTAGATGTAGATAATGATAATTTCATTTTTGTTTGTACAAAATGTAGCCCTTTAAAAGTAAAAAATATATATTATAATATTAAAAAAAAAATTAGGTTATATTTTAAAATTAAATTATATGGTAATAAAGTGAACAAATTCCCAAAAATGTCGGCTTAAAGAAAAAAGAAAAGTTATTTAAAATATATGTTTTAAGTGTAGACGTAACCATTTTCTATTTACTTGGCTTAAAGCTTGCTGTCCACTTGATTTGATTTTAACACTTTGCTGTCAATAAAACGATTTACTCAACACGCTCAAAATTAACAAGTTCACGGATCTACTTTTGACATCTACCAATATTTATTAGCTTTGGACTTTACTAAAAATATCTAAATGATGAAATCATGTCGTTGGTTAAAATTAAGACTTTCTTTAAATGCAGTGTCCTTTTTTATCATTTTTATGATCCACTCTGTTTTAAAGTTTTCCCCAAATATTAATTTTTTTTAAAATACTTTACTGCTAATAGTGACAGGTTTGCTAAAACATAAATATATAAAAAAATATACAAAAATAATTTAACTATAACTCAGGGAGCCTTAAATCCTTTTCTTAACATAATATTCACCCCTTTTTTCTTTTATTTCAGGCTGGGCCTCTTCAGTGGGGTGGCTTTAATTGTTGGAACGATGATAGGTGAGTGTAAAACGAATTCGAAAACCAATGCATAAAACACGGAGGCAGGAAAATTCAGAATCCAAAATGGCCCCAAAAAAAACGAACACGAACACTCAATTTTCCTTGGATTGTGTCAAATGATTCTGCTGTTGTTTGTTCGCTTGAGTCGCTGAAAAATATTGAGGCACATTTTTTCATTCGCTTTTCTTTTTTTTTTTTGGTTAAGATTGGAGGCGCGCATGGCCAAAAATACGTACGCATAAATTTAGCTATATGTACAGACGGCACAGTACATATATACACACAGCTTTAGCCTCTGTCTGTCTGTCTGTCTGTTTGTATGTCTGTGGGTGTCGGAGGGTATAGATATATAGATACGCAATCGGCGTGAGAATGAAAGTGGGGGAAGGGGGGATTAAGGGCACTTTCCAGGCATATTTTTAGGAAAAGGAAGGAAAGGGGAAGGTGTGGTTACAGCTAAAGCCGCAGTTATTCTGGTAAATCAGAGTAATCTCAGTATTCTCTCAAGGTATTCTGAGAACAGGGAAATTCAGTTTTAAGGGACCTCTTAAAGTTCCTTATTGTTTTACAAATAATCGCTTCCTTAATAGGTTTAATATTTTATATCAATTTTAGTTTAAATAAGTAATAATAATAATTAGAAATTCCATTCCCTGCCATATAATAATTATTAATAATAATAATAATAAATAAATAAAAAGTCAATTATTAAATGTATTTTATAGAAATTCCAGATTAAATCAGTAATAATAATCATAACTAGAAATTCCATTCCATACATTATAATAAATATTGAAAATAAAAAAATATTAAATTATTAGATGTATTTTATAGAAATTCCAGATTAAATCAGTAATAATAATGATAATTATGCTAGTTATTTAACCATACAAATATCCTTTGGGCCTCTTCCTTTCCCTACCAACTTAGCCACAATTGTATACTATATGGGGTCTAAAGTAAATTACCTACATATTTATGACACGAATAGCGCCCAAGTATTATCGCTGCTGCACTTTGACCTTAGGCAATGGCGCCATTTGTGGCACGCCACCAAATTGTTGCACGCCTCCAGAATTTCTCTGCAAAAATACCACTATTTACCATTTCCATTTGCCATTAACCGGTATTGCGCATTCGCCGCGTGGACTCGGAGCTTTCGCGCGAACTTTCGCCCGCCCACTGATGACGTCTGCAACCCCCCAAAATCGTACGTGTATATATATGTATGTGCATATATACCCCTCATTAGCATACGCGATTGAATGGGAAAAAGTAGGGAAAACAATGCGGGGTCTAATCAGCTGTTTTACCAACCGCAGCTGTGCCGTGTAATATCTATATATACACACATCTAAATCTATATCTATATCTATATCTATATCGTTTTTTCTCATCCACAGGGTCTGGAATTTTTGTGTCACCCTCCGGTTTACTGGTTCGCACTGGTTCCGTTGGAGTTAGCTTTATAATCTGGCTTGCCTGTGGTGTGCTCTCCCTGCTGGGTAAGTTAACCTAACCCCAACCCCTGGTACAAAGCAACCCCCAAAAATTGGGAGCCACGTGCAAGTGACCCACTTATCGCCGCCAAATCCCAAAATCCGACCCTGCACTCATCACAACTTGTTGCACGGCTGGCAGAGGGCCAAACTTTCGCGGAATATCACACCTCGCAACGAAGTGCACTATACACTGGGAGAAATAAATCGTTTTCCCCGCCAAAGATTTTTTTTTTTTAATATTTTTAACTATTAAGATCCTTTTATGAATTTTAAAAGCCAGAACTAAGAAATCATTGATCTTAAATCAACAATCATACCAAGTTGTATCCTTATAGACCATATTTTATATCATATCTTATGACATCTAGGTCTAAAATCAACAATCATACCAAGTTTTATCCTTATAGACATCTAGATCTTAAATAAACAATCATACCAAGTTTTATCCTTATAGACCATATTTTATATCATATCTTATGACATCTAGGTCTAAAATCAACAATCATACCAAGTTTTATCCTTATAGACCATATCTTAAATAATATTTTATAACATATAGATCTTAAATAAACAATCATAACAAGTTTTATTCTTATAGACCATATTTTATATCATATTTTATAGCATCTAAACCTCCTCCACTTTTCAGGCGCTCTGGCATACGCTGAACTTGGCACGATGAACACGTCGTCGGGGGCGGAATGGGCCTACTTTATGGACGCCTATGGACCGGCGCCGGCGTTTCTGTTCTCATGGGTATCGACTTTGGTGTTGAAGCCATCTCAAATGGCTATAATATGCTTATCATTTGCACAGTACGCCGTTGAGGCCTTTGTGACGGAATGCGATCCGCCCAGGGGCGTGGTCAAGATGGTCGCCCTGGTGGCAATTGGTAAGGATCTTTTTAGGGATCAATGCAGGATCTGAAAACCATAAATCACTAATAGCATACATTTACACTACCCTTGGAATATTTGGTAATAATACTGGATCTGGAGGTTGTTAGCTGCTGCATTTGGGAGCATTTTTGTCCAAGTTACAGCAAAAAATAGATGAAGAAAATCAAATTTTTACCAAAAATCAAAATACTGATCTTTTACCCAAAAAAATTAGTCTTTTGGTCATAAAAATGTAAATAATGATCCAAATATGGAGTGTCCTACCTTGTTGAACTCGTTATTAAATTCTCAATCGATTGACATTTAAAGCTAGAAATTTTTAAATTTTGCCATTTTTTGCAAAAAATCCTGTTGTAACCCCTTTTCAAAAATGTGAAAATTGGGTCCAAAATTAATATTTTTCAATCGGACGGAAAGTGCACAGATATTAATTATTAGGTTGTTAGCTACTCAGAAAGGTACGCTTTTTTGATTTGGGACCATTTTTGTCCAAGTTACAGCAAAAAATCTATTAAAAAAATATCAAATTTTTACCAAAAATCAAAATACTGATTTTCCACCCAAAAAAAGGAGTATTTTGGTCATAAAAATGTAAATAATGATCCAAATATGGAGTGTCCTACCTTGTTGAACTCTTTATTTAATCCCCAATCGATTGACATTTAAAGCTGGAAATTTTTAAATTTTACCATTTTTTGCAAAAAAACATGACTTTCCTGGACTTTCCTTTGATTTGCTATAAATTTATATTTATATATTGAGAAGATACATAATCATTTCCTGTATTGATCCCGCCGCCCCATCTTTTCTAAATGATACCAATGACTTTCGGTTTCCTCTCGGTACAGTGATGATCCTGTTCGTGAACTGCTACAGCGTCAACCTGGGAATGGCCGTGCAGAACGTGTTCACCGCCGCCAAACTGGTGGCCGTGGTGGTCGTGATCTGCGGCGGAGCCTGGAAACTGATGCAGGGCAACACGCAGCACCTGTCGAATGCATTTAACGGCCCGATGCCGAATGTGGGGGCCATCGCCACGGCCTTCTACACGGGCCTGTGGGCCTACGATGGCTGGAACAACCTGAACTACGTAACGGAGGAGATCAAGAACCCCAGCAAGAACCTGCCGCGCTCGATCATCATCGGCATTCCGCTGGTGACGCTCTGCTACGCGCTGATCAACATCTCCTACCTGGCGGCCATGTCCCCGCAGGAGATGATCGAGTCGGAGGCGGTGGCCGTCACCTTCGGCAACCGCATCCTGGGGGCGCTGGCCTGGCTGATGCCCCTCAGCGTCACCATCAGCACCTTTGGCAGCGCCAACGGCACGCTCTTCGCAGCTGGCCGGTAAGGAACTACTTGCAATCTGCAAAATATACATAATAGCCTGCGGTCACACGCCTATCTAGTATTGGGCACACGGTTTTTGTCTCTTTCGTGATTTACTTTTAAATGAGTTTATAAGATATTCCAACTCTATTCGATTATAAAATATCTCGCAATTTGCAAAATATATCATTTATTTATTTTATAAAAATCTCTATAGAATATATTCGCAGTCTATGCGATTATAAAAACATTAGGAAGACAAAGTTATATTTGCTTTTTATTTTTAACTGTATCAAAAAATATGATCTTAATTATATTAAATAAATATTATACATTTATAATTTATTATCATTCCAGCCTGTGCTTTGCGGCCAGTCGAGAGGGTCACCTGCTGGATATTCTCTCCTATGTCCATGTGCGCCGTCTAACACCTGCTCCGGGGCTGATATTCCACGTGAGTGTCTAGAACTACCTCTTTAGCACATAGTACCAATACAAAAATTAGCCAATTCCTGAAAATAAATATTCTCAAATGTATCTATTACCACATCCATGATATTCCTTCTCCCCACTAATTATCCCCACTCATTTGCTCGATAACCCATGTGAATGTGATGCTATCCAAACCGATCCGATATCCTCGTTCTAAACTCTCCCCTCTTTCTCTGTATCTTTCTCTGTGCGCATTTATCCCCGTCTCCAGTCGCTGATTGCCTCGGCAATGGTGCTGCATGGCACGATTGATTCGCTGATTGATTTCTTCAGCTTCACCGCCTGGATTTTCTACGGCGGGGCGATGCTGGCCCTGATCGTGATGCGCTACACCAAGCCCAACCATCCGCGGCCCTACAAGGTGCCGATCATCATTCCCGTTGTGGTCTTGGTCATCTCCGTGTATCTCGTGGCGGCACCCATTTTCGAGACCCCGCGCGTTGAGTACCTCTACGCCCTGCTCTTCATCTTCGCGGGCCTGATCTTCTACGTGCCGTTCGTCAAGCTCGGGATGACGCCGAGGTTCATGAGTAAGTTGCTGTGGAATTATAATTGTAGAATTAGAGAAACCACACAAGAGAAGTAAGAAATCTAATATCAAGAATATGAAACGCGAATTCTTCAGGATTTTTATTCTTTAAAACTAAATCTTTGAATGAAAGTGCTAGTACCTAGAATATAAAGCGCGAATTCTTCAGGATTTGTATTCTTTAAAACTAAATCTTTGAATGAAAGTGCTAGTACATAGAATATAAAACGCGAATTCTTCAGGTTTTGTATTCTTTAAAACTAAATCTTTGAATGAAAGTGCTAGCACATAGAATATAAAACGCGAATTCTTCAGGATTTTTATTTTTTGCTGCCAATTCTTTAAATTGTGGTTTCTCTCGTCTAAATTCCTAGTTGTTTCAAGTTCTAAGTTCCGATTCTTCTCCCCGCAGACAAGGTGACGCTATTCTTCCAGCTGCTGTTGGAGGTGGTGCCCACCTCTTCGATGGCCATGTTCGAGTGAAGAATCCCCCGAAAAGTGCTCAAGTTACGCGTGTTGGGGTCACCAATCTCGGAAGAGAGAAGGAGAGAAGCAAATACATTCACTTAATTACTATACAAACGAGGATATATGAGGAGTGAAGCAGACAAGCTACAAGGATGGGAAGTTAGGCGATGTTTAGGAATGGAACGTTAAGAGCAACCTATATTGATATACTGACGTTGTCGTTGACAAAGTAGTGCTAGAGAAACAGAAACAGAAAACTATTTGAAATAGTCTTTTTATGCTATGAGCTGGTTATATTCAAGATTATATATGAATATACGGATATTTAGTGTGGATACATAGACATTTGTGTATCTTATTGTGTAGCGCGCGTAGGCCAAGTTGCATAGTTTATACAAACGAAACAAATCTATATATACATATATTTTTGTGTTCTATTAGTTAAAGATCCAAGACAAATGACAGAAACAACTGAAAAACTGAAAAAACCGAAAAAACACACATACACACTTGAGCAGTCGAAAGAACATATACATATTTGCCAAGCGGCTGGAAAAGGAAGGTGTTTGGGAAGGGGTTTTGGGATTTGTGTACAGTGCCGCCAGGAATCGCTGAAGACCACCAATATCCGTACAGTACCCACCTAAGCCGACACTCGCTTGTCCTTGTCTCATTTCCCATTTGAATTTTCCGTTGGCGTTACACTATACCCACATAATATACGAGTTTAACGATCTAGAGATCGGCTGGAATAGCAATATTTATATACTATATGTGTGTGATGGAGCGGGGATGATGAAGAAACCCAAGAAGGACGAAAAGCTTAAAACAAACTGAATCCCAACTGAATGTTTCGACCTTTGTGCGACAAAAGCGCCACCTGGCGGTGTGAAATTCGTAGGACTGCAAATAGGCATTAAAGATTTGTAATTGATACCAAAGTAGGGTAAACAGAAAACAAACACTGAGAAAAACTGAAACAAAAAAATAGAAAAAAAGAAGAAAAAAGGGAAAAGCAAACATAAATATAAATACCACTATGGATACTTGTTAAATACATTTTTTTTGCGACCTCTGTCTGCTTTGACAAATCGTTGCAACCAAAGCTAGAATTAGACTTAGAGAGACGGTTATGCCATTACCATGCCATTTTTGTTTACAATTTAAATTTGTTTTCGGTTACAACACGAGTTAGAAAAAGACAGCAGATACAGGTGCCGTCTCGCTCGCACCCAAAAACAAGAATTTACATTTTTCTTTCAACATTTTCTTTTTTTTTTGCCATGCTCTCATGTTCTCAATTGTCTGAAACCGATATACAAAATAAATTTATATCCTTACCTATTTATAGGGATACTACAGAACTTAAAAACACACACATAAAAATATATATTTATATAATTTGTTAAGTTTATAAATTTTATAATTTTATTACCAAATATTTACAATGAGCTAAAACGGTAACCAGAACAAATCGAAAATCTCTATCTATACATGTACCTACCACCTAAACAAACAAAACAATTGTATTATGTAAACCAGAAATTGACGAAATAAAGTTTTTGAAACACACATCTCTTTCTCTATATTTGAGATCTTAATATTTTATATGTACATTAAAAGATTCACTTTGATGACAACAAAGCTATAACAATAATAAATTATACAACAACCTCATAGGCATTTTATACGAAATGTTGGACATTCAAGTGCTTATTATAAGAAATGCTGTGAGATAACTTTCGACTACGTCTGCCTTTTCGCCTGGCGGTTCCTTTCGGTGGCGTCGAACTCTGGAAACAGGATCCCGATCTCTCGGAGGGCAGAGGCCTCGCTGTCGGATCCATGGCAGGCATTGCGCGTATCGGACAGACCGTACAACGCTCGAATGCAGTTGGGATCGCTGTAGACGGCCCGGAACACCTTGGTGGGTCCCAGGAGACTGCGCCACTTCTGGATGCAGGCCTCCGACTGAAGGATCAGAGCATAGCAGGGTCCGCTGGGTGAGGTATACAAATGTTTGTATATGATATTATATGTTATGATATACATAT
Organism: Drosophila prostipennis; assembly: GCA_037075205.1. Classification (NCBI taxonomy): domain Eukaryota; kingdom Metazoa; phylum Arthropoda; class Insecta; order Diptera; family Drosophilidae; genus Drosophila; species Drosophila prostipennis. The sequence continues at coordinate 240,213 of JBAMCJ010004451.1, forward strand.
GATAAGATATGATATGATATGATATGATTTTGTAAGATATATGTTGTAATATTATATGATATGATTATATATGTGAGTGCATAGCAGGGTCCGCTGGGTAAGATATACAAATTTTTACACTTGATATTATATGATATGATATATGTATGAAATGATATGGTATATGATAAATGATAAGAGATGATAAGATATGATATGATGAGATATGTATACAAATGTTTATAATTCTTTATATATGATATTATATGATATGATATAATATATGATAAGAGATGATAAGATATGATATGATAATGATATATACAAATGTTTTTAATTCTTTATATATGATATTATATGATATGATATGATATATGTTATAATATTAAATGCTATATGATTATATATAGTAGATATATATGGATTCTAACCTGTTCATAAAGCTGGTGAGGCGGTGGTAGAAGAATTTGCCCTGGTGCTCCGCGTAGAACCGCTCCGAGAGTTCTTTCGTAATGCAGACCTCCTTCTGGTCGAGGACCGTGAAGTTCTGGGAGATCAGCGCCCGGATCTGCTGCATCGCATAGGTGTTCCGCAGCACGTGCGGCTTGATCAGGGCCAGGGTTATTTCCATATCTGGAATTCCAGCTTAATATTGGCAGTTTATAATTTTAAAATGTAAACAAATTGGCTAGGCGATTGCCGTTGAGATGGAACTATCGGCTGGCGATAGTTGAGAACACCAATCGAAATGTGCCGGTCTCCACTGGTGCAATTATTTTTAAAAATAATTAAAATATTTTATATTTCTTTAATTATTAAAAGCTATTTTTCATTATTATCAACTATTTATAATTAAAAACTGGTGGAAACACACACAAAACCCTATCGATAGCTTATCGATAGTTGCGCCATCCGTTCGCGGCGTTTACCACCACTGGCCAATCAGCTGTTCGGCATTACACAAGCAGCCGCCTTTTAGTCGAATTTCCCTTACTTTTACCCCAATAATTTGAATTAAAACCGCACAATGCCGTTCATGAAGGGCCGCGAGCCCATCCGCAGGACTCTGAAGTACCTGAATGCGGGCAAGCTGGTGCTCAAGGACAAGGTGCGCATCTTCAGCGTCAATTACAACACATACGGCGAACATCACGCGGGAGCCAGGTACTATAATTATGATTTAAGCTATAAATCGTGAACTATATGATCTTACATGATCCACAATACTCCGCAGGGACTTTGTGTTCTGGAACATACCGCAGATCCAGTTCAAGAACCCCGAGGTGCAGGTGCTCACGATGAAGAACATGACGCCCTCGCCCTTCGTGCGCTGCTACTTCGACGACGGCCGGGACATGCTCATCGATGTGGACGGACGCAACCGGGACGAGATCATCGAGCATTTGGTCCAGGTGGTGGGCAAGACCCGGTAAGCAGGTGTCCTTCCCTCCCCCATGGAGTGGCCGTGCCCAGTTCCTCAAGAACTTGGAATTCATAACATATTTTCACATAAACTAGAATTTATTACTTATCTTTGGTTAGGGAAATTCTTACAGGTGTCCCAAGATCGGGATAAGATCGTTCCTTTTCCTACAAGGGTTTCCCTTCCCCTAGTTCTTCAAGAACTTGGAAGTCATAACATATTTTCACATAAACTAGCTGTTATTACCAATCTTTTGTTAGGGAAATTCCTTCGGATGTCCCAAGATCAAAACCAAGATCCCTCAGATCTATCTAATTAAGTCAGGCTTTATTTGTAGTACAATTTTTCAACTAATTCTTGCTACTTATCGGAAGAAATCTACTTTTCCTCAATTTTTTCCTACAAGGGATTTCCTTCCTCTAGTTCTTCGAGAACTTTCATTTCCAATCCTATTTTTCCATAAACTAGCCTTTATTAATAATGTGTCGTAAGAGAAATTCTATCTTCAAGTATTCCCCCGTCTATGAAATACCTTTCTAATGTGTAATATTACAAGCACATGCAAGAACTCCTTGAATATTATTTTATATTCCCTTTTTTATAGGGAAATTTCATCCATTGAACTCCTTGAAACCCTGTGATATTGTCAGACCAATCGAATCAATTCAGGCTTTATTTATCAACCAGTCCTTGGCTATGAATTTCTTATTATTAAGTACAAAATATGGCAGTCGAAATGAACTTTGCATACTATTAGTCCGGCTAGTCGTGGATCAACAATATTCGATTATGAGAAGCCGGCGTTGGTTTCTGGTTCCAATAGGCAGCTCATATTTCGGGGATTAAACGAGGAAGTGGATTTACAGGCTTTTACATTTCATCTGTATACAAATTCGCACAGAACTCTTTCATCCCGCTTAAAGAATAAGTTTTGGGCAGTAAACAACTTTTCCATTCCCAGCGAGACTTTGGATGCAGAGGCGCGACTCAAGGAGAGCAAGGACAACCCGGCCAACTTTGGCTACGGATGCGGCCGCCACTGCATCTGCGAGGTGCCGGGCCAGGTGGCCTGTCCGGGAACCGTTCCGCTGCCCGATCACATGCGCGGCAAGGTCAAGTTCGCACCCAAGTAGTTCAGATTGTTCCTGATTCTTTTTTAATAAATTAATTGTAAAACTACACCTGCTGCAAGGCTCGTCTGCTGAGGTAGCGCCCTAAGTACTAAGGATTTTAGTGGCTAAGAGGAGGATCGGAGGATCTAGCGCCGCTTGGGCCGCTGCTGTCGATGATATGGGGCCGAGGACTTGCCGTAGCGCTGCGTTCCGTCGCGGTCCTTGTTGAACTGGTAGCGCTGGATGAAGGGCACGTTGGCCTCGCCCCTGCCGCCCGCCGTGTTCAGCTCGAGATTGTCGTCCGTCTGCCGCTCCAGCAACTTCAGCTTGGCCTCGATGGCGCGAATGGCCTCGGTTTTGCTGATCTTCTCCTCGCGCTTCCCCGTCCCCAAAGCTGGTATCTCCAGGCGCGGCTTGGGCTTCTGCAGGTCATCCTGCGAGTGAAGGAGGAAGTTTTGCTTTTAGTAAGTTAGAAGGATGGCAAGTCCTGGCTTCGCTCACATATTTGATGTTCTTGGCCAGGCGCACGGCTATCGAGCGGTTTCCCACGCTGGTTCCGTCCAGTTTCAGCAAGGCATTGGTGGCTCCTTCGTTCTGAAAGGGATATTTACATATTTGTTAGTCGTGTAAATGGTAATTCATATTCTACGATTGGCTTTGCACTGTTAAAGATGCTAGATACTAGAAATAATCATGATTTTCAAAGGTTTGGGTATACATTACTTCTTCTATTACCAAAAAAGATCTCTTTTTAAAAGGGTCCTTTCTTTTAAGTACCCAAAAATGTTTCTTGACTAGGTTTCTGTGTCGAAATATGTGGTGTTTATCAAGTAATCAAATAATACATAAAATATTCACAAATATCAGATGCAAATGTTGCTTTAGTAGGTGTGTACTTAGTTGATATAAATAATTTACGTTGGAATTCATATCCCTAGTTCCCTTAATCGCCTTTTTTCGCTGTCCCTAACCAAAAAGTACAGAATTAAGATATGGAAAAGAGCAAATGTTCCTTGAAAGAGGTTCTTTACTTTAAAAGTACCCTAAAATGGTACATAAATATGATATGGTTGAAGCAAATGTTCCTTTAAAGAGGTTCTTAAGCTAAAAAGTGACCTAAAATTTTGATCTTAACTGGATAATGCAACCGCTGCACCGTCTGCGTCTGGTTGCACCACCAAATGCAGCGTACCCACCTGCGCGAAGGTGACGAAGGCGTAGCCTCGGGATTGTCCCACCATGGGACCGCCCTTGTGGAACAGCATGTCGAACTTCTCGATGGCGCCGCATTTTTGCATCAGTTTGAGGAGTTGAAACCGATAGGGGGCAATGCAAAAGGAACTATTAGTTTGATTTTTATTAACAGGAGAGCGTTTTTCGGCCACAACTTACTCGGTGATGCGGGAGTCCAGGTTGCCCACCCAGATGCGTCGCGTCTCCTCGGAGTTTCCGCCGATTCCACCGCCTCCCGAGCCACTCGATCCTGCCTGCGAGGACATTTTAAGGGCACTCTTAAGGATCTCGAATGCGGATTACAGAGACTTGGCCATTTTGTTTGCAAAAAAAAAAACTAGAAACTAGAGTTCGGCAGTGTGGCCAGATGAGCTTTGGTCTTCACCCTAAATAATCTCAGCGTCGATTTCCCCCTAAAAAATCCTGTTTTTCCCCCAAATCAAAGAAATTTGTTTGTTTTAAATATCAAAGGGTCTATTTATTAAATTATTGAGCGAATTTTGATAACAAGTAAAACTTTACTTACTCTAGTCTATAAACTGCATACAAAATCCGCCAAATGAGCAGTTCTGAAGTACTTTTTTCCAGATAAAAAAATCGTACCTTAAAAATTCTACCCCCTTAAAAATGCACTTAGGTCCTAGGAAGTTAAAAGAAAACACCAAAATCTAGGGGAAAACATCGAAAGAGGGAACATTACAGTTGAGAAAATTTCTTTACCTTCGATGGTGAGGTGGGTGTACTCGCTAACCAGGTTGTTGACACTGCTAAGAATATAAAAACCGCCAAAAGAGCTTCTTTTAAATTTGATAAAAGTTTAAAACTTTTATTTTTTGTTTGTTTTTTTACAGATTTTTCGCCAGTTCTGAAGAATTCTGCTTTTAATTACCATTTACACAAAATGTTTGATCGGCAAATAATGAAAAAGGTATGTTTTTTTCATTATTAGCTGCAAGAACAAAAAACAAAAATTTGGCTCTTCTGGTTTTCGAATGTATATCTAATCTTTTTAAATACACTTAAAAAGTACCTACAACTAAATTCTAAAACTTTCAATTTTTAAAGGTTCGCCCACTTCGCAGCCAGCAAAATGGATTCAAGCGTCTTCAAAAAAGGGATGACAAACCGAGAGAAATCCGCAAAAGTCCTTGAAATATGCAACAGCCGTCCTGGGGACACAGGATGGAGATAACTTGATGGGGACTCATGTAGACACTGCTAATGCGCATTGTATGCGATAAGTTCTTCTAGTTCCCCTTGGACAACTTCCGACGTCTTCATTTCTGGACACTGACTGCGATGCGAGTGCAGAAATGCAAGTTATTTCTATGGAAAGGGTAAGTTTGGCCATCTAGTCGTTATATGGGTTATAAATCCAAAATGAAAGAAGATATTAAAAAATTTAAATTTTGACACAAAGAAAAAAATAATTTTCTATTACATATTTAAATTAAATAAGAAAACGTTGTATTTAACATAAAACCTATTTAATTGAATGATTTCATTTTAAAATATTTGAATCATGGTGAAAAATATAAAATACAATTTTCGTCATATTTACTTAAAATATTTAACGTCATTAAAAGAAAGAATTTCATATTAATTTCGATGTTTAACATATTGAATTTCATATTTTAAATTAATAAAAACCGCAATGGTTGAAAAACAAAATGAAATATATTTAAATTGAATATGAAAACTTATAATTTACTACACTTTCATCAGTAAATTTCATATTAATTTCAAAGTTTAACATATTTAATTTCATATTTTAAATTAATAAAAACCGCAATGGTTAAAATCAAATAGTGAAAAATATTTAAATATGAAATATTTGAATTTACTACGCTTTTATCAGTAAATTTGCACATTTTAGCTCCTCACAAGCTATGAAATATTATTTAGGAATCCAGTAAAAAAAATCTAGTTCCATTATAGGGTATTTTTCGAGCGAGGCTTTAGACGAGAACTAATGCTTTGCTAGTCGCTCCACATGTTAGTTTTTGGCCCGGTCCCATCTCTGCGTTCCTGTCTTCACAAATTACCGTCGTTGAGCTGAAGCACCACTAACAAGCAGATGGGATGGGGAAATGGTCCTGGATGCAGATGAGTTAGAGAGCGCTGATAAAAAACGGGCTCTTGATCTTTGTCCCAGCATCCAGCATTTATTTAAATAATTCACCGAGACGCCGGGCTCCTTTCCGTTCCACGATGCATATCGAGTTTGTCCAGCCGGGACTCGAGCACTCGCATGCATATGTACACTGATAAAAAAACGTAGTCATATTCAATTTAAATATTTTGCGGTATGCTTTTTATCCATGTCGGTTTTTATTAATTTTGAATATGAAAATATTTCATTTAACATTTATAGGTAATTTAAATATTTTAAAACTTGATTTAACCAGAGAATAAATAAATAAACTTTGATTTAAATATGAAATTTTTTTTTTCATGACGTAAAATATTTAAAGTATATATGATCAACAACGAACCTTAATTGAAATATTTTCAAATTAAATCATGCAATATAATATGTTTTATATATTAAATATAATGATTTAGTACTTAATTTAAATATGTACTACGAAACTTTGCATTTAACATGCAGATATTCATTTTAAATAATAATACCAAACGATATATATAAAGTCCAGTTCATGAAGTTCCTTGAGGTCTAAATTTTAAATAGTGTGTACATTTTTAACGAGATTTCCTAAACGAATATTTGTTTAGAATCGAAATAAAATATTATATTCACAGTGTATCTCAGAAAAATGCATTTTAGTATGCATGCTGCAATTTCTATAGCCACATCCTGCTCCTCCGCTCCGCTCCTTGTTCGTATGCCAATTTTTTATGGCTGAGAGCTGGGAGCAACATGTTGGTCATTTTCTGCATACGTAATTCCTACAGCAAATCACTTTATGGCGCCAAAATGGCAATTTAGTGGGTGCGCAGGTCATACGAATTACCATTGAAACTTTAAGTTGACAATTTCTCGATTGAGAAATCCAAAAGTATTTCAAAAGAGAAAAGGAAATGCCAAAATAGGTGCCTGAAAGTATGCAGTGATATATTAATTATATGAGTTTATATCTCCTTCGAGCTAAAAATATATTGTTGCATACTTTTAGACACCTATTTTGATTTTAAAAATACATTTGAAATACCTACATTTTTTTCTCTTTACTATTTTCGTAATTTATGAAACCTTTCGTCGTAAGCAAGTGCTTCCAATTAGCGTTAGGATTTCATAATTTCCTTCCAAGGAAATGCTCTACGAAGTGAATTTCCGTTGCCGTTTTATTTTGTTTCTCGGTGGTAGTCCCATACACATGTCCTCACTTATCCACTGCCACGCCCTCCCTCTTATCGGCCCCGTTACGCCCCTTTTAAGCCACTCCCCCCTCCCACATCCCACATCCCACATCCCACAGAGTCTCTTAACCATTTCGCCTTGTGCTCACCGCGCCGGCGGCAAATTGCAAAATGGACACCATTTTTTTTTGGTTCTGCTTTCTTTTTTGGGAACATCGTTTTCTCTTTCTAGTTCATAAATATAACTGCTTTTATAAATGCACACGACTGCACAGAGAAAAAAACTTAAGAAATTAAATCCAAGTTTTGGAATTCCATAATATATATTTTATTTGAAATGAAATTTAGCTTCGAAATCGACTTATTACCAACTTTCCTATTTACCTGTACTCGTATAATAGTTATTTAATATTTCACTTATTTTTTTCCGTGCTTATAGTTTAGATATGCTGATATGGAGAAGGGGGCGTGGCAAGGGCGGGGAAGTGGGAGTTGAGTGGGGGTGACACGCATGCAAAACTTTGTATAGGAAGCAAACCAGTTCAAGTGCTTAGAAAAGTAAAGTCGTCTGGTGACTTAAGTTGTTATAAAAATGCAAATTTTTTACAGCTTTTGCCATTTCCTAGAGCAACATCATGATGAAAAAAGGAGGAGGAGGAGGTTAGATATAGAGTATGCCTGCATGCATGTACATATACTTCATATGGAACGATAACTACACGAAATGGTTGTAATGATTTTGTCATGAGTTTTGTGTTGTGGGGCAGAGACCCGGCTGAAAGGAAGGAGGCAGGAGGCAAGACGACCACAGGGAGCTGGCTGGGAAAGCTGGAAAAGCTGGGAAAGCCAAAGGAAAGCCGGACATTCTAAGTGGCAGTGGACAGAGCACTGCGACTGACAGCCGAATCGCAAGCAGCTGTGCTGGTAAAGGTACTACATACTGGGATTAGCCAAAGGTACAAGGTACATGTACCTAGCAAGCAGTAAATCGACTGCTTGCATTGCATTCCACTATTTGTCCATAACTTTTTAATGAGTTTTACAATTTCAAAAATTTCTTTTACATTTCGATGGGTATTTTACTCAAACTTGATCCCAAATAAATAATTTTGGAAAAAGAATTACCCAAATCGAAATGCATACATTTCCTTCATCACTGTCCAACAAACGACGAAGACAGCGATTCTCTCGAAGACCTTCAAATTATGGTCACGTCTTTGGCCAAAGTCTGCGCCTGGCATTCGGCACTTGATAGTCCCGAATATATAATATATGGTATTTGTATCTGGCACATGTTCGGGGATTTGACTTGCGGCTTCTTCTTAATGCAGTTACTCATAATATGCGGTCTGACCGCAGTTTTTACCACGTTTGCTGCAAATTACAAGTGTCGACCGCATTTTAATTAATTTTATTTAGCTTGATTTACTGAAACTTACCACACTTTTGCATCTGGCAGCGACTTGATTATTAGTTCGAAGAAAATTAAGGAAGTGTATTCTCAATATTTTACTAAAGGTTATCAAATTAAATAAATATATTAAATAAATAGAAAATAAAAGGGATGGAAAGATTCCTTAATATCTTCACAACTCTTATGCAAATTTATTTTAATTTTAAACCAGAAGTATTACAGAAATCGAGAATTTCGTAATTAAATAGTTTTTAATTTGTCTATTTTTATGCCATTTTGCAAAGAGTCAAAAGTTAAAGCCATGCGCTTCGCAGCAGCATTAAAATAGAGAGGGATATGCACTAAAAAGAAGAGGAAGGTCCTGCGTGTGTCCTGGCCAGGAGGCTGGCTGGCAGGATGTACGAGAGCATTATGCGATAAATGTGCATTTTTGTGAGTTATTCAAATTATGTATGCCCATCGGTGTGTATCTATCTTGGCCTGCTCCTCCTTTCTCCTTCCTCCTTCGTCCTTCGTCCGTTTCGTCCTGTGCACGGTTCATTTGTGCAAGGCTTGTGCAATTTATGACAGCGTCTAGGATCAGGACATGGAAATATGAAGGCAATAAAATGCCTCAGCCAAAAACTCTGGAACGTGAATGCAAAGTGGGTGCAAAGGGGTGGGATGCTTGAAGGACGAAGTGCCCGGTCCTTATCGTCCTTAGCATCCTGCAAAGGTGTTGCAATGCCCATCGAGAATGCCAAAGGGCAGACCATCTCAGGATGCCAGGATGCAAATTAGTTAGCAACAATTGAAGGCGGAAACGAGACAGTTTGAGCAACACTCTGATATTCATTTGAATTAAAAACTATTCGACGAATTTCTAGCATCAATTTCAAGAGCAAGCAGTAAGGAAATTAATTTTAATTATATTTATTAGAAGGTAATTCATGGAGCAATTTTGACTAGAAATCAAAAAAGGGGAAAATATTCATTATTAATATAATATTCATTAAAGAGTTATGAGAAAATAATGGAATGGCCAATGCAAGCAGTGCAAGCAGTCGCTTTGCTGCAGGTCCTTCTCCTTGCATAACTCTGTTATCTTTAAACATTTTTTTATTTTTTAAATTAAAAAAAAAAGTTATAATTACTTACTTTAAGACACCACAAAAAGAACTTGAATACAAATTTTCTTTCTTGTGAAAATAAAATCCCATAAATTTAGTTATTTTTCCTGATCAAAGTAACCTTTTTGGTTGAATGTCAGGGGGCTTAGGGGGTCTGGACTTGAATATGATCAGTATACCTTTACTATTTCAAGCGAAAACACCACACACCACACAGTTTTACCTAGAATAGTTTATTGTCGCTTTTTTTTTTTATCAATTTCGATAAAAATGGTCAAAGTTCGGCCCAATTCGGTTAAGGGGCCCCAACATGTGAGTACTAAATTTTGGTTCTGAATTTTAGTAAGCTCATTGAAACGCAATTATTTCAAAAAAGGCTCATGAAATAGGCAAAAGGCGAGTCTGTCGAAATATGTTATCTAGACGGGCCGAAAGAGTTCTTCAATCCTTTCTCAAAAGCGAGCTTCATTACGGATATTGCAGGATATTACAGGAAATAAAAAGGATTATAATTCAAAGAGACTGGCTGCAGGTGCGAAGGAGATTTAAGATCTGTAAAGATGAGATTAAACAGAAATTCGAAAATATTTCCCTAATTTTAAAGCTTTGCAAACACAGCCATGTTAATTAGTTAATTAACGAGCATAGTTGAATGCCAAGGCAATGAAACAAGAGGGCTTCTCCTCCAGGATCCTCCAGAATAGGTGTTATAATGCCCATAATATAACTGGAATGCCAAGGTGCCAACTGTCTGCAGATGCAAATGCAAATTAGTCAAGCTGAAGATGCCGACAGATTTTGATTTTAATTTTAATTAAAACTTATTCGAGGAATGCCATCAGCAGCAGCAACTGCAGCAGCAGGAATCTTTAACAATAATAAGGCATGACGAGTGTTGCATAAATTTATCCAGCACATAATGCACTCCTTGTTGTGTGGGTGTGTGAGTGTGGGTGTATCTGTGTGAGTGCATATCCATCTGAGGAATCTTTATCCCACCCAGTTTTCAGTATACACACAAAAAAAAAAGCATGTCGCCGTAAAATTGATATGGGCATGTAAATTTCAGGTTATGCCATACGCATATCGTTTTAAAATGAAATGCCCATTTCAAGCATATAGAATTGATGTTATATAATGTAAAATCGATCTACGTTTCATATCGATTTTTTTTTGGGTGTAGGATGGGATGAAATACTCATTTCGAGCATATCGAATTGATATTATATAATGTAAAATCGATTCACGTTTCATATCGATTTTTTTTTGGGTGTAGGATGGGATGAAACATGAAAACTAACGGTTACAAAACCATATAACAAATTACATTCTGCCGACGCTGGCTGCTTCGCATCTTAGCAACTGGGCTAAAGAGCGAAAGAGACGGGCTGAGCGGGGTGCGAAAGAGAGAGAGAGAGGCGGGCTGCTTTGATTATGTGAACCCTGGCGAAATGACTTCTGCTCCTCGCTTTTCTTTGACGTCGCCGTCTTCAGCATTTGGGGGCGGCAATAAAAAGCACAACATAAATGTGAGAGCCTTTTCGACATTTCGACTGTGTTTCCAGCTTCAGCCTCAGGCGATCGACGCTCAGTTATCCTGTCTTAAGGATTTAAGATCCTACAACCTACAAAAAAAAATTTTTTTATTTTTTTTTTAAGGTTTTAGCATTTTAATATTCTTAAATTAACTGAACATATATGATTTAATGGTTAAGAGCCATATAGCCTGTTTTCTTTTATTTAAGATTCTTTAAAATATAATTTAAAATATGTTTATTTTTCTTATGAATTCTCTTTTTTTTAGCTTTTTGAGATGTGGTATCTTAAGGACTTTTCATTTTATAAAACAAACTTTATTTGAGTGTTTAAGATTTTCAATTTCTAGGTTAATAGTTTTAATATTCAAAGATTTAATTTAGTATTTTATTATTTATTTTTCTTATGATTTTTAATACGGGAATTAGTTTACTTAATTCCGATTCCAAAACTCCCAAGTATTGTTACCAAGATTGAAGACAAACCGAAAGTGCAAGAATTGTAATGAACAACAACAACATCAGCCATATAATATTGCGTAAATTGTGGCAAGTTCTCCCAGGCTCCAGCGAATTTTCTGGGTTATTTTCAGGAGTGGGAACGCAGGATATTGAAGATGAGGATATGCGAAGATTTTTCCATTTTACAGCGGCAGGAAACTTTTTAATTATCCTTGTGTGGGTGTGTGTGTGTTGGTGTTGGCAATTAAAGCCATATAAAAATGGCTGCCACCTTTTTTCGTTCTGCTCTGTCATCCACAATCAACTTTATCCCCATCTCAAGCTAAAATTAAAAATACTTTCGCTTGCTTTTTGGATTGGGATTTAATGGGTCACAGGGTCAGCTTTAACACACACACACACACACAACTCACACTCACTCTCACCAATACCAATACCCACACGATCAATTCAATTTTCGTTCAATTCAATTAGACGGGGAGGATTTAATTGAAATGCCGCCAATGCCGTCGGCCAAAAAGCAAAAAATGGAAAACTTGTCACAAAATGCTGTGCTGTCCAAACAATTTCGTCGTCGGCCTCCTTGGGATGTTAATGCCATTGGGTTTCCGTTTCCACAGTGACCGAAATTGATGTCAATTGATATTGATAATCCATGCATTATGCGCGATAAACAAAGTTAATTGAATCAAAGGCGCTGCCCCTCGCCCCTCACCACGCCCTTTCTCCTTTGTTAATGGTGCGTATGAGCAATGTGCGTTAAGCACGAAATGGAATTTCAAATAAGATTATTGCCCGGCTGTCCGGTGGTATCGATGTCGCCAACATTAACCGATAGTTAACTTTGCTTTTGTGCCGATCGAGGGCCGTTGGTTTGATAAATTCGATTAAACTCTGAGTTGCTGAATTTTTGTTCGATAATTTAGTTTCACTTCTGGGAAAAAGTAAAATATATAAACTTTATATTATTATTTATATTATAAAGGGTATATTAAAAAAAAGGAGACTGGTACTTGAAATAATTAATATAATTTTATATTATTTTTGGGGAGAAAAAAATGTGAAATATATATTTCATATTTATGAATTATTTAAATATTTTGAAATTTTTTAGAAAATTAGAAAAAAAAAAAAAAATTATTATCTTTCGACCTGCTTTTTATATAATTTTGGTAAAAATTGCCTACATTATATTATTTTAAGGGAAACAAATATGATAGGCAAATAATTATTTCAATTAGCTAATTAATTCGAAAGTCTAAAATAATTAAAATAAGGAACAGAAAAATTTTAGTTTTATATAAACATCTTTTTAAGAGCAAACGAAAGCTTAGTTCGATTTTTAATTCCAAAACCCTGACCACACCACGCCTACTTTTGCTAGGAAAAAAGGGGCGTGGGGGGGAGAAAAAAAAAGGGGGAGTGGCAGTCCAAACGGCACCTGCCAAGGCGTCAAAATTAAAAAGTTTCGACAGCGCTTCAACAACAATTTGGCAAGTTTCTTGATGCTTGAAATGAACAATAGTTTTAAAATGCCACCAACCCAGGATAACTGCCTGCCCCCAGGAAAATGGAAAACGGGAAAATCGTAGGAGGATGGGCGGAGGCTGAGGGTTCGAAGAAGGGGCACAGTTTTATGAGCTTGGCAAAAAGTTAGCCAACAATTATTTTTTGTCGGAGCAAACGCAAAAATACGAAAAATCTACATGACACTGAATGAGTTTTCAAAGTTTTCCGGCCAGGATGGAAGGGCCGAAGGCTTAGGTATGGGGAAATTCTGGAGGGCAGAGACAAACGCATTATCGTTTGCCATTCGTAAGTGTCTCCGTGTGTTGGGATGTTGGAAATGTAGAATGGCAGTGCTCCTCCTTGCCGGGCAAATGTGTGTCTAATGCATTTTGAGAGGCGCATTCGTACTCCTATTCTCCAGCTGAAGCCATCTAAATGTTCTGTCAAAGCACACACACCGCTTTCCACATTTCCACTGGGAAAATAAAATTAAGTACGTTTGCTTCAAACAGAAGAGATGTGGGGCAATTACACTAAGTGCACGTAGAAAAGCTGAGATCCCTAAAATGTATTATTAGTGCTAATCGGGAGTGATGTATAGCGTATTAAAATATAAATTAAATTATAAAAAAATGCTTAAAAATTATATTTTACAAAATGTGGAATATTTTAGTTTTATAGTTTGAAAACCTTTCTACAATTAAGAATTTTCTGGAGCAGAGATCCTTAAAATATAAATTAAATGTCTGCTACTCCATTATAAAATTAAGTTTAAAATAAAGCCAGAAATTTTTAAAAATATTTTAGATTTTTTTTATTTAGCTTAGAAAATTTTGTACAATACAGAAATTTATTTACTAACATATAAATTAAATTATAAAATAATGTTAAAAAAATGTGGTATATTTTAGTTTTATAGTTTGGAAACCTTTCTACAATTAAGAATTTTCTAGAGAGATCCTTAAAATATAAATTGAATCTCTTCTATTCCATTATAAAATTATATTTAAAACATTTTTTAAAATATGAAATATTTTAGATTTTTCTTAGCTTTTTTATTTAGCTCAGCAAACTTTGTACAATACAGAAATTTCCTGAGAGTGTTTCAACATCACCCAGTGTCCTTTTTTTACATGTGGTTTAGTTTATCTTCAATTCGCACTGACATTGCACTTTCCCCTTGCCCCCGCACCCGCCCCATCTGCCACGCCCACTAACTCGACCAGGAAACGGAAAGAAATCAGGCACTTTTCATCATCCCCCCTTCAAAGCCCCCAAAAAATAGCCCCTCTTTTACTGCAGCCTCAGTTGTCTGTGCTCTGTTCGTTTTAAAACTTTGCGCAATTGTAATTATTTTTCGATTTGCATGCTGCAGTTTTTCAGTTGTCCAGCAACTTTACAGCAGCAGCAACTGCAGCAGTTAGAGGCAACAGTAACAACAATAAAACTGGCACTTTCAGCTGCCACTTGCAGCAGATTCCACACTCGAGAGCAGCCCAAAAGCGCCCAAAAAACCAGCCACCCACCCCCCAGAAACCACCCCAAAATCCGATGATCCACCGCCTAGACAATGGGGAAAATGCCTGAGCAAATGTTTGGCTTTGTTCGCTTAATTACAAAAATTGCAAAAGCTTCAAATAATTTTGATCAGCTTCTCTCTTGCAGCAGCATTTTCGTGGGAGTTTCGAAACAGTGGCTGCGGTGGTTTTAAAGGGTTAACGATTGCAAGGGGTTGACAACTAATATTTAAAGCAATACTGTAGTGATAATAATAATAATGAATACTTATAATTTATATAGAATATAATAATTCTAAAAAAATACTAGAAATACCAGCCCTTAAAGAATTAAAAAATAAATACCAGAAATACCAGCCTTTAAAGTTAAAACCATTCCTTGGTATATAAAGTCTATAAAAATAAGGCTTAGAAATATTGTAAATAATTTATAATAATAATATAAAAAATAATAGTTCTAAAGAAATACCAGCCCTTAAAGAATTAAAAAATAAATACCAGAAATACCAGCCTTTAAAGCTAAAACCATTCCTTGGTATATAAAGTCTATAGAAATAAGGTTTATAAATATTGAAATTGGAAAATTGTAGGCTTATCGCCATCCCCCCTCTACAATATTCTCGGTGGCGCCTCTGGGCGAGGGGGGTTTTAACTGAATCTCAGCTCGAGACGTTTTCTTCGGACAGGCCACCATATGAGACCGTTTTCTAGTCCAGGGACCCGGCGTCTGATGAAAGTTTCCCCGATGTGGAAAAACTTTGCACGCACTTGGCACATTGTTCGAAGGGGAGAAAGGGGAAGGGGTGGAGCTACCCCCTGTCAAGTGTGCGGTGCTTGTGGTCATCATCAGTCCGGGCAGTCCAAACCCAAAAGCCGAGTGGTGGGGAGGGAGTGGAGCAACATCATCATCAAGTGCATCGAGTGCATGTATGTATGTGAATGTGTGTGGGCAGAGGTGACAGAAAAGGGATAAAGTTGGGTGCTGGGAGATGGAAAGCTGGTAGTACGTCTTCTTCTGGTCCAAAACCCCCCTTTCATTTCCCCCCTGAACTGTTGCAAATGTAACACGAATTTCGCAAAAGGCAGCCGATGTTTAAGTGAAAAAACTGCTACGAAAGTTTTGCAAAAGGGAAAAGGGATAATGGAGAATTTAGGAGAAGAAAAGCAGACAAGAGAGGACAGAGATAAATGGAAAACAAGAGAAATATTCGCAGAAAAACAAACTACTAACACTGTGCAACATTTTTAATGTTTGGAAATGTAACTGCATTTTGGATTTCAAAACCTGAAAGTACTCATCAATACGAGTTAATCCACATACAGCGTTCTTCTGGCTTAGCTCGCGTTTGGATATTATAGCGATTTCAAAATTTCAATTAAAAATTGGCTATATCTCAACAGTCGAATGAAATTTTATCTGTATGTTTTCAGGACTATTATAGGTATTAACCTAAGGAATAAAAATGCTGAACAACGTTTATAGAAAAAGTGCAGCTATCGTGAGATAGGCTTCAAAATGTCGGGAAAAATACCAGATTGTATTTATTGTATTTTAATACCAAATGCTATGTTTTATTTACGTTTTTGTGTCTACAGTTTTATATTCACAGTTTTAACCAAATTTAAGAACTTGTTGTACCTTTCAATGTCTTTATCTTAAATAATGTTAAGGACGCGTACCTAAAACTTGAAGACATATTGCATTTATAGATCAATTTTTACACCAAATCTTTAAATCGCTGTAATATCCGAACGCGAGCTAAGCCAGAAGAGCGCCATATGTGGTTTAACTCGTATTGATGAGTACTTTCAGGTTTTGAAAACCAAACTGCGGTTACATTTTTCGTTGCACTGTGTAATTGGAAAGGAGAAAAAAATATCTTTCTTGGTTTGTATCGCAGAAATCTTAAAAAATACCAGAAATACCAGAAAATTTAAAGGCTGGTATTTCTAGTATTTATTAACCAATACTTCTTAAAATTATAAGTTTATACCGATTTAATTGAGGGTTACCTTATGTTCTTACTAAAAATTGGTCAACAGTTTTCTTCCGGAAATGTTATCTGATTAAATAAACCAAAAACCCAGGTGATTAAACTTTAACATTCAACGTTTACAGTTTCAATCAGTTTTGTATTTCATTTTGGGAGCACATTGTAATTAATTCCGGGCATCAGTCTCGTTTTACACTCTGCTTTTTTTGCGGTAACGTCTCAAGTAGCGACATCCGGTTGTCCTTTTGGCTTTGGCTTTTGTGGGTCTGTTGGGAATAAGTAACCGCAGCTCGGAGTCCTGAATCCTGAGTTCTGAGTTCTGAGCTCTGAACCCCAGAACCCCAGAACCGCTTCGCTCCCCCGGCGGATCCGAGCCCATTTTGTTCCGCTGTTGTGGCCTGGTGTCTGAAATTTAATACTTTTGCACATTTTCTAAACTGTCGTTGGCCTTCCCGCCCCCTTTTTCCCTCTCCCATGTGTGTGTGTGTCTGGGCCTCTGTGCATTTTTCTATTCCCGTTTTCATCTGTGCAACATTGCCACAGAACGAAGCGAAGAAGCAGCAACAGCAGCCGGCCAGGCAAAAGAAGCTAAGGCGAATAAGGAAAAAAAAATATTTTTGCGTTTTTCTAAAATTAAAAAATAGAAGAAAAACGCTGGGAAAATATGCGCGCTCCGTCGCTGCTTCATTGCTGCGGTTGACGGCAGCAGCAGCAACACCAATAGCCGCATCACACAAGGAATAATTCTCTGTTTTCCGGATTAAAAACAAAATTAGGAATAAAGGTGCTCAAAAGTATGCAGCAATATATTTTCAAAACATTTTTGAAGAATACGAGTTATAACTTTAAGATCAAGGAAGAAAATTAGCAATTTTATATATTTTCACAAAGAATAATTCTCTGTTTTCCGGACTAAAGACAAAATTAGGAACAAAGGTGCCCAAAAGTATGCAGCAATATATTTTCATGGATTTTTTCTATTGCATACTTTTGGGCACCTTTTTTTTGGTGATTTCAAAACACCCAATTTTTCATTGTTATAATTTGAGCTATAGCTTCAAGATCAAGAATTATTTTCTACATTTTTTCTCTGTGCAACAACAGTGGCAGCTGCAACTTTGACGTCGCTGCCCGCGCCGCTGCCGAGTTGCAATTTTTATGACATTTCATTTGCATGCCGCGCGCAGCAAAGGCAAAAAGAAATTAAACACAACGGCGTCGAGGGAGAACAGCGAACGGCGGTGGCTGCCATTTTAGTATGCACACAGAATTGTTAACAATATGGCGTTTCGCCCACGCCCCCGCCTCCGTTGGCCACACTTTGTAGCTGCTGGCCCCCTTCTCCACTCGCCTTTGGCTTGATCTCGCAGCTTGGAGCTCGGAGATTGGAAAGTGGAGAGCCTGGAGCTCGGAGCTCGGAGCAACGGGTATTTGCGGCTGGCCCTGCTGTTGGCTGCCCAGGATTTATGGCACACTTTTGACCGATCTGCGCGGGCTTGAAAGCACCTGTACACAGGAGAAAAAAAGAATGGACTTTTAGGTTAATTAAATAGGAATTGTTTTTGTTTTTATCACTTTTGAGGAAACACAAATCGCCCATAAAGGTGTCTAAAAGTATGCAGTGAAAAAGGGACGAAAGCCTTTGGGAAGGCAAATATATTGCTGCATACTTTTGGACACAGTTTCAATATTATTTAACTATTTTCTGGTTCTGTTAAAGCTATAAATTTAATTTTGATTATTTATTATGCAAAAAAAATCTTGAATTTAAAATATTACATGAAATATTAAATGATTAATTTTAAAACATTATTGAAATATTTCATTATATAATAAAATGTATTTAAAATATTACATACGTTAAAAATATCAAATGATTAATTTTAAAATATTTTTGAAATATTGTATTTAAATAGTATTTTTAAGGGGTATGTCCCCTTCGAGTAAATCACATTGACACTCAGCATTTCGAGCTGTGTTGTTCCCCAAAAAGCTTAGCTTGCGCTGGCAGTGTTTGTATTTTTTTAATTAATTCAGTTTTGAGCAATTAGTTTTGATGCGTTGCATTTAAAATTAATTGCAGCAGCGTTAATTGGCTGCAATCTGCCACTTCCCCGGCCAACGGCTGTTCGGAGCTTAGGCAAAATAAGGAGTTGGGAGTAAATACTCGTAAATCAACTAAAAAGTGCACAACCCACAAAAATGTTTCCTTTGCGGCTCATTAAAGGTTAATTTGTTGAGTGCCGCCGAGGGGGTGTGTGGATTTTATGTGGATTTTTTTTTGGGATAACAGATGAGCGGCCGGGCGGCTGTCGTTGAAATACAAAATTAATTATATATGAGTGTGTAATTGCCGGCCCCCTTCCTTCCTTCGCTCGAGTTCTCAGCTCTCCAACTCTTCAGCCGAAGGACTCTAATGTAACACACATGTACACGCAGCTAATCAATTTAATGTGACGTGCCTCACCGTCCTGTCTTTCTGCTTTCTACTTTCTGCGCCTAATTACCCATCGTTGTGGCGGCCCATCGAAAATTTCGACGTTGAAAACCGAGCCTCAAAATCGAATAGTCGATTCCCCGAAAAAACGGGTAGAGGCATCTCATTAGTTTTCACACACAGGAGAAAAGGGGGAGAGCTAATAAGCAATGTTTTTGAAATCTCTTTTAAATTGGTGTCTAAAAGTATGCAACAATATATTTGTAACCCAAAATTGATATGATTTTATGCACTGCATATTTTTAGACACCTATTTTGACATTTAAAAGTGATTTCAAAATCAACCAATAATTAGAAAAATAATATAAATATATTAGTAATCTTTTTAAAAATGTAGGAGCTAGGAATATCAAATATGTTACATTTTCTTACTGTCAGCACTACACTGAAAATAAATCTAAATACTTGAGGTCTTTCTGAAGCAATTTATCTATAATAATATCAATATAAAATCGAAATACGTTGAAAATATATTATACAATTTTATTACTATATTTTTCAGTGCTTGTCCACGTCATTTCACTTTCCTTTCTGTGCTCATTAAAGTGACTTGGTTTTTGCCAGCCGAACTGAACCGAACCATCGAACCATTGACAAGGTAACCGAGCCTCACGAAAACAGTGCCAGCGGTGCGTATGCGTAATATGAAATAAAGATGCTCCGCACGTTCACGTCCGTGTGCAAGTGCCTAAGTGTGGGTAAGTGAGTGAGTGGCATGTATTTGCTAATTAGAGTACGGTTGCGGTTTTCCTTTACAAAATGTCATAAATTCAAACCGAAACGAACACAGACATTTCACATTTCACACACTGAATATACTGAATACTCCGCCATTGGTGGCTTTTTTTTTTTTGGCCAGCTTTATTCTGGAAAATGCGGTTATGACAACCGAGGGCTCACTGTGTCATCCGCCCGCTGGCCTTTTCACCATTGCTGTGGTGTGGCTCCTGCGGTAGGGTTAGCAAAAACTATTCCCTATTTACGGCCTGGGATTCTGGTCAAGTTTGGTATTCCAAGCCAAGGTAAAACAATGCCTGCATTTTCATGTGCGCTGGTGTATCTTTCATTATCTCGATTGTGGGTGTGGGTTTCAATGCCCGAAAATATTTTCCCTGCTGCTTGACATACCGGAGATTAGGCCTCCGCTACACAGAGAAGAATCGGCGTGCGCCCAATGTAAGATGGGCGTGTGCCCGCAGGCATGGTTTGTGTCTTTACTAAATTACAGAATTCCTATTAGAAATCCAAATAAATATTCAATATTTCGTTAATCTAATAGCATGCATTTTGCCATTATTAAACGAGAACATAATTTAGACACATTTAAGCCAATTTAAGTGAATATGAAGTGGCATTTAATGTCGAAAATTGAATTGCTTGTATCGTTTCGGATTAATATGCTTAAAATTGCAGGGAAAGCTAAGAAATTAGTTTATCATTTTTTTTTCTGGGCCGACTACCATTTTCCGACTTTTCCCGCTTTGCCCTGCGGCCTTTGCTTTGATTTTGCGTTCGCTTTGTTTTTTGTTGTCTGCCGACTGTTGACTGCTCCTTTGCTTCTTTGCTGTTTGCATTTGGCATTTGGCGGCCCCACTTGCAGCTGCGACGCCTCCGATGACGAACGAAAGACCCCCCCCCCAATACGATACCATACTCTCCTCTATATGTATTCACGGATCGCCAGAGGGTCCGACGTTGAAGGGTTATGGGGTCACGGGCTCTGGCTGCCCTGGCTTGTTTACGCCCGGCAACTTGTGTTTTGTTTGTTGTATATTTTTGTTTGACAACATCAAACTTCTTTGGCATAATCAACTCGTCGATGGGTGTGTGTGTTATATATACACTCGAGCACACTCACAAACTCTATGGAGTAAAAGATTTAATCAAAGCCCAATAATTACGGTTGGGCCTGGTCAAGTGGCAGTACACCACAAAAATATTATGCAACAAAAGTGGGAAAAACGAATTATCAATACCAGTTTATTCATTTAATTTTTAATGACTTCGAAAATATCATTAGCAAACCAATTTGTTTATTGTTATATTTGAAAATTTTAAAAGTTTGGTTTGATTTCATTAAATAACCATTGCATTTTTTTCTTAAGGTATTCAAAAAAATTACAAAATTAATTCCTAATCGTTATTTTGAAGTATTTAATTTTAAGTGATTTTTTCTTTTCTTTTTATGTATATTTTTAGTAACTTTGTTATATTATATTATATTTGATTTGATTTTTTTTCTTAGGGTATTCAAAAAATAACAAAATTTAATTTATATATATTTCATACCTACCATGGCATTTTTTTCTCAAGGTATCACAAAAAATTACAAAATAAATTCTCAATAGTTATTTTAAAGTTTTTAATTTTAAGGGATTTTTTCTTTTCTTTTTACATATATTTCATACCTTTTTTTCGAGTGTACTGGTTGTGTAGTCTTGGCACGATTGCTTTTGGCTCTCCAGCATTTATTATCGCTCCAGATCGGTGCTGTGTGGGTGTGTGTGTGTGTTGGCCATGTCTGTGTGTGTGAAGCGTACATGAATGAGCATTAAACAATGGCCAATGGACTGACGGAATGACCGAGTGACCAACTGACTGTCTGGCAAACTGGCAAACTGACTAACTGACTAACTGGCGAGTGTTATTTAATTACGCTCAAACAAAATTCAATTGAATTTCCCCATCATCTGATTGTGTGAGTGAGTGAGTGTGTGTGTGTGTTAGGGGGAGGGGGGGGGGGGGGGTTTATTGGGTAGATCTCGTCACTAATACTAACATGCACTAGCACGCCCAACACCTCACACGCACACACGGAGCAAACACATTTTGTTATACAAAATAAACAAATCAAATTAGAATTAATGTTGAATAATTAGTCGCAACATAACGCATTGGGGGCATTTTGCGATTGCGATAGGAAGTTGCAATTCGTGGATTGCGGGGGTGCATTAATGTCCTTGTTCTATATGTGTGTGTGTGTGGTGTGTGTGCTGTGCATATGTATTTGTGTGTGCTCAATGGCATGCAAGTGGTTTGTTTGTTAAACATGTAATTTGATTTTGAACTCGCTGCCGCAAGAAATGGTCACCAGTTGCAAGGGACAAAGGCTGCGATTTGCCAATATTAGTTTGGCTAAATTATACTCACCGAGAATCACCCAGAAATTACACATTTTCAATTTAATTGAAATCTTTATGAAGGCCTTTTGCTGAACAAAAAACACTGGGTATGCATTTAGAAATTATTCATTATTTATTCCAATTTTTTGTATCAAGTATTTATACTTCTTCAGGAAATGCTGTTATTTTTTTTGTTAAAAAAACGCAAAAAATACGAAATTTGGTTTTTAATTAACAGTAAATAAAATAAAATAACAAGTCTGTTTGCTGTGGTTACTATTTTTATCTCCGTTGAACAGACAAATTGAAAGTAAATTGACCTCAAAACTCGACTTGAAATGCAAGCAGTCGGCTGCCTATTATTTCAGGATTTTCCTTCTTTGGTTCCTGGAAAGCGAAAAGCTGCAAATCCGATTTTGGCTGCATTGGAAATTTAATGGGGATTAGGCAAGGTTTCCTTTCCCTCCACAATGCCGCACAACAAAAGCCATTGCGATGAGTTAGGAGCCTCTTTCAACGGGAATTCCGAGTGAACCGCTAATTTGGAACAGAAACTGCCAATTATTTCCCTATTAAAATGGCCACGAGGATGAGTTTTCTTGAATGCACGCTCTAAAAAAAGTTGTTGATCCTTTCTGCGGTATTTCTTCTTACACATTTCTCCATTTTAGTGCTGCGTATGTTAATATTTTTGATATCAGCTAAAGTAAATAAACAGAAATGTTAAATGTGGAAATTGGTGAAAATGTTAGAAAATATTACTGGCGTATAGTGCACTGATGCTAATTATTATGTTGTTAGCTGCTCAAAACAGTACCCATTTTTGATTTTGGACCATTTTTGTCCAAGTTACAGCAAAAAATCGATTAAGAAAAATTTCAAATTTTTACCAAAAATCAAAATCCTGATTTTGCTCCAAAAAAATTAGTATTTTGATCATAAAAATGGAAATATTAATCCAAATATGGAGTGTCCTACCTTGTTTAACTCGTTATTAAATTCCCAATCGATTGGCATTTAAACCTGGTAATTTTTAAATTTTGCCATTTTTTGCAAAAAATCCTGATGTAACCCCTTAGCAAAAATGTGAAAATTGGGTCCAAAATTAATTTTTTTTAAATCAGACGGAAAGTGCACTGATATTAAATATTAGGTTCTTAGCTGTTCAAAACAATATGCATTTCTGATTTCGGACCTTTTTTGTCCAAGTTACAGCAAAAGATCGATGAAGAAAATCAAATTTTTACCCAATATTTGCTTAACATGGCAAGAATATTCGGTTAATTTCGAAGTCATAACTCATGTTCTTGGATTCGGTATTCGGGATTCGGAATTCGGGATCCTTGGCTTAGTAAGCCCTCATTACACATCACCCACCTAATGCTAATTGATTGCGCCCGGTTGTTGCCACCCACTTA
This sequence comes from Drosophila prostipennis, assembly GCA_037075205.1. NCBI lineage: Eukaryota > Metazoa > Arthropoda > Insecta > Diptera > Drosophilidae > Drosophila > Drosophila prostipennis. The sequence continues at coordinate 263,858 of JBAMCJ010004451.1, forward strand.
AATTTCCATTCTTCTCTCCGCCATTATCCTTAATTTCCTTATCGCGCATACGACGCGTGTTTCACGGCGTGTGTGAAAGATTGCTGGTTGAGTTTGGTACACGGAAAAAATACGAAGAAAAAAATAAAGAGAAAAATCAACTCAAATTGCTAAATGCTGCAGCCCTAAAAACGAAATCAGGACATGCTGAAGTGAAGGTGGCGGCGAGAAGAAGGAGAAAAAGGCAACAAGATGGAATATCTTTTAAGCCGTAGTCGGTAACTTGCCGGCTTTAATGGCAACGGCTTAGAGTCCTCGCTCTCCGTCTCTTTTATTTTCGTGCATAATTGAAATTTATGCTTAAATACATTCAACGAGCTGCTGAGCGGCTTATGATCCTTCCCCAGCATCCTTCGCATCCTTTGCCATTCGGGGAATGGAATGCGGTGCGTGTGTGTATTTTGCATATTTAACTTTGCATTTGAGCGCTAAGCTTTCTTAGTTTATTATTTAAACAGAAACAGGCGAGCGACGCTGACAGCGATGACGACATCGCGACGAGCTGGCAAAAGGGGGTTTCAAAAGGGGGGTCAGGATATTGTCCCGGTTATTATTATGCCAAGTAGCTGGCGCCCTGTGTGTGCCACTACACTCAACGCAAGTCAAAGGTGGAAAAATATAAATAAAGTTAAAATATAAAATATCTAAAAATATGTTGTAAATATATTTTGTAAAATATTTGAAAATATTTTAAATAACTGGTTTTATTTTAAAATATTTAACACTTTTAAAGTTCTTGTATGCTCAAAATATAAATATATAAATTTTCAAGTAGAAGCTGATTCCCAATAATGTCATTTCGGGTACTAAAACTTGTGTAAAAATATTACAAGAATTTGTATTTAAATATGCGGATAATAAATATCATACTAATTTATTTCTATAACAAAAATCATAAAAAGAAAGCATAGACATTTTTATCTAAAGTTTATTATTTTGTTTAAAAACGAAACTATTACTTATTAATTAATTATTATTTACATTTTATTCAGTACCCCTAAGTTCTCGCAATTTTTAAGAGTGTAAATGTGTGTGTGGCGAGTATTTAGCGTGCGTGAAATTGAGATAAATGTCGTCAGAGTTATGACAAGCAGGCAGCAGCCCCAAAATCCCACAACCCAGACCCAAACCCAAGTTAAAACCCGGAGACAAGTCAGACCTTAGCCCAATTCCAGCCCACAAGTCGCCATTCGCGAGATTCGCGAGCGACGCAGTCAGCGGAATATGCAAATTATTTTAGAATTGTTTGGCGTGCCGCCCCCCTTCGCTCCCACCTGCTGCTGTCTGCTCTCCTCGGCTCGGCTCATTGTCATTAAGATTGCGAATTAGCATTTGTAAGGCATTTGCTGCATAGGCTCAGCTGCGAAGGCCAACGCGGCTTAAAGAGCAGCTCAGCCTGTGTCAGTTGGCCGGATGATTGAGTGCACGCAGGTGGATAAAACGGAACGAAACGATTCAGGATTCGCAGGAGTCTAATCCAAGGGAAGATGCCAAGTCAACACACTAGATATTGCGAATAGAAATGTTAAAGAAAAGGCTTTCGTTACAAATAATACGAAAAATAATAAAACTATTACTAACAGCTTACTATCAGCTCATACGGTCACACGCCTATCTTGCACAGGGCACACGTCGATTCTTCTTTGTGCCGCTGTCCGTAGCATACTTTTTTAGTCAGTTGGCTAACTGGTCGTATGAGTTATATATTTGGTGAGGTAAACAATCCAAAACTCAGTAAAGGGGTTAAGCGTGCCTTATAAATCTGTTTGCCGTCATGTGGCCACCGATGTTGATTGCTCGCCCCGGCACTTTCTGCATCTCCATCTTCATAGCCATTCCACTCGAGAATTGCGAGCTCTTCCTTCCATTCGATTCCCCGCGGCCAAGTTGTGTGTTTTTATTGTTTTACGAGGCCTCGCAGCAGCAGCTGCGTGGGCAACTTTAAACATCCAAGAGTGCTCGGGGCATCTTGGTGTTGCAGCTGCAACAATTTCATAAACTGCTGATGATGCACAGCGAACAAAGTTTCGCCTCTGCGATGCTGATAAAGAACGAGAAGGAAACTAGTTATCCTGCTTGCGGGTCAGCGTCTCATGATTTAAATAAACGGGTCAGAAGATGAAGAGAGTGTAGGTTTTTGATCAAAAGATTAAATTAATTTTATTCGGTTATGAATATGATTATTTATGTAGACCATTACTACAAAGAACTGTTAAAATAGACCAATAATGGGTTTTTAGTAGGTGTCTAAGAGTATGCAACAATATATTCTAAGCCCAAAAATGATTCGAATTCATACAAAAAAAGGACTAACCTTAATTCACTGCATACTTTTAGGCACATATTTTAAAAATATGTTTAAATATAAAAATAAAATAAATTCTTTAATAGTTTTTGTGTTGTTTCTTTTCAAAATGCCATCTTAAATTGAATTTTGGCTTGTTTAAATTGAAGATTGGCTACCTGGAAACGATCACCTTTAATCCATTAGCTGATTAATGGCATTTTATTATTATTTCGCCAGCAGAGGGAAACCAATGAACTGTGCTCTTTCCCCCGGAAACTCGACACTTTTGGCGCCGCGTTAATTGTTTGCGGTGCTTTGAGGAAGAGGCATTATTCACGGCAATTAAGCGCTGGGAATTAATTAACTAGCCTTTGCCAGTATTACATTTCGATTTCGATGGATTCCCAAGAATTTAATTCTAGGGCTCTGTATTCTATGTTCCCATTGCGAGTCCCCGGTCTTTGTGCACACAAATTATTGCTTATTGGAATGGACAAAACTTTTGATTGCAATTGTAGTACTAGTTTGTAGCTTGCATCTCTGTCGCGTCTCGCTATTTTTTCATTCGCATTTCTTTTGCATAATTTGATTTTGCTGTTTTTGCATGATTTCAAAATAAACATGGAAAATTCGACGGCTTCGCATTTTGCTGGCTGGAAAAAAAATGTTCCCTTTTCGTGCAGCAAAACTTTTCACTAGTTGAACTTCTTCCGAGGAAGAAAAGTTTCGCCGTATTTTGTTGTGTTTGCTGTCGTCTCCTTTTTCCGCGTTCCAGGAAAATATCGCCTGGGACTTTGAGCTAAGGGGCGTGGCTCGAAAAGGGGGCGCCCTTGCGTTGTAGTAAAATAAATATTTGCATGTGTTGTGCATATTGTTTTTCGCATCCTCCTTCATCGAACTTTATTTCCTTTTTTATACATAGTTTATCGAACAAAGGGGGGTTTTCAGGGGGTTTTCAGGGGTCAAGTGTCCTCCGGAGGTGCATCTCGTGTAAAGTGCAATTGATTGCTGTTTAAGTGCGTTTTCATGTTTCATGCATTCAATTCATGCCCTGTCATATTTGCTGTTCTCCAGTTTCCTTTCCAGTTTGATCCCTTTTCAACCCCCTTGAATGTTCCAGCTGGTTAATCAGTCAAGTGACGTAAGCGAAAATTATGTTTAATGCACGCCAGCGACGGAAAGCATCTTCTTTGCCTGTTTGGAGGTTGCACTGTTGCACTCAGCAGCACGTCATTGCAACAAATTGGGCGGCAAGCAAAAAGGAACAGCGATTATCGGTTGGAAATCATCGAAAAATATTGAGTGGTTTCAAAAGAAATTCTGTGCTTTTTACCCTAATGGTGGTGAGGTTGAGAGAAATAAGTTACTTTCCAGTTACAAAATATTTTTGCTAGTTGGAAAAATTATATTTGCTTTAAATATTTATTTAAATGTGAGAGTATAAAAAAGCTAGAATTTTGAAATCCCTTTTAAACAGAAAAAATATATGTGTCTTAAAGTATGCAGTAAAAAAAATATTTGGGCTAAAAATATGATTATTAGGTTGTTAGCTGCTGAAAACAGTACGCATTTTTGATTTGGGACCATTTTTGTCCAAGTTACAGCAAAAAATCGATGAAGAAAAATTTCAAATTTATGTCAAAAATAAAAATCCTGATTTTCCACCAAAAAATATTAGTATATTGGTCATAAATATGAAAACAATGATCCAAATATGGAGTGTCCTACCTTGTTGAACTCGTTATTAAATTCCCAATCGATTGACATTTAACCTTGGAAATTTTTAAATTATGCCATTTTTCGCAAAAAATCGTGAAATCATAAATCATATCAAAATTGTGAAAATTGGGTCCAAAACTATTTTTTTTTAAATCAGACGGAAAGTGCACTGATATTTATTATTAGGTTCTTAGCTGCTGAAAACAGTACGCATTTTTGATTTGGGACCATTTTTGTTCAATTTACAGGAAAAAATCTATTAGGAAAAAATTAAAATTTGTGTCAAAAATAAAAATCCTGATTTTTCACCCAAAATAAAATAGTATTTTGGTCATAAAAATGGAAATATTGATCCAAATATGGAGTGTCCTACCTTGTTGAACACGTTATTAAAATGCCAATCGATTGGCATTTAACCCTGGAAATTTTTAAAATTTGCCATTTTTCGCAAAAAATCATCGCACAAATCAAAAATGTCAAAAAGTTAGTTATCTGACTTTGAAGTTTTTTTTTTTAAATCTATTAGTAAATTAATTCGTATTTGGACTTTAATTTTTTCACTTCTGTGAAAAAGTCCAAAGCCATTATCTTATTTACCGTGAACATAACGCGAGAAATTTACGAGTTTCTAAGCATCGCATCGTACTCGCATTCGAGTTGGCTCGTTGATTTCCATCAAACTCTGTTCAACTATCGTCGCATGAAATTGTCTCGTTATCTTTGGCTTTTGTGGCGAAGCGCAGGCAAGAACGTATTTTCCAAAGAATTTGCGTTTGCATTTTTGTGCGGCATTTGCAATTTGTCTGCTGCTCCTGAGCTGAGCTGAGCCATCCGAACAGTATCCACCAATAGTATGCTGCCCCTTCTTCTTGGCCCCACAGTTGCAATCTTCTGCTGCCTGCCGCATCAGCAGAAATTCACAATAAGGCTGCATAATGCACAAAACTCTTGGCCCCCTTCGCCCCTTTCCCCTTTGTCGCCCTCTTTCTGCTCAAGTGGGCGTGGCAAACTTTAGTGGCGACGGCCTACAAAAACTTTGCCGAGTCAAGCTGTTTTCCCCCGGATTTCCCCGATTTCCCTTGGCGGCGGCGGCGGCGGCGGGTGGAAAAGTGGAAAAAGCCAAAAGAAGCAGCTCAAGAACCTTTTGGCAATGGCATAAAGTACACAAATCCATTTTCAGCTTAATCGCTTCTACTTCAATTTGCATTCGTTTGATTGTCTTTCGGTTCGGGGGGTTTCGGGGGGTTTTCCTTGCTCGGAAAAACCCAATACCAATCTGCATCGGCCATTCGAAGCGACGGGGAGCATTGCATTGATGAATTCGCAGTTGTCAAAACAAAATGTTTAAGTGCAATGTGCAGACAGATTTTCCCGCTCGATTTTCCCGAGAAGGAAAAGGAGGGAAAGGAGGAAGGAGCCACGAGTCACGTAGTTGCAATTTCTACAATTCAACACACACAGCGACGCCCGAGAGACACACAAAGGAAAGGACTGGGCTCCTGGAAAAAGGATATGTGGTGCATCTCCATCTGCATCTCTGACTGCCACTTGATGACAGCCACTGCGACACAGCCACCCACTTTCTCCGCCCGGCGACGAGTGATAGCTTCATTAGCAGTTCAAATGTCAATCACGATGCCGTCTCGCAAAATTTGCATTTTGTTTTTCCCAAACTGCGCTTGTGGTCTCTCGAAGGCAGTGATGATCGTACCTAGACAAGTTGCTATATTTTTATATTGTATTTTGAAACCAAAATTTTGGAATATCCTTTAAAGATATTATGTGTGTTTAAAGTAAGCCTCTCTATTTTAAATTTTTAAAATCGCACTACTCATTTAAAAGTTATGAGCAAATAATGGAATATTGGAATGCAAGCAGTGCAAGCAGTTTGCTACTTGCTTATCTCCGACTTATTTCCCTTGCTTTTCCTGAATAAGCCTTCTCAAGAGTACATAATTCTTAAAAAAAAAAAAGAAAGAAAATCAAGATATGATTTGAATGAACTGAAATTTTGATTTTTTGTGTTTCCAGCAATATTTTCAAGTATTTACCCGGAAATTTGTGTGTAGAAACGAGCCACCTGAATGTTTCCCATCACTGATTGAGATGGTATGCAAGTTGTGTGCCATGTGGGTGGTCTTGGATGCCTTTTGGGATGGGGTTTTGTGGGGTGAAGTGTGCACATTACGTAACCGTTACGTAAGCAGCCGCCGGGAACGGCGGAGCAGAGCTCCCAATGTCGTTACCTGAGCGTCAAACCAGAAGGGAAGCGCCCGGGGCGCGAATTCCATATCAAGTGGCAATGTAAATGAGAATCGAGAATCATTAAATCGTTATACGGCAGTTCCTGCACGTGCATATATACAAACACACACACACACGTCGTAATGCCTGGAAAATTGCATTGGCCAAGTTGCGAGTGCTGCAAAGAAGAAAGTGTTTTCCCGGCTTAATTTGCCCCCGACTCCTGTTACGATTACGTTACTCAATCCGGATCGGGTATATTACGGGTGTGTGGTAGGAACCCCCGTCTCCAAGTCTGTTTAAAGTGTTTCTTTTGCAATTTCGTTTCAACATGTCAAGTAAGTAATCGATAATTGACTAGTTGATATTTAGAGTGTGGCATTTTTTGCTATAATTATTGGGAAAGCATTACTACTATATGTAAACTATATGTCGTTTATATTTGAAATTATATCTATAACAGATTTAATTATAATATAACTTTTTCGCTTCTTATTCGCAATTACTGGGTTTAACATAGCGTCGGTTTTAACAGTCGATAACTTGAAGTTGGCTGCGATACTTAACATTTTTAACAGAGTTGCCAGATTGGCAAACTTAAAATTTATGATAATAACGACTATTAAATACCAAAATGATCAAAAACAACGCAGCTTTAGTTATATTATGTTACTATTACCATTCTGAAAAAGTATACAAATGGTTAAGTGTTATACGCAATGAATTTAAAAAATCCCTCTCACGATCCGCTGATAAATGCGCCAATCCAATAACTCTCGCTCATTTATATTAATTTTCCGTAATCAGCGTAATTCTCCGAACATTTATGAGCCTATTGAAGACAATTTCAACAAGCCCATAAATTATTTTTTTTTCTGTAACGAGCCGAACGAGAAATGATATTGTTGTGGGAAATAAGGCAGCAAATTATCGATTTATGAATTCCCAATTCCGGCGGCAAAAAAAAAGAAAAAGATGGCGAAGCTGGACACGAAAAATCTCGCCTTCAAACATTTATCGATTTCATTTGCAAGGGATTTTAATGTTTACGACGGCTGTTCTTCGTTTATTTGTGGCTCAGGGGCCGCTATATATATATATATTTGTATATATATCCCCTAGTCCCCCTTTTCGGAAATTTCGAGACCCTCGAGCCGATTCAATGGCCACTTGACGCGCACCGCATGTTTAAAATTTTCAACGCTCCAAACACACAAATTGTTGGTAAATTAAACGCAAATATTGCGGCGCCTGGCATTTGATTGAAGTGGCCAAGGGAGGCGGCGAAAGGGGGTCCAAAGGGGGCTGAGGACGGGTGCCTTTTCGGACAAAAGGCGTCGCTTTTTTGGGTGGCAGCTTGTCGCTTCATTTTCCAAACCCTCACCCTCAAATTCGCCCACCCCGCGGTGGAAAATCATTTTGCCACCCAAAACGCTCCATTTTCCCCTTGGCACTTCCTGTTCCTCGGCCAAAAACTGATTGCTCTTCTGTTTCTGCCGCCATCAATTTTTCAACAATTTCGCCCGTTTCGTCTTTAATGCCCGCTCAATACTAATTACAAAATTTTTGGTGCCTTATGCTAATGAAGTCGTCAATTAAAATTTAATTAAAGACATTAAACATTAAAGCAGATTGCCGGCTAAACAGAGCAGAACGAAATATTATGTCAGTGTTTACATAATCTTCAAGTATTTCATCTATCTATATTATAAAACAGAGCCCATTATTTTCTAGGCGTTCAAAGTACAGCGAATACTGTTTGACATAAGAATGTGAAATCAAAACCCGAAATTCGTAAATAAATACTAGACTCATATGATTTATATAATTTATAGAATCTCCAAGTATTTCATCTATCTATATTATACAACGGAGAACATTGTTTTCTAGGCGTTCCAAGTGCAGCGGAAACAGTTTGACCTAAAAATGTGAAATCAAAAACCGAAATTCGTAAATAAATACTAGACTCATATGATAGCCGGATATATTTGTTTTTCTACAAACTATTATCTCTAGGACCCCTTACTCATTTTCTCTGCTCAAGGCTGCCCTTCTGTTGGCCTAATCGCAATAGCAATACAGTGGCAATAATAATAATAATAATAATAATAGTAATAATAATAGTAATAATAATAACAATAATAACAAGGGCCTTGGATGGATGCGTGGGTGGGTGGTGTTTGGTGCGTGGTGCTTGGGTTCCGTGGGTGATTGCAACTTGCACATTCACGCCATTTGCGCTAATTGCGCGCCACATGCACTTAACAACGCCTTCGCCATTGCCATCAGATGGCCAAAACGGAGCGAACCACAGCCTGGCGAGGCAATGTTGGGATGCAGGATGCGGGATGAAGGATGTGGCGTGCAGGATGTAGGATGCAGGATGTAGAACGTAGAATGGAGAGCCCAGAAGCCCAGAAACCCAGAACGCAGAACGCAAATCGAGCTTATTTGCCATAATAAATTTCTCATTAACATTTCATGTTACATGAAATGGGCGGCACAGCCACAAGGCGGCCTGGCGGATGGGATGGGTGTAATGTGTAATGGAAACTATGGCTGCCACATGAAGCCCCACACATTACCCATTACCCATGACCCATCACCCACTACCCACATATACAGAAGACCACCCACAAACAGGGCTGCTCTACAAACTTTGAATTTGATGACTTGAAACTGTTTTCGGGCTTTCGAAGAGTGCAAGACTTTTGGCTTCCAGTGTCAAGTGGCAAGTTGCAAGTGGAAAGTGGCAAGTGGAATGTGGCAAGTGTGAGTGTTTGTGCACGTGAGTATGAGTGTGAGTGTGCTGACATCTAAGTGCATCATCAATGTCGACTCAAGTGGCTGAGGAGCTGTTCCTTGCGCTCCATCAAGTGGATTTATGTGTAATTACTTAGCAGTGACCGAGTTCTCGAAATCCCCAATCCCCAAGTTGGACTGCAATCTGATTTTTAAGCATTCGCAATAAAATCGTGTGCTATTTGCTGCCGAGGTAAACGAGTATTTTCGAGAGCATCTCGTTGTTTATAACATAAAGCAAATCTAGTATATTCTAGTATATTCTAGTATTTTAGAGTGGAAACAAAAGATCAAAAGAAATTGTTTGAATCCTAGTTCGAATCATTCAACATTTCTTTTCTTTTTGGAATAGATTTTTTATATGAGGAATTTTAAGAAACTCTAGTATATTCTAGTATATTCCAGTAATTTAGTGAGGAAACAAAAAAAAAACAAAAGAAATTGTTTGAATCTTAGTTCGAATCATTCAAAATTTCTTTGCTTTTTAGAATAGATTTTTTATATAAGAAACTTAGAGCAAATCTAGTATATTCTAGTATATTTCAGTATTTTAGTAAGGAAACTAAAAAGCCTAATCAAAAAGTGCTTGTTCACCATCAACTTCCATGCTAAACTGTTGAGGTTCTGGATTAGCCAGGCTTAGTTAACAAGCTGCCAATTGGAGCTACCGCCGACCTTCGAGTCCTTGTGAGTCCTTCGAGTGCCTCTGCCTGTGCCTCTGTCCTTGTCAGTCGCGACAAACGGCGAGCAATCAAAGCCAGATTTGCACAGGCACACACATGTGGATGTGCGGCCTGTGCTTTATGAAGATTGAGACACAATCGACTCGACTTCGGCCTGAAGTGTGACAAATTTGCCAATTTCCGAGTGGTCACTGGTCCACGCCCTTAGCTGCCACGCCCCCACGCCCCCACGCCCTCACGCCCTTACGCCCCCACCTGCCAATTGCATCAACGTAAATCGACGCCTCATCATCGTCCTGCTGCTTCTGTTGTCCTCGTCATGTTAATTTCTTGTTCGGCTTTCAGCTCACGTTCCCGCCGACAAGAGGCAGTCAAATTGAGCCGAAATACGGAGGGAAACTGAGAACAGTGATGGGAAAGCTACTGACTTTCATCCCAGATGGATAGGTAGATATTCCAGATAGATAGATTTAGGACCCAACAGAAGTGAAATATTTCCATAAGTTACTAAGCTTTAAGCTAGCCAAAGGGAGTGCAAGGAAGATGAAGTTATGAGAGCAATAAATGAACTGCTTGCACTGCTTGCATTATAACTTTATAAATTTGCTTATAACTTTTTAATGAATGGACCGATTTTAGAATTCTCTTTTAAATTTTGATAGGTATTAAGAAACACAACAAAATGTTTATTTGACCACCGAATTCCGCGTTGCCTACTTCGCAGCGCACTGAAGTGGCCAAGTAAACAAAAACTTGACTCGGCTAATGGGCAATGGGCAATGGGAAATGGAAAACGGTGGCAATCAATCAGCCGTGAAGTGCACTGATCAGCCAGGGAGATCGATCGCATCCCAGGCATCCCGGACACGGCTTTTCCATCGACTTGAAAGTTCGAAAACTTGGCTGGAAATCCCATGAAAAGCGCGGCAAAAAGAAGCAGAAACTTTTCACGGAAGAATTTACTGAAAACGTTTTGCATGTATTTTCTTTTCTTTTATTTTCCTTTCTCGTCGGCAGACTATTTTCTTCTATTTTCCTTGGTCTGTGCCCAATAACTTTCCAACTTTTGCCAGTTTCTGCCTCCGAAACTCCTTGTCTTTCTATTTTTCCTTTCCTATTTTGTAGATAGTGGCGCTGCGAAGGCGGCAAGTTTATTAGCCACATCAGCGGTGCTAATGCCAGGTGAGCTACACGCAATTAACCCGCATGCAGACAGACACACACACACAGACACACGCATGAAAAGGGGGCGGGACAGACAATGGGGCGTGGCCCACAGGCAAACATCTGAAGAAGATGAACGAAAAGTTCAAATACTTTTTATCGTTTTAAATTATTTTTAAAATTTAACTTTTTATTTATAATTTTGTTCAAATAATTGAATACTAAATATATGGAATTATTTTAAAGTGATTAATTTTTTATTTCGTTGTAAAATCATACACTTTAATAATATTTTTTATTTTATATATATTATTTCATATTTAGTTAAAATATTTTACGCTATGTTTTTTATTAATTTCTTTAAATATGAAAATATTACATTTAACAATTTTAATAAATTTTAAAATGTTCAACGTTGATTTTAATATGCAATTATTTTCTTCAATGAGAAAAATATTAAGAGTAAATATGACTAACATTGTATTTAATATTTTCTATCTTCATTCAAATATTTTAAAATTAAGGAAGGCAAATATCACGATTTTTAATCTAACTTAGAGATGTAGTAGGAATCTCTGAATTAAATATTTATTTTCACTATGGCATTTTTTTCCGTGTCAGCTGGTTTTCACTGTGCCTCCGTTTGGCTTTCGGTGGCCACTTGTTTGGTGTCCGTGGGTGGGAGTTCTACTGCTTTCTCCTTGCTTTCTCCTGGCTTTCTCCCTGCTGCTTTCTCCGTCTCCTTTTCGGGGAACCCTGTTTACTTCGCGTTGCAGCATCGCAGCTAATTAGAAAAGCAGTCACGCTGCGCTTCGCACACACTAACAGCTAACAGCTTCCGTTGCCACATCATATTGTTATTAATTCGCTGCAAAAGTTTCGGGATTTCGAGATTTCGGGATTCCGGTCAAAAGTATTGCAAGTCCCAGCCATATTTTCTATAATTGCTTTCATTCATTTCACAAGGGCATCGTCTTAAGACATCGCGGCGTCTTTAAGCCGGCCAATTAATGTGCATTTGTTTCTAGTTTGGCCAAGCGAAATTCCCACAGAATCCATTTGAATGGCATTTTATTAAAATATTTTTTACAAAATTAAAATTATATATTTCTAAACTTGAACGTATTTTGCTTCTATCCTTGTGATTTCAGTTCGCTATGCCAACTTTTCTTGAACAACAATATTTTTTTTCCGTGTGCTTGGAATTATTTTTTGGAAGAGTTGAGCGACGCCTCAGCTTATGCAACGTTTTTGCCAATAAAACAATCTGTTGGTGGAGGGCGAAGGAGGGATATATGTATATGTATATTTGGGGGTGGTACTATAATATAAAGAGGCGGTGGGCGGTGAATGGTGGGCGTGGCACGCCGCATGCGGTTGGCTTCCCGCGTCGACGTCGTCGTAGTCGTCGTTGCTGCCAGCAAACTAATTAAGTTTAGCAGCCAAAGACATTGCTGTAGCATCCAAGGCGGGAAAAGGGAGCTGGAAAAGCGGGGAAAATCAGGGGGAAAAGCGGGGCAAATCGGGGGGAAAAGGGGCTCATTCTGCTCATTTTGGCAGTGTGCATCATCAAGAGCGGCAGGATGGCAGCTCGAATTTACTTGCCAGCATTCACAACTAAATTAGATGCATAAACTTTTGTTTATTGTTTGGTTTATGTCTAGCTGACGTGAGCCAACTCACTCACACAAGCGCCACTCGCACGCACACAAGCAAAGCCTTCATAGTGTGTGTGTGTGAGGCAGCCTCTTTAAGGTGCACTGGAAACAATTAATAATATTGAATTCATTATTAGACTCTTTTGTCGGTTCAAAACTATCACTTCTTTCAGCTTTAAAATTATTTTTTATTTTTATTTAAATATTTTTCTATCTTAAAAAATAAAAGAATGTTTTTCTGTAACTTAGATAGATAAATTTATTAGAAATTTTTTTGATTATTTTGGAAATTAAATAGATTTGTTGTTGGGACTCATTGTATTATTTTTATTATATTACTCATCCGCCCAGTTGGTTAAAGAAATGGTAATATATATCTCAATATACTTCAAAGGGAAAACAATGTTTTCTGCAGCTTAAAAATATTTTTTTTTGAATTACTGAATTTATTTGGGAATTAAATGGATTGTTCTTTGAAAATTATATAGGTATATTACTCATTCGCCCAGTTGGATAAAGAAATGGTATTTTTTAAATAATTTAATTTTATTTTATCTCCATATACTTAAAAATGAAAAGAATGTTTTTTGCAGCTTGGAAATATATATTGGGAATTACTGAATTTATTTTGGAATTAAATACATTTTTCTTTGAGGTTTATAAATATTACTCATCCGCCCAGTTGGTTAGAGATATTTTTTATATAATTCAACTTTATACTTAAAAATTAACAGAATGTTTTTCTGGAGCTTGAAAATATAATTGGGAATTTCTGAATTTATTTGGGATCTATATCTATTTTTTTTAAACTTTTGGCAAACCAACGAATCTCAATTTCGAAGCACTCACATTTTCTGTCAGTGCACCATGCATTTTCCTTTCTTGGCAGCCACTCAATTAGTCTGCGTGGCATATTGTTTTCGCATTAAAAACTGTCAACGGACGGCGGCGTCCTTAAACAGTTTCACCCAAAATTCAGCGGGGGGCAGAGGGGCACAGTGCGTGCCTGCGGTTTACAGTGCGTGCCATGCACATAATTCAAAGCCGAAATCTGCCGCTGACACGACAACAAGAGCGGCGGCAACAGTGCAGCGGAAAAATGTGCAACTCGATGTGCAATAGTTTTAAACAACAAACTTGGCATGGGGCACATGGGACCGAGACTCTGTGCGTGTGTTGCAAGTCATTTTGATTTTAGATTTCAAGTTGCAACAGTGTTGGCCGCAAAGTTGCGATTGTTGCAATTTGGCGGAAAAATAGGGCCAACTTGGCCGACAGCCGACAGCCGGCAGCCACAATGTTGGTGATTTTGAGTTGATTTTCTTCATTTTCTGCGCTTCTGATTTTGCGATTTATCTAGGGCGAAATATTTCATCCCAGGGTATTCCCACTTCGCCACTGTTCCCACGGTTCTTGTTGCCGCTTGTTCTTCGCCAAGTGGTCGCCTATTTGAGATTGGGGGGCGTGGCAGGCGACGTGAGCTGACAGGCGCCAAAAAACGAAGCCGTCTATTGAAAGCGACTGCTGACTGCGCCGCAAGTGTGAAATATTTCCCAAAGCGAGAGGAGCGAACGTGCTGGAAAGGATGCAACCCCCACCCACCCTCATAACACCTCGTCTCCACTAATCCACAAATCCACAGGCAACCGCAGCGGCATGAACTGCGGGAAAATTCACTCGACTCTCGGCTCACAAGTTTTAAAATCATATGCAGAATAAATATATATATTATATATAAAATATATATTTGAGTGAATTTGTAATGCCAACTTTTATTACAAATTATTTGCAAAACAGTATTCTTAACATTCGAATCTAGGCCAAATAATTTAAAAAATAATATTGTTTTTAATTTTCAATTTAAAATTATTCTACAATATATATATATATTATATTGCATTACATTTTATCCACAACCAAAAATATTTATAAAAAGATGTAGGAAAAATGTTAATATATTTTTGATTAGCAGTTGAATTTTATTTTTGACCCCTCAATGAATTTTTTGATTTCTGAAACTGATGCCTACGTAAAACCTAAATCATTAAATAAAATAAAAGAATATAATAATTATATTATTATTATTATTTGAACGCTTCCAAGGTCCTTGAATTAAACTAGAAAGGATGTGCATGTTTGTGTCAGTGCAATGCAGCTGCAAGTGAAGCCGAAACGGGAACTGCAACTGCAACTGAAACTGAAGCTGAAGCGGTGGGTGTGACAAGCGGTCCAATGGCTGCCGAATCACGGAAATTGTTTTGCCCATGCCCCCCGCCATCTAAACTCTAAACTCTCGTGTGGCACGTTTTTCCACCCGCTGTGCTTTCAGCTTTCCAGGACCTGGCCAGCGTCAATTGCAGCCCGAATCGCAAACAGTTGCAAGGACACAGGCACAGACACAGTCACAAATACGAATACAAATACAAATACAAACAGAAACCCCTTCTGACAGGACCCATGCGGGGACAAACGACATGCGACACAGGACATATGTGTGGCTTTGTTTGTGCCGCGCTGCCGAGGACAGCAAAATACAGCAGAAGAGAGCGCTTTCATTGACTTGATTTTGAAGAGGGGTTTTCCGGGTTTTCCGGGCTCTAACATTGTTGAGATAATTACAAGATTCCGCCACCACAGCTGGGCGGAGATTCCCCTGCGTTGGGCGCCAGTTCGAAATCACGCCATTCCTTGAAGTTAATTGAAAAATCATTTTGCCACCAACTGCTAAGCGTTCCAAGTAGCAAGTTGCAGAGTAAATGGTTATAATTTGACTCTATTATTTTATAGCTGTTCAATTCGACACGTGAGGCAAAATAATGATTTTTTGGAGGGGAAAATAATAATTAGAACTTTTGGCAAAACACCATTTTTTTTGGGATTTTCAATCGTAATGGAAATTGAATTGAAATTGAGTTAAAATTGAAATTAAGTTGAATTAAAATTGAAAGAAATTAAATTGAATTGAAGAACTTATCTTACTTATTTCATAAACTTCATATCTACGTTTTCCTAATTTAGTTTCACTTTGTAGGGATTTTCAGTCGTAATGGAAATTGAATTGAAATTGAGTTAAAATTGAATGAAAATTGAATTGAAATTGAAAGAAAGTAAATTGAAGAACCTATCTTATTTATTTCATAAACTTCATACCCACGTTTTTCTAATTTAGTTTCACTTGGTAGGGATTTTCAATCGTAATGGAAATTGAATTGAAACTGACTTAAAATTGAATTGAATTTAAATTAAAATTGAAAGAAATTAATTATTTCTTAATTATTTCATAAATTTCATGGCTAAGTTTTCCTATTTTAATTTCCCTTGGTAGGGATTTTCAATCGTAATGGAAATTGAATTGAAGTTGACTTAAAATTGAATGAAATTAAATTAAAGAACTAATCTTAATTGTTGCATAAATTGCATACCTACGTTTTCCCAATTTAGTTTCACTTGGTAGCCATTCGATTCCGATTAGATCCCTCAGAGTGCGGCTAACTTGCAACCGCTTGTTGCACAAACTGATTGATTGGACTTGGCCCATTCACTTGGCCATTTCCCATCGCCCTTCAGCTTTCAGCGCTAAATTGTCGGCCATCAATGAGAAGGGCATTTGGCACCTTATTGGCCCGGTTTAACCCCTCGGATGTGTGTGTGTAGGTCCTTCTGCCCCCCAGAAATCCTGCAAACCCTACAAATTCACAGGATATGCCTTTTGACCTGCTCTAAGCATTCCAATTACTTTCAATTTGTTTAGCGCGCTTTGCGCTGAACTTGAACTTCCTCGTCGACTCGACTGGGGCAAAATGACTGAACTGAACTGAGCAGCTCAGTTGGGTTAAGTTAAGTTTCCTGTTTGCCAAGGAGCTGCCACTTGCCTTACACTGCGTGAAAATGCTTCATCTTCAGCACTTCTCTTAAGTAAAGAAATATATTTTTAAAAATAAATTTACGCCAGAAATTTCCCAAAAAAATTTTAAATATATATTTCAGAAATTTACTATCGTATTTGCAGGCCTTTAATATTTTTCAAATTTATATTTTTATATTTGAAAATGAACTAAAGCCATAAAATGGTTTATTTACGTTTCAAAATATTAAAAACATTCCCATCATGATAATTAGCTGCAAATTCTTTGACTGACTAAGGACTGTCCCCCGATTTCTCGCCGTGTGGATGCTGCCACTCGTTGCGGCTGCTGATAATATGGCGTCTAACAAAGTTATGGGCCAAGCCGAGCAGATGCGGACGAGAATGGAAAGCCAAGTCAAAAACTTGGCCACAGTTGAGTGGAAAGCTGTGGAAAGCGGGGAAAGCGGGGAAATCGGGGAAAGCGGGTAGCTGGGCCAATGCGGAGCTAACTAAATTCATTTAGCTGCCAGTCTGCTGCCATGGGCCACAAGTACGAGGATATGTGAGATGGTTTCGTTTTTGTTGGCTTGTGGAATTTATTTTCGTGGCTAAAGGTGCAACCGAGCAGTCCTGGCCTGCATCGATGTCGTTGCCACATCATTATTTCACTCGGTGAGCAATTGTTGTTTGCCCAAGGACACAGGACACAGGACACAGGATACAGGACCATAGATACAGGACCCTCGACATTGGCAGCAGAAGGAGCAAATTTATTTGCTCTGATCTCATTTTTATTGCCACCAACTAAGCAATGACTACAAATCGCTCATTTCTAATGGACTCGCATTTATTCCGACCACATGGCTTGTCTGTCGGTTGTCTGCTTATAACAAGCGATTTATTTACCGGTTCCTTAGTTCGTTCGATTAATTGAAATTTAAATTGTGCAGGGACTTGTGCTTTATAGGCACTGCGAAGCATTACAAATTTTAGAAAGAGATGTTTTACTTATTTTTTATTTGAACTTATAAGAAATTAAAAACATACATTCTAACTTGGTTTATTCAAATAGGAACTAGAAAGTTTAAGTACTTAAAAATATCAAAAAAAAGTTATTAAAATGGCTAGAACAACCTTTAAGTTTAAGTTTAAGTTCAAGTTTTACTCATCACATAAAAAATATATTTATTTTCCTCAAAAAAATCGGCATTTTGACCGAAACAAAGGAAATAGTGGTCAAAATATGAAATGTTATACCTTTTTGAACTCGTAGCTAAAAAAATATCAAATTTTTACCAAAAATCAAAATCATAAATTTCTACCCATAATAAATTAGTATTTTGGTCATAAAAATGGAAATATTGATCCAAATATGGAGTGTCCTACCTTGTTGAACTCGTTATTAAATTCCCAATCGATTGGCATTTAAACCTGGAAATTTTTAAATTTTGCCATTTTTCGCAAAAAATCATGATGGTACCCCTTATAAAAAATGTAAAAATTGGGTCCAAAATGATTTTTTTAAATCAGACGGAAAGTGCACTGATATTAATTATTAGGTTGTTATCTGCTCAAAACAGTACTGCTTTTTGATTTGGGACCATTTTTGTCCAAGTTACAGTAAAAAATCGATTAAAAAAATGTCAAATTTTTACCAAAAATCAAAATCCTGATTTTCCACCCACAAAAAAGTAGTATTTTGATCATAAAAATGGAAATAATGCTCCAAATATAGAGTGTCCTACGTCGTTGAACTCGTTATCAAATTCCCTATCGATTGGCATTTAAAACTAGGAATTTTTTAATTTTGCCATTTTTCGCAAAAAATGATGATGGTACCCCTTATAAAAAATGTAAAAATTGGGTCCAAAATGATTTTTTTTTAAATCAGACGGAAAGTGCACTGATATTAATTATTAGGTTGTTAGCTGCTCAAAACAGTACTGCTTTTTGATTTGGGACCATTTTTGTCCAAGTTACAGTAAAAAACCGATGAAGAAAAATATAAAATTTTTAATTTTAATTTAAAAAAAAAATTGACAAAAAAATATTCAAAAAAGTGAGGCTTATAAATTTACCTGTTTACCTGATTATAGCACAGGCGATTAGAGGGTTATTTTGGATTGATGAAGGTATGCATACTCCGTTTTTCAGAGGGGTTGAATCAATCTAGAAGCTGAGTCGGAGTGTCAGACTGGACATTCGATTCCGTGAGAGCTTTGTGTTGTTGCATTAATTGAAAGCAATTAATAATATCGATACTGGGACACGTGGATATATGTGTGTACACAGTCGAGTCACCTAGAAAAACTCACAGATACCTATACTCGCGAAAGTGTGTGGGCGTTCGGTCGCATTGACAAATGGCGTTTTTAATTAAAGGTAATAAATATGTTTGAGTCGTGGCGAAAGAAAGAAATAATGAAAAAAGTATGAGAAGGAAATCCAAAGCGATGTGCATGGCCCCGCAGGCATAAATCATAGCAGCCAGCGACATGTATAAATAAATATGTGTACAAATGTACATATGTAGTATATATCTGCGCAAAAACACATGTAGAAAAATCAATGGTGGATGGGAATGGAAATGGAAGTGGGAGTGGAAGTGGGAATGGAAACGACGGCAATCGTGTGCAAAACTTCAAACAATTTCCATTAAAAATTGAATTTCCTTGGCATAATTAAATAAACTTGCTTGTGGCATCTTGATACATAAAGGATTAAATGAAAAATAAATTAAATAAATTGTATGAGAACTAAAGAAAGTATAAAATCCATGGAGGAATTGGTTCCTTTTGATTGAAATAATTTTAAATACTTTTAGAGTTTTTTTTAATAATATTTTAAATTATAAGAACTAAATGAAGGATAAAATCCCTAGAGGAATTAGCTGCTTTTATTGGAAATAATTACAAATACTGTTTGCATCCTTAACCAATTTTGGATAGGATTTTAAATCTTTGTCATTAAATTGCATACCCTCAAGTAAATAAATTATATTACCCCTTGTTTAAAATATCTCTTGAGGGCGTCCTCGGAGGCAATCAGTTGGGCACTGCGATCAAGTTTTTAGTAACGACTTCCGGATTTGGCGCGCCAAATTGCAGGTCCTTTATCCCCAGCGTCAGCCCTTTGAAGGACCCTCGGCCACGCCCCCTTCCGCTGCTCAAAAGCCGTCGAAATTCAGAGGATGTGGATGTGGAAGTGGAAGCCACTCGGAGTGACGACAATATTCTCCCCTTTCCTATTTTTTCTGTGGCGGAATAGGGGGAATATTCGCAAGAGACAGACCGATGGAGTCATTGCACTTCGTTTCCGTTGCACAAAATGTTTCAATTAGAAGCGAAACAAAAACTGCGCAGGATGCCCACGAATGACACGGTGCAAATGTCTCGCAAATGAATGCGGATGGCCACTGGAAGGACTTCTGGCCTTCTGGGGCGGAAAACTTTCAACTTTCGCCGGGCTCACGGCAACTGAACAGTTGAACAGATATCTCCATCCGGCCCCATAAGTCCAGCACTCCGAGTGCAACTTTCGACTGCGTTTAATATTTAAATGGCCCACCGAAAGTGGCAGTGGCCTGGTCGAATTTGAGTTAGCCCTCGTCCTTTTTGCCCTTTGCGACGTCATCGGTTTTTCCTGGAGATGCCCGGCAGTCAGCAGTCAGGATGCCCGACCAACAACCCACCAAATGGCACACATGCAAATTTGCTCTGTAATTTCGCTGCAGGATTGCGAAATGCACTGAAAAATAATGTTTGCTGCGAACATGACGACAAAAAGTATAAAAATGTCATAGGAACTAGGGTTGGTCAAAAATCGATAGCACTATCGATACTATCGATGGAAGAAAAATTTAGATGGTTTAAGCCCACAATCGATATTATCGCTCAGAAAAATAATTCCATTTTACATGTCATTTTTGGTATATTTTAAGAGAAAAGAGGTATTTTAAATTATATATTGTAGAGCACGGCGGTAATTTCAACATTAAATTTTTGTTTCACTTTAATCGCAGTAAAATTAAGATCGTTGTTTTTCTCGTACGTTTTATGATATAAGCATAAATTTTCAATTATTTTTTAATCATTATTTTCCTGAATTTGTGTAATTTGTTTTTTATTTTCTTTAATTTCCGATACTATCAATAATATCGATAGTGACCACCATCGATAGCCAAAAACATTGATAGTGTCCACGATCGATGATTTAACAACCCTAATTTGCGGGCACTGTAGTTCGGGGCCTTCTGCCGGCTGCCAAGTTGCCCGGAGTGCCAGTTGGCGCCCCCCTTTTGCCCCCGCCGACGCCCCTGGAAAACCAAGCCCCCCTTTTCGACCCCCTTTGGCCGCATATCTAGTGTGGCATTCAGTTGGCGTGCTTAAGCTGCTTAGCGGCAACTGCTCGTCGTCATTTCCGGTACAGTGAAGCACACTTGCCTTGGGCGATGGCCATTTCCATTCCCATTCCCATTCCCGAATGCCATCCATTCGCTCCTCTCCACCGACGATCCACAGATCCACACCGCAACTGCACCGAAATGCAACTGATGACCACATTTACTCAATTAAGTTGCAAATTCATACGCACAGAGCGAAAACCGAGCGAAAAACCGAAAAACCCGAACTTCCGCAGAGTCCTGGCCAAAGGAGAAAGGAGCAGTTCAAGCCTGAATCTCCTGCCTCCCGCATCCTGGCGACGTTGACAGGGCAGGGATTACGCTTAATATGGTGTGAACATTTATTTAAATGCCTTAAAAGCACTGCCACTGGAGCAGCTAATTGAAGGTGAAGCTGTCGCCCGGCAAACGGATATGGATAAATACTTATACATAAATGGGAAATAGGAAATGGAAAATGGGAAATGGAAAATGGGAAAACTTTAAGGGCCCCTAATCCCGTGAAGCGAACC
Source organism: Drosophila prostipennis (assembly GCA_037075205.1). Lineage (NCBI taxonomy): Eukaryota > Metazoa > Arthropoda > Insecta > Diptera > Drosophilidae > Drosophila > Drosophila prostipennis. Next base: position 285,215 of record JBAMCJ010004451.1, read on the forward strand.
GAGACTCATATATCATGGAATGAGATGTTCGGGATTAGGAAACTCCCAAAAAGCGCTCAAAGTATCACAGATTTTTGGACCAAGACCTTTAATAAATAGACAAAGTATTCTACATTAATTCGAAACATTTTTGTGGGCCATTTATTCCAACTTAAATTTTGATTTATGATTTTTTTCTAGATATTCATTTTATAATTTTTTTAATAATTTATTATTGCTTTTTAAATATTTTACTTTGCCTTTTTTAAATTCCTTGTAAATTGTCGAAATATTTTTTAAATATTTAATGTTGGCTTTACTTTTCTGGTTTTTCCTGCAAGTTAAGCCTGTGAAAATGGTCTCAGGTAAATATATGCAGATTCCTGTTGACTTGTTTAACGCGATGAAACTTTGAAAGTGATCGATCGACTTGGCAGTTTGGAGTTTCGAGTGCTGGAATTGTATTTGACATAGCTCCTTCTTTGGCCTACAGCCGTCAAAGTTTCGATTGCATTGTTTTTGGGCCTTGGGAGGCTGCAAACTGTGGCCAAGAATTCCATCTTGTAGATTCATTCGCTCCCCACCGTGTGCCCACCGAGGGAAAGTGCGGGGAAAAGTGCGAGGAAGGCGGGGAAAGTCCAGTTGGCAAAGGGGCAAGGAGGGGAAAATGTGAGAAGTGAGTAACTCGAAGCCGAGGAGAGTAAAAGTTTGCCATGTTGCATTGTTTGGCGTAGCACAAAGTGAGCAGCCCTGAAAGTTTCCGCGTCCATTCATAGAACATTTCCCTGCAATAATTATTTTGTGGCCGCAAGTTGGCAGGCATAGCGCATGCATAGGGCAGCTGAATGGACTGTGGTCGGTTCCAGTGCACAGGGAGAAAAACCAGAAGCTAAGTTTTTATTGCAAAATAGTTACAATATTAATTTACCAATTTGTCTGGTTTTTACTGATATTTCATTTAAAAGAAGCCTTAATTTTGTATTCAAGGGAAAGGAGAAACGAAAACTTAAAAATACTTGTTAATCTCCTTTGAAATCGGGCCACTCATTCAAAAGTTATGAGCAAATAATGGAATGGCCAATACAAGCAGTGCAAGCAGTTGAAATTTCTTATAGTCGTTCCCACTTGTTTTTAGATGGTTTTGGGGTGGAATTTATTTGTTTCCCTTTTTTTTGCTGCATTACTGGCTTCTACTGGGCTTTTTCCACCGTGCAGCTCCAAGTTCGGACCGTGGCCGAGTCGTTTATGTGCTTTTAATTAAAATAACCAACACAACACGCAGGAGGCACAAAGGATTGGCAACGGAAAAGGCCAAGATGGAGGAGTAGTTGGGATGAGTGGAGGCAGGCGGCATCTTTGTCTTACTCTAATGAACTTTTTGGCAAATTTAGAGGACCACAATGGACGGGGGATGTGGGGGCTGCGGCAAGGACACGTCGAAGGACCAAGCCAGTCCGGCCAACGTCTTCATTGCCACATTGCCACATTTCGAGAATTTCATTAATTTTTCGTATTCTTTGCGGCAATTGTTCATTTGTGGTGTTGGTTGGACATCGAAAGGAGTCTTGGGCCTCGCAAGTATTGCAAGTTAATGTGCTGCATTCGTTTGGCATTTTATGTGTGGTCGACCGACGTCCTTTCTATTTCAAACACACAATGGTCTCATTTATTCCGCTCGACCCGTTTTCCAACCCCATCCCCAGTCCCATAGTCCCATTTCCACTCCCTGAGTTCCTTGAGTGAGTCCAAAATTAATTTGCATAAATAAATTTTCATAAATAAATTGCCCAGCATTGTCCCAATATCATCGTTTAGCATGTTCCAAGTAATCTGTAATTTTGGCAATGACAAACAAATTACGACTTTAATATCAAATGGCAAAATGTGCAACTGATTTATGCAATAATTTGAATTTTGAAATTATTCGCCACCGATTGGGATCTGAAATGGAAATACAATTTCAATAAACCTTATTAAAGAATTCGCATTTACATTCGCATCCACACTTGCTGCTAACTAATTGTAATTAATATTATTGTGGACTAGCTGCACATCATAACGCCTAAATTAACTAGTCGGCTTCAAAGAAATTGCTTTGTGGCATTTATCAATTATTCGGTGCACAGTGGGCACATTCGGTTCCCATCCCAGGATAAATTTCAGAAAAAGTTCTTAGTATAAGTAGAACAAACATTCTTTAATTAGGAAAAAATTGGTCTTGAATAAACAAATTTTTTACTTGATTTAAAAACATTGTTTCCTAATTAAAGTTCAATTAATTTAAGAAAATGTTTCCTAATTTTAACCTTTTTTCCTGTGGAGTACCTATTAAATTTTTATCCACAACATTTGCGAAAACAGCCCACTGTATGTTTTGTCATTGGCTGTTACAAATTGGCACGTAGATCTCGAGGACATGTCAGCCTACAGATTTTCGTTATCAAAGGATTTATAAATTGGCTGCCGAGCTCTGAAGGGTCAGCAGTGCATATTAAAATTAATACAAAGTTGCATTTCTCTACCTTCAACTCTCACCAAATTCAAAGGAAATGTATTTCTGTCCAAATATCGAAGGCTTATTAAGGTTCAGCTTTTGGAGAACAAAATCAGCAGAGCTCACGTGAGATAATCCGTGTTACTTTGGTTGTGAGATAATAGGAATGCAGTGAATTTATTTGAAAACTCCACATGGTTTGCCAATTATTTTTGTTGGAATACAATTGAAATTTCGAGGCTTCTTGTTGGCCTTTAACCTTTCGGAAAATTATATTCCTGATATATAATATAATATCATTTGCATTGAAATGCAATGCAAATACCCAAATGCTTTTTTTGGGTAGCGCCCACATCTGTACAGATTTTGTAAAAGTATAAATTCGATTTGGTTCGCTTTAGTAATATCTACCGAAATGTAAAATAAATTTTTTCTTCGGACCACTCATTAAAGAGTTATGAGCAAATATTGATGGCGCCACTTTAAGCGACTGCTTGCTTTGCTGCTTGCATTTCTCCATCTCTCTCGCACTCTTGTAGCGGGTTTTTGCAAAGAGCACTTGCACGATCTGTCTGGATATATTTCTGGTATATTTTCAAAAACCCATTCGTTATGGCTGCCTATTTGCGGCAGTCGTCGACTCGTCTAAATCACATCGTGTCATAAACAACTTTTACCACCGCATCCTATCAAATTTGAGCCACAAATGATGGGCCCCCGCCTCCGTGCGACCTGTGTTCCATATCCTTGGCCCCCGGCAGTGCCATAAAACACAAAACATGCGACATGTTTGGCTGCTGTAAACAGTTGCAATTACTGGGAGGCAGAGGCAGTCAGTTAGTCGAGTGGACGATTAATTGCCGGTTCTGCAGACGGAATCCCCTCGAAAAGCCCGCACTAAAAATGCTGTTAAGTTTTCAATTTGCATAAATGGCATGCCGAAAAAGCAGCTGGCATTTTGTTTTTGGTCCTGGCACACGGTGAAATTTATTAGCCGAAACCCCCAAGTTCCCAGTTCCCAGTTCCTAACAATAGGGAGAGCGGAAATAGTTCGGCGACATGTAGTGGATAGTTAAGCCTGTTTTATGACGCACACATGGCACTCCCTTAATTTCAGTCATAATTACCTGGCCTAATGATGGATTAGATGGAATTCGGGGGAGAAATGGATCCCTTTTGAGGCCCATCACGTATTTGCATTGTTATCGTTTTTATTATTGCCACTTTTACGTGTCCAACGAGATTCTGAGCCCCCGAATCCCTAACCCCAATTGTCTGGTTTCTGATTCGGATTCTGATTCGGATTCTGTGTCTGTTTTCGTGTGTGATGCCCCCTCTATGTATTTGTTGGTGTCGCCGTTTCACAACGCTTCATAATCCAAAGTTGCAAAGTCAATTTTTGCATAATTCCTGGGGAGCAGCAACATGTGACTGACTGACAAATCCCCAACAAAGCCGAACAGAAAAAAACGAAAAACGACAATGAAGAAATGGCTCACTTTTTGGGCTTGTCACTTCATTGTCAACAATTCTGACAGGTTGCTTTCGAAAAAAAAATTGCCAAATCATGGAAGACTTTCGAATAAATCCCAAATATAAATTCTTCACTTATTAAAACGATTAAATTGATTAAACTTTGATTCGCTTAGATATTTCAAAGAGAGAGAGCTTAAAGACAAATTAAAATATTAAAAGTACATGTAAATCATTATAAACCAGCAAATTTCACAAAATGCTAATACCCCAAGCAAAGGGTGGAAAAATGAATTGAATTTCATCCAGAGGTTAAACTTAAACGCATCGAGTGCGGGGAAATCGATGGATTGAACTGGCGGCGCTTTGGGATTACCAATCGATGAAACTCAGACGACGCCGAAGGGTTGATGCGAATGCAAAATGTGTCTGTAATTTGTAAGCCAGAAATTTAAGGAATTTCCCTTTCTCAGGTTCTTAATGTGATTTAAAAAATGTTTTTTTTTATAAACCATTACAGATTTAAGTGAGCAAATACTTATATATGTATAACTTATAATACTGCGATATCTATTCAAAAAATCTATCGATTTAAACGAGTTTAGCAAAGTTAATTTGAATATAAAAATACCTACAAATAATTAATTTCAATTTTAATTGATCTTTTTATTATGTAATTATTTCTTAGTATTTATTTTTCTCTATTGAGTAAATATAATGCCTAATGAAACATGACATTAACAGGACCCGATAATAAAATAGTCACAAACTTTGTCAATTAATCTACCGATTCGCGAATTCGAATTTTTCAGTGCCATTCGTTTACTTTGGCAACTAAAACCCTTCGATTTGCCAAGCCAAGAAGAAGTGAACTTAAAAAGTTACTTTGGCTTAAGGCGGCTTAAAGGAGAAGGCCATGTGTGGAGGGATGGGACCGAGTGCCTCACTTTAATATTTTAATAAGTTATTTATTAGAAAGTTTTCCCTGCCGACTGTGTAGGCTTGTTTTCACAGCGTTCGGCATTTCAGGCCAAAGTTTTCATCTGCCAGTTGTCAACACTTGGGGCTTATCGCCAGCTGGCCTTTCTCCGTTTTTCCCCGCTTTTCCCCGCTTTTCCCCGCATTTTCCCAACGCCTCATTACAGCCCTTTGTGTTCTCTGGAATTTGTCTCCTTTTGTTCAACTATTTTTGCCATATTTTCCCTGTTGATTTTGCGCAAGTTATTGACTGCGAGAGGCTAAGCTGATTTTTACAGTCAGCTGGATAAGAAAATAAAAGGAAAAAGAATTTAAGAGCAAGAAATGCAAATGCAAGTTTTCAAAGCTTCGCTAATAAATTTAAATTAATCCGCAAGCACACGAAAAACTACAAAGTATTTCATCTGCTCAAGTGCTGCGTTAATTTCAATTAAAGCCGAGCAATTTTCACAGTTTGTTAATCTTAACTAGAAGTCCTCGCGCGCTTATAATTAATTTTCCTTTTCCCCTGCGAAGAGGGGACTTTTATCGTTGGAGGAGGACTTACCATTACCATTTACCATTCGCCATCTCTCATTTGGCTTGGCTTAAGGTACGAGTACAGGGGGCGCACTTGAAACTCCTGGCACTTTATAACAAATGTTTTTCCCGCCATCAAGTGCTGGGCAAACTCCATTGTTGTTCGTCCTTCGTCCTTCGCCTGAGTTATTAGAGTGCATAAAACGCACTTTTCGACGCCGCCAAAAATTTATTGGTTCGCATTAGAAAATTCACCACGACATACGAAGGCCGATGATCCCATGCCCAAGCCAAACACTTGAGACAATGGCCCACATATCATGGTGGGGAGTGGGAAATGAGTGGTCATTTGGTTGATACTTGTAATTAAGTGGAAGTGGAATTGGAAGTGCTGGTGTTTCTCCGCACTCTGTGTAGAATTTGGATAAATTATCGGAATTAATAACGTAGCCGGGGGGCTTACAACCTTACAACCTCAAAACCTCGCGGAGAACCCACAACCCAAAGCTTAGGTCAATCGCTTGCAAAATCCAATCGGCTTATAAAGTAATCGTGATTCTGTTGCATCAGCTTTGTGTGGGTTTTAAATCGAATTAAAAGAATTACTAAAGATAAACAGCTCTAACAATAAATATTATAAAAATAAATATATCGAAAAATATGGCCAGCTTTTAATTTTCTTAATTATCAACACATTAATAATTATAATTATCTTATAAATCATTTAATAATTATAATTATCTAATAAATATCATTATTAGAAGGAAGAGATGATTAAGCTCGGGTTTCTTTGGGATTTTTTTGTTAACGATTTTCCCCATTTAAAGTTGACAGGAGGATGGGAAATGGTCTCCTTCTCGATAAAGGATGCAAGGGCTGATTTTTTTTCCATTTTTTTTCTGTTCTTATCTGTTGTTTTTTTAACTTTCACTCTCACCTTTGGCAAAGTGTTGACCCCCTGCCGCCCCCTTGATTGACCAAGTTTGACACCAAATGTCTGCGTGTGTGTGCGACGTCTGCCCCAAATCCTCTTAAATGTCAAGGCATTTGCCGTCGTCCTGGCTTAGTCCTGGCTCTTTAGCAGTCAATAATAAACTAGGATACACCGGTGTGACTTCGACTGTAGCTCAGTGAGGACCTCGGCTAGTGTGCGGGTGTCGGTGTGTTTTAATGCATCATTTAAGCTGTAATCTGTCTTGAAGCTAAGCTCTGCTATCAACGCACTCGGCAGGGAAATATATATGGGATGTGGATGTGGATGTGGACACCTGGCCATCTGGCATTTCTGCACACAAAGAAAGGGATGATTGCTGAAAATTAAAAAATTATTCCTCCTTTTCTTACTTTTTTTTTATAAATTTCAAGTAACACAAGCCGCAGAAAATATTGGAGCATTTTTAAATCACTAATAGAGATGCCTAAAAGTATGCAGTGAAAAATATAAAAAGTGTATTTCTGCATAAAAATAGTAATAATTTTGTTTAAATTAAATGCATTATTTTTCTATTAATATTTAGTGGCCATAAAAATTATTCGAATTTTAAAATCACCCATAATGCTGTCCCAAAGCAATAATACCATTTTAAAGCATACTTTTGGGTGCTGTAAAAAGTGATTTCTAATCAGGTTTCCTTGGCTTACTGGCGATTTTTACTTCATGTGCACGTTTAATGCCCCAAGTGCTGTCAGCCACTATAAGCTCAATAATTGCTACTCCATGGCCAATAAACCAAGTCAGCCTCAGCTTCAAATCTCACAAATTGCAGTCGCCCTAATTGGATGCATAAAATAATAATCAATAAGTTCTGACGATGATGATGATGAAAGAAGTGCAACAAAACAGGCAACAATTATGCCTGATTGCCATTAGTGTGTAATTAAAGTGTGGCAAACTTATCCAATTATGCAGGGCGTACTTCCCCCTTCAGCATCCCAAAAAAGAGAAAATATTCGTATAAGCATCCCAGAGAAATTCTAATTTAAACAGCAATCACCGCCCACGGCACTTGTGGCCGATTAAAGCTTGCCAATTATTATTTAACCAATTATGGCCGTCGTCCGATTTTCGTTTCGTTTCGTTTCGTTTCGATTCATCTTGGCTTTAAGAGGAGCCGCGTGCTAATTGCCGCTTTTGCCGCAAATGCGATCTCTGCAAATAAATGCGAAGCCCGAAAGTGTGCTGCACATATTACCCCGAAAAGCCAAACAAACTGGATGGCTGGCTATAGAAAATTATTTGTTTGCGGCAAATAACGTTTCAGTTGGCTAAAAGTTAGCAAACCGACAACAGCCCGCCTCTGCCTCTGCCACTCATCTCATCCGCCTGAAAGCGACATTATTTGCGTACGTGAGCGGCCCTTAAACGGACCAAAAAAAAAAGCAAAAAAAAAAAGCACGGGAGCGGCAGAGCTCCGGCGGAGGCAGAGGCGTGGCAGCGGCCATTAACGGGCAGCGCGTGCGCCATTGTCCTCCACCGTCATCAGCATCATCACCATCACCATTCCCATACCCGAAATCCAAAATCCCCATCCTCATCCGCAGCCACGGAATTAGCCTCATCGTCCTGATGACAGTGGATTACTTGCAGTCGTTTTGAGGACAAAAATCAATTGCATTGCGCCACTTTAGAGTCTCCTATATAGTTTGATCTCGAAAATCTCACTAAATCCAAAAAATTAATAATAAAAAAACAAATAAAAATAAAATTAAAAATAAAATATGTTTTAAAAAAATATACAAAACTGATTAAAGCTCAATTAACGGACAAAACTGATTAAAGCTCTATTAACGGACAAATCAAAAACTAGTTTATGAAATATTTTACCTAGAGCATTGGGCTTTAAAAATTAAATTAAATATTTTTAGGAGTTAATTTGTAATGTAATGTATTATGTAATATGTAATAAAAATAATACAAAACTGATTAAAGCTCTATTAACGGACAACGGACAAATCGAAAACTCTTCTAAGATACTCGTATTTATTATACAGAGCATTATTAAATTAAATTAAATATTTTTGTGAGTTTTTCAATTGATTTCTCAAAAGTTACTCCATCGTGCGGAGGGATAAAAAAGCGTTTATGTTGTTGTGGAAATTGGTAGGTACACAACAAGCCGTCGCAAATTACCCGATTGGAATCAATCGCTTTTTGCCCGAATATTAAGTCAATTTTTCAATTAATTTTGCTTCCTGGTTTGGCGGTGGATTAAGTGGTTAGCACTTTCCGGAAAAAATTGTACGCTTATACTTTTATTTATAAAACGTTTAAAATCCACAAAAACCATTCCTTTCAATTTGTAACTTGTGCAATTATTAAGTTCAAAAGTTTGAGGTGGTATTCTTAAGTTTTTCCGTTTGGAACTAAAAAAAAAACCTCTAAACTGAGGGGTAATTTTTATTTGGGGCCCACTGTAGTGTAAGTCGAATGCCTGCAGCTTCTGTGGTGCGTGCAGACAACTAATGCATGCCTCAATTTTGTTTGATTAGCGGCTAAATGAATGAATGAATGCTCATTCGCATCCCTCCTTTCCATTCCTAATCCCAAATCTGAAATCCACCCGTGGAAAACGTTGGAACGACTGACTGACTGACTGAATGGCTGACTGACTCTGACTGCTCAAATCGCTGGACGAAGGCAGTAAATTCAAATTTGAAAAACGAGCCAACTTTTCGCCAGGCGGAATGGATTGCGGCATTGGAGGATTGGAGGACTTAGCCTGGCCAGAACAGAACAGAACAGAACGGAACACACGACTGGCATACTAAAGAGCCACTCGAACTCGAACTGGAAACCGAGACCGAGGAAAACAGAGCGTAGAGCGCCATCTGGAGGTCAGTCAATCAGTCAGTCAGTCAGTTAGTCCGCAATCCACAATCCACAAACAGCTGAAGTTTCATTCTTCGGCACTTCGGAGTAGAGAAGAGTAGAGAAGGCAAGCTTTTGACTATTGATAAGAATGGGCAAACGTGCAAATTGAAACGGGCCAAATGGGGGCGTGTGTGCACAGTACGACTCAATTTAATAGCACATTTGCAACCCTTTGCCTTCACCACCTTTAACGTCTTCAAGGCACTTTCATTTTCCCCAACCATTTCCCAAAATAGAAATGTGTGTAATTAAGTGGACTTCGGGGATCGATAAGAGATAGAAAATTAAGATTAAATTCATTTAAAAGTGTGAATATGGTGGAATTAGGTAAGCGAAAACATAAATTCGGAATTTATTTTAAGTTTTTTTTCGGACTCCTAAAATAAAATACAAGCCAACAAAGTATGAGAATATAGTTTGATTAGAAAATGAAAAACCATAAACCTTAAGCATTTATTAAAAATGTAAAAACCTAGATTTGGAATTTATTTCGAGTTTTTTTCGGACTCCTAAAATAAAATACATTTAAATTACTATTGAACTAATTTAAGTATGTGAACATGATTTGATTGGAAAATCGAAAACCAGAAACCTTAATTCGGAATTTATTAAAAATTGAAAAACCTAGATTCTGAATTTATTCGGAGATTTTGTCGGACTCCGAAAACAGTTATTTATCATAGCTCATCCTTACTGCTAAAGTTTTCACCTCATCTGTGCAGTGTGTTTGTGGAGGTGGCCGAGAACACTATAAAAATCCTGTGGCTCAAGGGGTAGACAAAGCCAAGGGGTTTGCACATCTAACTATTAGGAATTTACTTAGGGAAATTACTTTGACTTTGTTGCTGTTGCTGTTGATGTTGCTGTTACCATGCCCGACGGTCATTGTTGATGTTGTTTCTGTTGCTGCCGTTATGTTGCCATTCCGTGTACACCGATATGCAATATAAATGTGCCCGAATGCAAATAGGCATTGTTTGACGAACAACTCGAGTCGAGTAGATGGCCTGAGTGAAAATCAATTCCCAGTTTACTACGGTGTTACTGCAAGGCGTTGGGTTTTCTAAAACGCCCTCGGGGGCATTCGAAATGGAGTTGCACACATAATCAGCGATTTTCAGTTGCCACATTTCACTCACAGCAGTTGTGATATATTTAGGGATATATTTTATACATATTACAACATCAAGTTGCCTTGGGTTGGATATGCAAACCTTTGTTGGATAATTTAAAGAATTAACTTTCTTATTCGCTCCATATTTGTCGTTCTTTAGAATTGAATTTACAATTTAAGAACAATTGCTTCTCATTTATGGAACAATCGTTCTCAAATTATTACTTTTAAAATTTTCCTGGGTCCTAATGTTTTTAAAGCTGTGTTTATTATTTTTATTTATATTATTTAAATAATTAACTTCTTTACTTATTTTATAATAATACTTATAATAATTTCAAATCTAAAAACAATTGCTTCTCATTTCAAGAACAATCGTTCTCATTTAAAAAACAATCGCTCTGAAATTATTTCTTCTACATTTTTCTGGGGGTTTATACTAGTTTATATCATTAAAAGAATTAACTTCTTTTTCGCCCTTTCTGATTTAAATTCAAATCTGAGAACAATTGCTTCTTATTTCAAGAACAATCGATCTTAAATTATTCATTCTTCATTCGGCTGGTTGTCCAAGTTCTCAAAGCAGTTCTCATTAAACGCCTCGTTGCCAGTTAAAAGAAACAGTTAAATCAATTTTGCGCCCCAAACCCAAAAGTCCTTTGATGTGGCCAATATAATAACGACGTTTTTGAGGGGTGGCAAGTGGGTGTTTAACTAATTAATAAAATTGCCACTTGTTGCGTGGAAACAATTCGCAAAGGCAGTCGCAAAAGCAAAGTGATCAGCGTCAACTGGCCAGAAAGAACTCTAAAAATTTTATGAGCCCGAAAGTATTGCCATAAAATACATCTCTCAACCCCGCAACTTTTGGCGAACAAATGCTGTTAATTTTTATTTGAGCCTTTTGTTTAGTCTATTAAAATGACATTCAGCGGTTGTTGTTGCTTTTGTTGCCTGTCAGCCAGCTGTCATCGCCACACAAATGAAGTCATTAAACGGCAGAGACAGCGCGTTTGGCCAACATGGCGTATGTGTGATTTTTGATGTTTGCTTAAACTCTTTATTTTCAATTAAAAATTCTCTGGCGGCATAAACATGGCTCATCAAGGCGTTGGTTATGGGGGTTATGTGTGGGTTATGGTGGGTTATATGTGGGTGGAAAACATTATATATAGGGACTGGGCGTGAGGGCGTGGCTCTGATGCGTGTGTGTTTGTTTGCTTTTTAATGAAATCGCGTCTAGACGACGACGACGAAAATGAGAACGAAAACGGCGGCATTGACATCGCTTAATGGACAAAAAAACGAACAGCGAAAAAATAAGATTTATGCATAAATAATTTCAAGTTTGCCAAGTTGAATTTATCCAAAGCTTGATTACAATTTAGTTGACTTTAATTTTATACGGGACGATTTTTGAAATTCCGCTAATCAAGTCTACTTTATTTATTTTATCTTTTATTATTTACTTTTGTTAGAAGTTTTGTTTAAGAAGATTTTTAAAACTCAGCTATTCAAGTCTAATGTATTTATTTTGTTTATAAATATATTTTTTATACAAGTTTTATTTAAGAAGATTTTCTGCAAAGTTCTGCAAATCAGGTTTACTTTACTTATTATAATTTATTTTTTATAAAAGTTTTGTTTAAAGATTTATTAATTCTATTCTTCTTTATTTATTATTATTTATGGTTGCTAGAAGTTTTATTTAAGAAGATTTTTTAGTTTCAGCCAATCCAGTCTACTTTATGTATTACTATTTGTTTCAGCAGGAAAAGCGGATAAGAATCTCACTCAGATCAACAGAGTTTTTTGTGGATAAATTTGCCTTAATGATTTTTCTCTTTTCGTCTTAGTGAGAGAACCAAATGGAGGTCCTTGCTGCCTGGCAATTAGCTTTAATGCTGTTGACTGCCTAAGACGAAAAGGGAAATGCCAAGCACAGTTTTCCACAGTTTTCCCAACCCATCCCAAGTCCCGAAAAGCCTCCCCGATAGTTTCATGTTGCCCAATGAATATGAAACTATGAAAGTTTTGCTCCAGCGAAACGCGAAAGGAAGCCGAGGCGAGGCGAAAAGTTTTCAGGCAATTTACAAATATTTTATGCAACTATTTATTTTACTCATTATTTGCGCATTTAACGTGGGCGCCGACGCCGTTGCCAAAGGGGGCGTGGCAGGCCATTAAGCGCCGCTTAAGTGAGTTGTGCAGCTCCCGAAAGAAATAGAGAAAAAAATATATAAATACAGGCAGGATGAGCGGGCCAACGGAGGCATCAAATTCAAAGCATTTAAGAATGCAAAATGAGGGGATTTCGGCCAAAATGCAAATGTGAAAAGTCACCAAGGTGCCGGGCGAAAGGATAATGCCGGAAGACGGAGTCCTTCGTCTCCGGATGAGGCGGCCAAAGTTTTGGCTAAGTGTGGACAAACCTGATCTGCGATGCAAACGATTTGTAGATAAAGTTTGTCCCCTGTAATCCCCCAAATATACCCCCTAAATAGTGAGAGTGAAACAGGAAAAGGGAGGAAAATGAGTGGAAAGTACAAGGAGCTCAACTTGGACAGCAGAAAATGCAGAAAAAATCAATACTAAATATTATAATAAACAATAGGATTTGGAAAATACCAAAACAATTAGATCATTTATAATTAAAATTTTTCAAAAATAAATGTTAACCAATTTTTTTATTTGTTGTCGATAATTTAAAAAATTCAAATATTAAAATATTGTATAAAAATATTAGAAACCATTATTACTGATAAATTATTTATAAATAATATACAACTTTTATTTATTTATTTTTGTTTATACTATTTAAAATTATTTATTACAAATAATTATACTATACTATATTTTTATAGTTTTAGAACTGATATTTCTTTACTTTGCCTTCTTTTCTCTTGACTTTTATTTTCTCAATTTTCTAAATTGTATTGAGAACATGCATATATGTTTTGCATATATCGTAGATCTTTGTTGATTAACTGGCAATAAAACTTGCTAGTTTTTCCCGGGGGCGAAAAAGAGAGAAATACCAAAATCGTACTCGATTGCGGGCTTAGCCCGGCCACGAGCACAAATTGGAAAGCTTAGCTGAGTAAGCCAACCTCTGGCGGTTTCTCCCGTTTTCCCCTTCCGTTTTCCCGCTTTCCCGCTTTTCAGCATCCTGACCCTGAACACATCCTTGTGGTTTAGGAGCCCGGCTCTCAACACGTACGCACAGAGATATTTACAACTTTTGGCTTGATTTTTATTGTGCTTGGCTTTCAACCTTGAAAACAAGGAAAAACAGTTCCGGTGAACTTTCCGCACTTTTAATTAAATTGTTTTGCATTAAACAGGGAGCTGGTCACATTAATATTGCAGGGAAAAGAAAGCCCACTCAAATGCGTAAGCTGCCAAAGAAGTCCCATCCTCGGGACTTTTACCCATGTCCGAAACTATTTCCATCCCGAATCCCCAAATGTTTTTGCCTATTTTAATGCGCCCTCTTCTCGCAGAAAATAGGCCAAATGCCTTTGTTTTCTTTTATGGTGCGGATTTTCTTGACTATTGAATTGAAAAGTTTATTTACTTTACTTTGTCTGCTGCCCCCAACTCCCGTTTCCATTTGCCCATTTCAGAATCCCCACGCTTCGTGGCCTTCGGAAAGACACCTTTCTACCTTTTTCTTACCTTGACCATGACAGTCAATGTCCGATTGTGGGCATATATTTTCCCTAACCGCTCCCCCTTTTCCGCTTTCCCGCTTTCCCGGCTCACGACATTGTAAAATTTTTTGGCATAAAGTTAATAGCATTTTTGATTACTATCTAAATAGGTTTTTGTCCCATTGACCACAAAAATGTTTGGTCCACCCTGCCGTCCGTTGATGTTGTTGTCGTAGTTACGGATCCATGCATGTCCTGTGTCGGGAGTTCTGAGTCCTGTGTCCCCTTGAGTCCCCTCATAGCCACTGAGCCGAGCCAAATTGCGATTCTTCTTGTTTGCAAAAAATGTGAAAAAACAAACATGGAACGGAAAAAAATGAGAAATCTGCAATAGGATTTGAGGGAAATGAACTGGAGATACCCTAATTTAAAGTTTCTTCCTCTTTTCGGCCCGAAAAGATGTTATATTTTTAAGTCCTTACTTTGTTTACCTTAAAAACATCGATATTATCGATAGGATACTCATAAAATATCGAACATTTTGATACTGTCAAATATCGATAGTTTTCAAGATCTAATTCGAGACTTATATATTGTTATTTATAAAAATAATAATAATAATTACAAAGATATTATATTATTTAGTCCTTACTTTGTTTACCTTGAGAACATCGATATTATCGATAGGACACTCATAAAATATCGAACATTTTGATACTGTCAAATATCGATAATTTTCAAGATGTAATTCGAGACTTATATATGGGTTTTTATAAAAATAATAATAATAATTACAATAAATACGCTGAATGACAATTATATGAAATTTTTATGAGCGAAATTTATTTATTTGTAATAACAAAAAAACCCATTTTATCTTTTAAGTTCTAGAGTATTACAGGGGCTATTGCAAGGACCCCACTTTAGATTTAGGGCATTTCAAATCCAAAAGACCGAAAATATATATGCAAAAAGGGAGAGGGACGACGGCAAAAGACGAAATCTGTGCCTAAGCCTAATTTTGACTCTGTTTCGGGGACAAAGGTTGGGTTGCTGGAGAGAAGGATATGGCCACAGTGGCTGCTGCTTCAACAATGCCAGGATTGCCGCTGTATCCTGTATCCTGGCTCTGATCCTGTGACCCCCTTTCCAAAATATTTTCCCACAGTTTGTTTGTTTCATTTATCCTATTTTTTGTTTCGTTTTTCTACTTTTTTTGAGATATGTTTGCCTTTGGTATTTTTTTGAGTAAATGACTGAAGCGGCTGCAGCTGCAATTTGGTGGGATAGGAAAAGGAAAAGGGAAAGCTTATTTATTATTATTATTATTTATGTCAAATGGCAAATAAAAATAAATTAGAAAATATAATACCAAAAGTAATTCGATTTAAGCAGTATAAGTAATCATATTGTTTTAAAAACTGAAACAATAATAATTCGCCTTTCTTTAGAATTTTTTTGTGCCTTTAAAAATACACAAAAAGTAAATAATTAATAAAAAAATTATATTTAAGCCATAAGAATAGTTAAATAGATAGAAATTATAAATTATAATAATTTCGGCTTATTTTTGACTTTAGATCTTTCGCCTTCCTTTAGGATTTTTTTGAGCCTTCAAAATACACATAAAGTTATTCTAATTATTTAAATAAAATAAATTTAATCCAATAGAACATTTAAATAGATAGAAATTAATTTTGCGCTTTAAATCTTATTCTGCAGACTGCTCAATCTCAAAAAAGTATGGGGATCCCTTTACCGTTTTCCACTCCCGTTTCCCATTTCGATTCCCGTTCGCTCCTTTGGCTCCTGATTTTCCATGGCACTTAAGTGGAAATGATGAAGACCCTCGCCAAAGGTGTGTGTGTGTGTGATTGTGTGTGTCGGTGAGTGGGTGTCTGTCAGTGTGTGTGTGTGAGGCGCACGTTTGCGAAAAAGGCATAAATCTTATGTGTTTAAGTCGGTTTAACATACGAGATCCTAAAGTGTTGATAGCGCCAGACTATAAACTATACGAGTGTGGGTATGTGTGTGTCTATGAGCCTGTCTCAAACTTTTCCACTTTCCCAGCTTCTGTGCCTGTGTCTGTGTCCGTGTCCATGTGTGTGTGCATTTATAACAGACATTTCATTGCCTCACTAACGAAAGGGAAATATTCAATGAAGCATGCAGCAAATAAAGGTGAAAACCTTTTTGCAGAATGTAGGATGTTGGTAGTGAGTGAGGTGCGGAAAACGGAAGACTGAAAACGGAACGTCACTGCGAGGTGGGGTTGATAAGTTTATTGGAGCTCCAGGTGAACGAAACACCTTGAAATTGGCTCAAATTGCTTTAAAAAAAAAATAATGAAAAGAATTATTTCTTTTTCATTTATTTACCTTTTTTATTTTATTATAATATCTAATTAGATTGGTTTGCCTTTGTTAAGTTTTTTAGATTTAAACTAGATTTAAATAAGAAATAAAATTAAAATTTTTTAGAATAAAATAAAGGAGAACTATTAGTTTAAAAATATTATATACCTATTATATTATTTTTATTATTAAATCTTACTTTCTAGGCTTCGGAGTTCCAAGTTAATTATTTTTATAAATTTATATGTGTTTTATGAACTTATCGCGAAACTTCTCGATCGACCCCCTTGGGTCCTCCACTTGGGGCATAGAATTTGCAACTATTTGGCACATGTGCTCTCTCTCCTGTTTGCCCAGCCGGCATCTACAATGCGTATTGGGCCATATTATTCACACCCATAATGAATAAAGGAAGTCAGTGACGGGGGGTGGGTGAGGGGTAAGGGGTAAGGGGCTGCGGCTGAAGGGGGCGTGGCAGGTCAGGGATTCCGGCGAGGATGACACAATGAAAGCTGAAGCTGTCCCGACTTCCTCCTTTGCTCTCGTACTCGCACTCAAACTCCCATTCGCCCAGATGGCAGATATAGGCTTATTGTATGAGCTAAAAATGCAGCCACACACACAGGTCCTTCGTCCTTCGTCCTACGTCCTTGTCGGTCCACTTAACTCCGTCCAGTCCCAGCGGCTCACTCACACAGAATGCGCTCAAGCGTTATTTAAGACACTTTGAAATCCTCTTATATCGAAGCTTATCAGTTGCTCGAAATAAAAATGCGAGGCAGGAGGGTCCGGGACTCGCAGGACTCGAAGGACCTCAAAGGATCGGGAGAAGCGAAGGTAAAGACAAAGGCCAAAATCAACGGGGAGCAAATACAACAATGAAATAAATAAAAAACCGGAAACGGGCGAAACGGAAGTGTTAATCTGGGTGTGGTGGTGTGTGTGTGTGTGTCTGTGTGTGTGCTGGTGTCTGTGTGTGTGTGGATGACCCTTAGCTTCCTGGGCTTCAGTCGAAAGTTGAAGCTGCAAGGAGACTTGAGACTTGGGTGACAAAGGACCCCCACACACAAAGGCAATTCGGCTGTGAGCCACCCAAAGGTCAATAGCTTCCCCTGTAAAAACCCAACTACTTGGCTCCACTGGAAGAAAAATTGGGCAAGATAAGAGAAAATTGTAATTTACTAGTTTACTACGAAAATTCTAAATATTTAATATTTTATTAAGAGGTTTATGATTTGCTTTTGAGCCCATTTGATGTGCAGTTTATTGAAAATATTTTTTTTAGAAAAATACAAAAATGTAGGAATAAAGATATTTCAAATGGTTATTTATAATACATTATATTATAAACATTTCATGTTCCTAATGATACTTGAATTTGGTATTTATTTAAATTGAATAAATTTTAATTGAATAAAAATATTGTTGTTATAAAAAAATAGTTTTCATTATTTTTCTAAAAGATAATTCTAACTTTAATTTTGTATTGAAATAAACTAAATAAACCCAAGAGATATAAAAAACAAGAGAGAACGCTATAGTCGGGTTGGTGTCCCGACTATCTAATACCCGTCACTCGGCTAAAGGGAGTGCGAGGGAGATATAAACTTTGATCAGCAATAACTTTTTAACGAATGGTCCGATTTAAAAAATTTCTTCTACATTTCGATAGGTATTGATAAACACAACAAAACTGCATTTTTACATTTCCGAAAAATTAAAATTTTTAAAATCCTCTATAAGCTATTGAGGGCGTTAGAGGGGGCGTGGCACCTTCTTGAAATAAACTTGCGCTGCGTAGGAACTCCAAGAATCTTCATGCAAAATGCCAATCCTCTAGCTTTTATAGTTTCCGAGATCTCAGCGTTCATACGGACGGACAGACAGACGGACAGACGGACAGACGGACAGACGGACAGACGGACATGGCTATATCGACTCGGCTAGTGACCCTGACCAAGAATATATATACTTTATAGGGTCGGAAACGCTTCCTTCTCCCTGTTACATACTTTTGCACGAATACAATATACCCTTTTACTCTACGAGTAACGGGTATAATAATAAAAATCATTGACAGTAATAAATAGTTTTGTAGTGTTTTCTATACAAAAATTCTTGCAGTGTATCCCTTAGTTTGGCTAGGCCAAGCAAATAAATTTCAACTCCTGCCAAAGCTGACCCCTCACCTCCTACCCTTCGCTCCTGGCACAATATTTATACGGCCCCCCTTCTTCGCCGCCCCTGTTCACTTTTTTGCATTGCATTGCCAATAAAAAGCTGACCATGTGAAAGGAAGAAGGCAAAGAAAGAATGTTTCGCTGCGCTTTCACTGAGGTCCAAGTGAGGGTGGCTGTGAATTGCTGGGTTGGTCGGTGGAAAAGTCCGCTATAAATCCAAATTACTTGTGGCCTGCCAAGCGCTAGCTTTGATTTAATAACATTAAAGGCAGCTCCACTCAATTGCCAATTCCTTAACTGGCCGATGAAGTTCCCAATTTTGGTATGCCAACTTTCCCGCAGATAAATGAACTGTGCGTTTCTTAAATGGGATGGGATATTAAAGGCAATCAAACCCTTTCTTCAAAAAATTAAATCTAATAAAAATTTTAAAAAAATATACAAATTTATAAAATGTCAGTTTAAAAGATAAAAAACTATCTGACAAATATAAAGTACCCTTTCTTTAAAGCTTGGTCTCCCTAGACAATAGGGCATTCCAAGTTCAGTATTCCCTTTGGAATTTTCTTTCGCCCCTAAATTTCCACTGCTTTTGGCATTTGTATGCAAACTTGGGTAAATAGACAGACAACAGCCTAAATAAAGCAAACAAAGCCAAAAATACACATGCCCATAAAGTGGAGATGGAAGATGGGAAATGGGGAAAAATGATAAAGGATATGGGAAGGGCAGGTCCTTGTGTCTCAGTTGTTTCTGTTGCCCTGGAAAATTGACGCTGAAAATTGATGCCATTGGCAATGTTTTTGTTTTGCACGCTTTGCCATTTTTCTAGCTCGCTGACTGCCGAGGACAAGCAGCCCCCCCTCCTCATGCACTTGGCGAAACGGGAGCAAAGTTTAAAAATTAAATTAGAAAACGAAAAAAAAATAATAGAAAAACATGTAAAATATTCCAAAATATTTATAAAACTATTGAAACTATTTAAAATTACTTCTAAATTTTAAAATAGGTGCCTAAAAGTATGCAACAATATATTTTTAATACTAATTAATACTAATATATAAATTATTTAAAATATATGTTTTAACCAATAATTAAATATCTTGATTAAAATACAAAACTTTATGAAAAAACTTAACATGATATTTTTACGTTATTATTATTACAAAATCACTTTTAAAATTCAAAATAGGTGTCTAAAAGTATGCAACAATATATTTTCAGCACAAAAGTGATATGAATTCATACCAAATGGCGACTATAATTTATTCACTGCATACTTTTGGGCACAAAAATAGTTTCTTTTGCTTACAGTGGATCTCGCGAGTGTGCCATTTCGCGAGGGCTGCCTGTGGGCAAACAGACAGAGCTCATTGACAGTTTAATACAAAAAGTTCACTGCCTGGCTGCGGCACTTGACACGTGCAGGGGCGTAGAACACAAAAGGGGGGTATAAAAGGGGGGTTTGCAGTGACAGAATCCGGAGTTATAGCCGGGATATCTGCACGGCCCAATTTTACAATTAGAAAAGTTCTCGCTACGCTTTTGACTCGTTTAAGCCACAAATTGTTGTACGTCTGTCTGTCTTTTTGGGCTTTTCGAGTGACTGCTACATGGCTACAAACTTACACTTAACATGCAGCATGCAGCACTCGTGTGTCTAGAAAGTTTTGCATTTGCAACTCACTTGGCACAGCAAATAAATCAAATGCACTCAGCCGTGCAGCCAATGTCAGAGTATTCGATTCGGTCTTTAACTATAGCTATCGGCTTTAACCTTAATTAACTCAGCTTCACTGTTTGAAAAAATATGAAATATTATATTTAATTATATCTCTTTTTTCTCAAAGTACAAATACACATGTATTTGTCAAGAACTTGTTTTCCAATTAACAAGCTAATTATAATTAAATGGCCGAAAGCTTTAATGCATTATTTTGTCAGGATTTTGATAATAAAAATATAAATAGTAATTAATTGCATAAAATACAAAGACTTAATTTTAATTTTGTACACCTTCTAAGCAGCTTATCAATACCTTCAAAAGGTAAATAAATATATTTTCATGATTAAATTGGATTAGTTGGTTTTTATCCAATATCTTTATTTGTCTTACTGCCAATAAAATGCCAGTTTGCCCTAAAAATATGTTAATTGAGTGAATAATCAACTCTAATATTTGTGCAATGGCAAAAAGAGCATATTTGCTTTTGTTTTCCCCATCGAATGGCTAATTAATTTCAAAATTGTCAATATTTATTTTCGCTGTTATATTTACTCTTATCATTTTGTTAATACGTTTTTATGGAATTTAAATAAAACGAATCCGTTTTTCTTTTTAGGTAAATAGAGTTTTAGTTTGGCAAAGAAATTCCCGGAGGGTTTAATTACGCAACTGAAAATTGGTAAGTGCCATATCCATAATAATATCCATAATATATCCATGATGTATCTATAAAATATCCATATATATCCATTTTTCCTTCGAAAGGGGAACTAAGTTGTGTTCGCCATGCAAATCGCTGGCTGCCCTCATAAGTATGCAATGCTTTTTTCCTTTCTTCCCACCGACTCACCGTATAAATCATTCGCATTTGAACTTTTGGTCATTTGCACAATTTTCTTACCGCGCAAATTCTTATTTCTTCTCCCCTTTCTTTTTTTTTGTGGCTGGCCTGCATATTTCGCGCTCTTTTGCCTCAATGGGAATCAAGAGCATGGCTGTAAAGGTAACCTGAAGCCTTGAGCGTTGCCGTGTAACGTTAACTAATGTAAAAAGTTGCTATAGCTGCAGCTATGCCATGGATTGTCGGGACTCGGACTCATTAAGAGTTTGTGGCATTTTAATTAAATGCAAATTTAATACGCAAAGAAAATGCAGCACACAAAACTGGCTAGCGAACTGGCGAAACCTGCAAATGGCAGCGGAATGAAGCAGGAGTGGTCAGCGGTCAGAGGTGAGAGGTGAGAGGTCAGTGGAGATAGCTCCTTTCAAAGCTGATTTCAGCGCCAGGAACCGGAACCCCTTTGTTTTTTCCGCAGCTGCTCAACGGGGCAACAAATCATCTAACCGATTCGCCGGGCTGTCGGTTAATGTGCATAAGTGAGTCCTGTGCTTTTTTCTGCATTGTGCTCGGGATCAGGATTCATGGCGAGCATAAGCGAACAAGTGTTCGTTTATATCGTTCATCATTGAGCTTCAATCACAAAGACCCTCAGTTTCTGAGTTCTCATGTAAAGGCACCAAAAAGTATGCAACAAAAAAGTGTGATTAAGCTAAAGTGATCGATTTCACTGCATACTTTTAGACACCTTTAAAATGGATCATTATATTTAAAATATTCATTAATAATATAAACTCCATTAAAATGACACTTACAAAAAACGAAAAAATTCTCATATCACGTATACGTATATTTTACATCACGTATCCGCCATGTTAATTCTAGTTGCACCGAAAAAAACAGTTTGGAGAGCAAAACACTTGGCATAATAATTAAAATTGTATAGCGACTGATATGAAAAACAAGTGGCATCATTTAAACAGTTGCAGTCCTCGGCCAATTGCCGATCCCATTCGATCACGCCTTATTGTGTTTGAGCCTTGTAAGTAAATCACTTGGAAAAAACGGAATAATTGTTTAATTGCATGTGGCAGAGCGTTGGCATCGCAGGCTGTTGAATTGGATTTTTTGCCCCGTTTAATTTTTAATTCGGACAACGGGACGACGTCAAGAAATAAATTAAAAAATAATTTCGAGGTTAATTACAATTATTTACTCACAATGACATCGATGATTATGATGTCGATTGTTATGGCTTTATTAACAGCAGCAGCAGCTAGCGAATGACAACGACATCCAGCCAGGCAACAACAAAAGCACGAAAGTAGCAATAATAATAATAATAATAATAATATTAACAAAAGTGACAGGGGCTAAATGAATGGCGGGAAATGGTGGAAATCAACCACATCTGCTCATCGGACAATAGCCTCATTACAAAAGGGCAACCTCCGTGATCTCGCATATTGTTTATTCAAAAGGCATTAAAAACTTAATTGCATTTAAAGTGAATTAACAAAGCCTGAAAAGACTTCTTTTCGGCGCACTAATGAAATTGGTTCAGTTTTAATAATGCGAAAGTGCTGGGCATAAATAGTCCAAAATCAATCAGTTCGAAAAGTTGCCTTAAAATTCCCTGAAATGCATTAAAATATATTTTTAATACTAGTTTTTCTTAATTTAAAGAATAAGAGCAAATCGACTGCTTGCACTGCTTGCATTGCATACCATTATTTGCTCATAACTTTTTGATGAATGGTCCGATTTGAAAATTTTCTTCTACATTTCGATAGGTCTTAATAAACACAACCAAATGGCATTAAAACTTTTTCAAAATCTGCATTTTATTTATGAGTTCCTTAGCACGTAGTTGAAGGCTTAATCGTGCCCAGATTCTATATTCTTCCGAGTGATTAGGAAAATCTTGCTCATTCTGACCACGACATTCTGGCATTCCCATTGCCATTGTGTTTTCCTCTCACATTAATTCCATCCATACTGATTCCAATTCTATGGCATTCGCCAATCGATTTCCACTCGTGCTCCTTACTCCGATTACTTCACATTCGAGGAATTCGAGGATGAAGTCCTAACCAAACAGCCGCAGCGGCAAACAAGAGGTGCAAATGAAAAACTCGCACAATCAACAAAGGAAAAAATAGGAAAACAATAAATAAGTAAACATAAAGAGCGCGTAAAGCAAAAATCCATGTAATTGTAAACAAATTAATGGCCATTGTGGGAACTGTGCGTCAATGAGCACGCCACAACATCAACATCAACATCCACAGCCAACAGCCAACATCAACAATAAAAATAACAATGGAGTTGCAAGATGGGAAAAAATGCAATCACCCCGCCCCCTTTCGCATTTGTGAAATATTTGCGGCAATTTGCTTTATGCAATATTTGCATTATGATTATTGCGATTATCATTACTACGCTTCGAATCGAATAAATTTTAAGCTTGCCCCGCAAAATGGCTGCATTTTTCTGCGCTCTTTCCTTTTCCCTCTGTGAGTTTTTCTGTTTTCTGTTCTTTTTTCTGGTTTTTCCTCCGACCAGCGACAGCTGCACAAAAAGGAAGAAGGCAAAGGAACTGACCCACAAGATATTAACTGGAGGTGTAAGCCCCATGCCCCTGGGTTCTGAGTTCTGGGTTCTGGGTTCTGCCTCTGAATTATGGCTCTGCTTCTGCTTCTGAATGGGAATCTCAAGATGAAGACTCTGAAGCTGAGCATCCTGCATCCTTTATCCCTTATCCTTTATCCTTGCTGGACGAGCGGCAAAGACATTTTTAAGCTGCCTGCAGGAGCATCCTCACCCAAGGGAAAGTCGAGTTGAGAGAAGTGCAACTTTCGCCAAACTTGATTATTTATTGGCCGCGGTCAACAAAATTAGATTGCCATAAAAAATAGATCCCTGTTTGTTGCGATAAGGTGTCGAAAGTGCTCAGCGAAAGCACCTCGGCCATGAATTATAAATATATAAAGTTCTCGAGCTTTTAAACAAGTGCTGGCAAGTTCTTTTTAATTAGTTCGAGATGAGCTCTTCGAAGCGAATTTATTATCTTAATTTAGTGCCAATTGAGTTGTTCGACTTAATTTAACTGGGAGTTTTCAGGGCAATAATCTGATCTTATTTATATTGCTTTTATATTAAAAATGATAGAAAAGTTTAATATTTGTAAAAAATCAAATGCTTTTGGTTATTTATCTAAGTTTGTTTTCTAAATGTCATTTTTATAAAGATAAAGTTTGAGACAATTCAAAGTAATTTGTAACACATTAAAATTTTGGCTTAATTCAAATGATTTAAAATTAGCCAATTTACCGTATACATTATATACACTGATAAAAAAAACGTTGTAAATCCAAAGATTTCATATCCAATAAAAATATTTTTTTTCTATGTATGTATATATGTATTAATTTTAAATAAAACAATTCTATTTAATTTGTTGATTAAGTGACCCTGATTCAAATTTTTTCAAATTAAATCATGCAAGTTTTTGTATCAGTGTATTAGTGCTATATAGAGTGCGGTCCTTTTGGTCTTTCTTACTGTTTTTTGTCAGCTCTTTTTTATGCGGCTTGGAGGACCATTATTTATGAACTGAGCAACTGAGCGCGCCTGCAAGTGTGCAACGATTATAATAATTTTAGCTTATAATGTGTTTTTTCACGTCCTCACGCTGCTCCTTTCCTCCTCGTCTGGCAATTTGCTGATTTATTCGCACTTAGGTGACTTAAAGTATCCTGTCTGGGCAGCCGGGTGTGTGTGTGTGTGTGTGTGTCTAGCAGCTCATAACTTTAGTGCTTACCTTGTTGTGCAACCAGGAATCTCCTCTCCACACAAAAGGCGTCTGCATTTAAAAATGCATTAGCGTAAATCAATGAAAGCCATGCCCTTATGATTGCCACTAAATCTCCTTGGGACCCTCTGTGTCCTGAGTCCTGGCCAGCAGACTCGTGTCAAAGATCCCTGTCCCTGGGCCATGCACTTAAAAAAAAAGGAGTTCAGATAATTATTAAAAAATAAAACATAAATGTTGGAAAAAAACATAGAGCGACAATACTGAAAACTATTTTGGAAAACATTTTCTTTTAAAATGATTGAGTTTAAAAAAAAACCCATACACTTAAACAAAGGTTAGAATAAATTTGGGAAAATATTTGTAATTCTTTTAATTAAAAATTAAACACCATATATTTCGATTTATTCAAGATGATCCGGATTTTCTGAGTGTTTTAGCCTTTGTTTATCCTGGCTAATGCATTTCTTGGCTGAATTTATATGAATTTATACCCTCTCCTCTGCTTTGTTCAAGTGCAGCGAAAACAATTTCGGTCGCAAATTCTGTCGGCGGTCAAGTGAAAAATCACCGAGCGGTGAGAAGGCCAAAAGCAGCTGGCCCTGCGGTGTGAAAAAGCCCATTTATACAGTTGAAAGTTGTCCTTTGACCATCGAGGACTTTTGCAATTTGATTTGATCAACTTTTAAAGGCGTTTAAAGTCCTGTTCTCTACTCTTTTCCCGGGCTTCCCTTCTCCTTTCCTCCAGGCGACAATGCAATAAAGTTGTTAATTTTATTATACAACACGAACACGGCCACATGCTCACCCACACAACCATACACCATGCACATGAAAGTGTTAATGATGCTTTAAATTTGGTGCTTCAAGTTTTCATAAGCTTAATTGAATTGAGACGGTGGAAAGGGGGGCTGAGGCGAAATTAATTGAAAATGAGCGTGCGTAAAGCTGGTACAGTGCGTTTCGGGACAGGCAATTCGACGGCAGGCCGCACAACCACTTGGAAAACCTTCCACCAACCACAACTGAAAATGCTGGGTAATTTTTGGAGATCCTAGGTGAATCATCAAAGGCAAAGGCCGGGGAAAAGCAAAGTAAATTTGTCCTAACTATGTTTTAGCTGTTTAAGTAGCATTCATTTTGAATCTGAATTAATTTGTTTAAATTATTATTAAATTATTAAATTTAATAAGGGATTACGGATTTCGAAGATACCTCTGCTTTTCACATGAAAATTCTCCACGAATATTTAACCTAATTTAAGTACGCGGCTTGTGGATTTTTTGCCTTCAAAGCCTTCGATCGTTAAAATTCCTTAAACCTACACTGATAAAAAATTGAATGGTAAAAATAAATATTTGCATTGAATCCAACGATTTTTCTCACCTATTTAAATTGAACAAATAGAAGATTAAACATCAATACAAAGTACATTAAATTGCCGGATTTCAAAATCAAGGTTAAAAATATTTAAATTATCTATAATTGTAAAATTTAATATTTTCATATTTAAAATTAATATAAAAAACCGCGTTGGATAACAAATATAGCGAAAAATACTTCAAGTTAATATGAAATCTTTGGATTTACTACCGTTTTTTTTATCAGTGTACTACCTACCTACAGTGCGTGATGAAAAATGTTTTATATAATCCAATTCGTATGACTGTACATGTGTATATACGATTTACAAGGAGCACGTAGCCGGAGAAATGCAATTGAAAAAGTTTTTAATTTATTTCGAATATCGAAAGACAAGGAACTCGGCTCTCCATTGCCTTTGCCATCCCCATTCGATCCGAAATGCCTTGACTAGGCCCGTTTGGCGCATCATTTATTTATCACTCATACGCCGCGTGTGGCGCACGTTCATACGGTGTAAGTTAATAGCCAGCACTCAACATAATATAACAAAGTGTACGTATGTAGTACATATATGCCATACACATACGATATACCACCCCCGTTGAATCTGTATGCCATAAAGAATACGCTTATTATGCATTCAAGCCGAGTTTTGGCAACTGAAAAACAAAACCAAACTTAAGTGATTCCAGACACACACAAAGGTGAAAGGGAGAAGGAGACAGGGATATATAGTAATAAAGCCAATTGAGACATTAAAACTTATGCTTATCTGCTCAAGCTCGAGCTCAGGATTCAGGCCAAAGCTAAGGGCCAGGCATCCCAGGATGAGGATGAGGATGAGGATAAGCAGGTGACCCCAGCAATGCCAAAAGGTGACACAAATTCACCAACACACACCCACACATATGCCCAGCATTTAACTCTCTCTCTCTGTCTCCCTCTTTCTAAGATACACTGAGAAAGAGAAATAATAAACCACAAATATTATAATTATTCTAATGTTCTGTAATAATAAATGTTCTAATGTTCTATAATAAACGGATTTTAAATTATTAATGTCAAATTTATGAATGAATATTTTATCATATGAGTTATTACATAAAAAATATAAATATACTACTTTAAAATACCAAATTTAGTATTTTATAAAAAAATATAATGAACTTGGTATATTAAAGCATTATTTTTATAATTATTGCGAAATAACTGATTTTGATCTTATAAATTATAGCTTAATGTCAAATTTTATATTCAAAAATATCCATTGGATATTTTATCATATGAGCTATTACATAAAAATTATAAATATACTACTTTGAAATACCAAATGTAGTATTTTATAAAAAAGATACAGAACTTGGTATATTAAAGTAGTATTTTTATAATTTTTGTGAAATAACTGATATTGATCTTATAAACATATCAAATTGACCTGGGCATATCGACTTAATCTATTGTCAAGTTTTTTCCGTGTTTAGCCAGCTTTCAGGGCATAAAAACGATTAAATTTCATAACTTCCAAAGCTTTTTTCGCTCTGTGCACTCAGCCTTTGCGTTCCTCCCCTTATTTCTGGACGTTGGGGATCCTGATTCAGGCTTGGACTCGCATTTTCTGGTTTCGGGACAGCGGGCAGCCAGGCAGCTCCGTGGCTTCGAGTGTCCCAGGAAGTTGGCATAATTTATGAACTTGCACAGCACACATACACACACCCACACACATGGAAATACACACCCACACAGAGACATATACCGAAACACGTAGCAAGACAACAATAATAATTCAAATATTCATTTATACGCACGACAATTCTGACATGAATCATATTTTTGCCTCAACGCCTCCGGCCACGTGGTTCTGGTGGTTCAGGTGGCTCAGGTGGTAACCAGAAAAGGGAGTTTTGCAGTCGGGGTCACCTTTTTCAGATAAACATGTTCGCACGGCAAATGAATGATCATTAGGAGCTCGGTGTTCGAGTCGCGAATAAATCAACTGTGGCCAAAAACTAAGGCAAAACTTCAGCCAGTTCTATTAACGATTTTCTGCGACTCTGGGCAAAGTTGACACCTGAGCTATCTACGCTTTTCTTTCAACTTCTGCGAATGCACTGGGAAAAATTCAGAAAATCATATTTAATATGTCTGCGGATATTCTAAAAATACTCGCTGTAATATAAAAATATTATAGATTAATAATTTAAAAATAAATAAATCAAAATAAAATAAAATAAGTAAAAAAATATAAAAATTAATTACATTTGGTTTCAAATATACAAATTTTGTATTTTATTTAAAAAAATAAGAAGAATTTCAGGCAAACAAATCCCTTAGAATGTAAAGTTATCTGCATTAATATTATTAATGTGTTTACAGCCAGAAATCCTGCAATATCAGATATTATTATATTTTTACAATAACTCGCTATATTTAGTATATTTAGTAAAAATTCGAAATTCCCAGGCAGAAATATTATGAAATATTAGATTTTATCACAAAATGAGTCGATCAATTGAATTACTTTTTTGGCAAGATTTTTCTCCGTGAGTCAAAGAGGATTTTCACAGACTTTTCCGGGATTGCATGCAGTTAGCGTTCGTCGAATGCCGGGTAGCTGCAATTGCTCGGGTTTTGGGTCACGGCAAAGGTAAAGCTAAAGGCGAGGCAAATTGCCGAAAGTTCGTCCTTGTTCGTCCTGGCCCCACACAAATGAGCACAATTTATGTAGCACACTTATTTGCGCGCAGCTTCTATTTGAGTTTGGGTGAGCGAGCATAAATTTGCAGGCGTTGAGGAAAGTCCACAAAACGGGTATTCCTCATAGAGGGCTTTCCCGATCAGAGTCGCACCTTTCACCTCTCACCTCTCACCTTTCACCTTTCGTGACGGAAGGCCTCTGATAATTGCTCGCTTACACTTGTCTCCGTTTCGCAGTGGCAGTTAATAAAAACCCCACAGCCATCCAGCTGAATGACGCGTTGTAATGCCAACTATTACCAGGATATGCCAGGATATGTGGGTGTGAAAGAGTGTGTGTGTGTGAGTGTGTGTGCGTGTCCTGTTTGTTGTTGCTGCCGTTCGTGCCTGTTATGTGTTATTGTACGCAGCTACGTGCTGCAAACTGTCAATTGCGTATTTGTCAATAGACCGAGTTCCCAGTTAGGGAGTCTCAAATCATCCCGATGAAAGCCAGAGATGCGAGGGATATTTTAGGAATAGCGAGGTACCTTGAAGATTGTTATCTTTATCAATATATAAGAAAAGAAGTAATGAATAAAAATCCCAAAAATCATAATATTTTAAGCATCATAAAAACTTTGAATACAAAATGTACACTTGGAATTAATTTTTGTATTTATGAAGCTTCGTTACTAATTGGATTTTATAAAAGGCTTTTGCTTGTGGGGGAGTTTTCATGAACAAGTTTTTAGTTGCATACTTTTTGAATACCACATTTCCTTTCATTGTTGACCAGAGAAAATCCGGGCATGGATTAGTTATAATTTATTTGATCAGTACATAATAATACAGTGCTTCCCATCACTGATGATGCCGAGTCGCAGGAGTCGCTTTGTTTTCCAGGAGCCCTACGTCTGCACTCGTATTCGTATTCGTATTCGTATTCGAGTGTGTGAAGAGCCTGCTAGTTAAGTAGACAACGCCTCCACGAATAACAACAGCTGCGAATATGACAAACGTGTGAGTTGTGGGATGTGAAATGTGGCCCTTCAAGCTTCGAGTGACATTTTTCAGTCGGGGGTTTCAGTCTTGGCACGTTAATTCAGTTACCATGTCAGGAGTCCGAATGCTCTGCAATTTGCACAGCTATTGCGGCATGGCAACAATATCATTGACAGCTTTGCTGTAACTATGAAGTCCACTTGGCCAGCGCAAAAACGATAATCATGTAAATTAAAAATCGCAATCCGCTTAAGTGGCACTTTAAAATTTCTATATCAATTTCACAGAAAATAAAACAATGCTTCTATGGCAATTGGCATGGAAATTGCACATTTTGCATGGCAGAGAAAATGTTGAAACTCGAGTATCGAAAATTGGAAATGTATTTTAGATAAGACAAAAAAAAAACAATACTATTTGGTTTCAATAAATATATTTCTTATACACTAAAAAATAAAAAAAAACATTTTTCCCTTATAGATTCCATAGAATATTTTTAAAATAATAGCCCTAATCAATTCCTTGCTACTTGTATTTATTGTATAGCTGTTTCAGTTACCGTATCTGTTTTTATTTTTTGTCAAGTCTTTTATCGCCGTCAAGTCCACAAGGCTACAAGCGGAAAAGCGGAAATGGCAACTGCAGACGGAAAGGAAACATATTGTTGCTGCATGCCTGGCCACGCCCCCGCCCCCGCCACCGCCCACTTTCCCCATCTTCCCCCTGTAACATATGTCCCTCGTCCTTTGTCTCTAATATGGCCGGCAAACAACTTCAGACTGGAGCGGCAATCGTACGCTCGCTTTGCTCAGCTCCATCTCCATCTCCACTTCGATCAGAGGCGTACGACAGGGGGACTCTGAATTTGTCAAGGACTTCTTTTATTTGCCTAAGCCAACCTGATTTCTGGCCTTTCCTTGGCTATTTCCAAATGTGCCAGAACCCTCATTTCCTAACTACCCATACTAACCACCCGAAACCGGCTAATTCGAAGCTCCCCCCTTGATGGCGAAATCCATGCGGCGCCCCTGATCTTTGACTTCGTCAGTGCGCTGCATGAATAAATGGCGCATGTTATTGTTGCTCCAAGTGTTTGTGTCAATTTCAAGCGAAATGAATAATATGTCATGTATGTCGCCGATGCTGTCGGCCTTTGTCTTCGTTATTTCCACACGAGGAGTGTGTGGGTCTTGTTTGGAAATCCTTTGGCCACAGTGGGCACTCGCTCAAGTGGACTTGGACTTTGGCCATAATTTAATTAATTGGCATTTTGATATTTTCTTGCTGAAATTTCCGTGGCCACTCGGCCGTGGGGTCGATGATTAATTGCCCGCCTTTGGTCTGACCTCGGCTCGATAACTTATCGGCCAGTGTCCAGCCGCTCCCGTTGTCCTGGATGTTCTGGATGTCCTGGATGTCCTGGATGTCCTGGTTGCCCTGCTTGTTGTCGCTATTGTTGTTACCCATGCACTCGAGTTGCTCGGCTGCTCCGATGATTCGCCACCCGCCTTGTTTGACTTGGCTTTTGAGCAACTTAAGCATGCTTTTCATTACGTTCCATTTGCTGTGAAAATATTTATCTAATTCATTGATTGGCAGCCCACAAGCGAGGTCGCCAAGGAGCTGAAATGGGCGAAAGGGGTGGTGCGATTGGATTGGGCTATTGACAGAGATGGGCTGTAGGTGCTGGGCTACCAGTTCCCAGACAAGCATATAAATCATATATGCGACACGGAGAAGAATCGACGTGTGCACAATGCCAGATAGACGTGTGACCGCAGGCATGCTTTGTGACTTTACAAAAACAAATGTTAAAGTGTCTTAAAGTTATTTCAAATGCAGAACATAAAGGACATGGCTGATGGGTGGTGGAGAGACTCCTTAGCCATCCAATACCACTCCACTTCAGCCATATGTACGGTCATTTGTTGCTGCGTCCGGAAGAGAAAAGAAGGGAAGTGGAAGTGAAAGGCAAAGGCAAAGTGGAAGTCGAGGCAGATTTATAGCATTCAATATGTTTTCAATACTTCCGCGAAAACGTCAACGGCAGCAGCGAGAGCTAAATAACCGCTTGAGATGAGAGACACAGAGTGCACTGCGAGAAAATTCACTGCAAACTAAAGATAACTTTATTTGCAAGTATAAATATACAAACCCCCTTTTTCGCTCTGTGCATTCCAAGGGAGGTACTTTTGGACGCCCTAATATATTTCTAAGCGCCTCGTATTGCAACGCATCCTTCATGGAATGCTGCCAATGGCAACAAGACAGAGGACCGCGTGAGTAGGAAATGAGGGGATGGATGGGACTCAGAAGGGATCCTCCCAGCAACCTAGCAACCTCGCAACCTCGCATCCTGGCCAGAGACGGATGTGTGGATGAGCTTCGGCGGATGCGACTTCGACACATGTAAGCACACAATGTGCCGAGTGCAGGCTCCATCGGATTCACTGCTCGATGCACATGAATGCATTTTTCCACAAAATTTAACTCTTATGGTGGGCGACTAGCCAGGATGTGAGGGGCCTTTGTCCTAGTCGCAGGTCCTAGGCATCGCAGCCCTGCTTTCTGCCTCTGTTTCTGTTCCTGTTCCGCTTTCCTCTCTCCACTTTCCTTTTTCCTTTCCTGGCCAAGAACTCTGCGGCGGCGGCTGTCAGGTGGCCGACATTTCTCAGACCCCGAATTCCTTGTCAACGCGTTTATATTGCAATTGCCGGTTGATTGGATTTGCCAGAAGCCAGACAGGACGATTTCCCTTTCATTTCGCTTATGAATTCCCAGCGAAGCCATGCCAGAACTTAAAGCTCCAATCGCAGAGGAGACGAGAAACTATTTCTGGTCCTTCCGAACGATGTGTTAACAAGCATGAAATCTAAATCAAACCGCAAACACGCAGCCCATACCCTCTGGTCTGGCCACTGCAAAATGCTACAATTCATGATTGAAATTTAAATTGAATCTGTAATCTGAAACAAAATCTAATCGAATTATAGCAACAAGCACGGCTGAGAGTTGGGACGAGGATTCGCATTGGGATTCGAGGAGGATTGGGGGAGGTTTTCGAGATGGGAGGAGTGACTAGGAGCACTCGACTAGGGAGCAACGCCACGCAGAAATCAGCAAAAGTTAAACCAATGCAAAAAGCAATGGCAATCAACCAGAGCCGGGCAAAAACAAACATGGGACCAAATCACATGGGCGACAGACGAATGCCCTTGATAAATTGGCAGCAGTTGAAGATTTTTTTTCGAAATATCCCTACCTTTAGTTTAAATTCACTAGCTAATATAATGATAATTAAACCCCAAAGATTTTAGTATAAAAAACAAAGTATTTCACAGTTCTTATAAGAAGCTGAAACAATTTCAGAATTAAATAAATTACGAGTAACAATATCCAATCGATATAATTGTCGACTGTTGTATCTGTTTCCATTAACAAATCACCGATAGGTTATGAGCTGCCCATTAAACACGATGAGTGGGTTTTTTACAAATAATGAACCGGTTAAGATGCGGTTACCGACTCAATTTAAATCAGTTTACAATTTTTATGGACCTATTATAAATGACAAATGGTGCTTGACTGCTTTTCAGTAGAGATATTTAAGGCTCGAAACAATTATTGTTTGTATTCGATGTTAACCATCTAACCAAAACACCAACATAGTCGACAAACTCCTTTCGTATTTTACCGAGGATCCAGGCGAACTCAAAATTCCCATGAACTGCGACCAGGAGCAAAAGGTTGTGCTTTCCTCTTGAAAAAATGCCCATCTGCCGCTGCCCTTTGGCCAATTTAAGCAGACAAACCCGAAATGGCAACATCATCAATGCCAAATACCAACTACCAGCAGATAAAATCTCTCTGCGTGTGTACTTCTGTGTGGATGTGGGAACCCGAGAACCGAGGACCTAGAATCCGCCTCCCCAAAGCCATATTTAAGTCAATTTACATGCAACAATCAATATTTTGTGTGCAAATAGTCAACCCATTCCCCGAACCCAAAACCCAAACCCAAACCCCGAGCGGAAACCAAGTCTAAGCCCAAAACCCAAAACCCAGGCCAGCAGTCAAACAAAAACCCAAAAATTTGTACACAATTTTCAATCTCGGCATCATGAGGACCGCTCGACTAAATATGAGCGGGGAAGGGGAAGGGGAAAGGGAAATGGAGAGGGGCGGCGCAGTGCGTCCTCTTTGATGGCCGGCCCATGTTGGTAGCCAAAAACTTAACTAATAACTCCTCGGTGTATCAGGAGACTAGAGCCATCCCCAGAGCGTCTGAAATACTCGACCACACAGTGCGAAAAATATGAGTGCATCGTCTTAATAATAAATGAGAAGGTTTACCTTAAAGCTACCTGTCGAAAAGCTAGCAAGAGTTCACTAAGGAAGGGCATATAAGATAATTGAATTATTCCTACCAAATAATACCAATAACAGTCCCTGTTCGGGCGCCATCTGTTATTGTTTAAAATCTTTAAAAAACCTCTATGAAATCTAGAAAAAGTGGGTGTAAAAATGGTGTCCTAATCATCAAGGTTAAGATAATAAGCTATAAGTTATTAAATTATTCCTACAAAATCCGATTTATTCCCAGTACCAGTCCCTGTTCGGGCGCCATCTGTTATTGCTTAAAAAGCATTTTAAAAAGTAACTATAAACTAAGTAACTATAAACTATCAACATTCCTCTTTCTCCCAGTGCAGACTGCAAAACTTTGAGGCCCAGCAGGTCCGTGCGAGGGTTGCCACAGCAATTGCTAATTCGAATCGGCCGGAATGCGAGATGGGCTCTGCATTTTTCGATGTTCGCCTCGCCTCGCCAGCCAATTGTTTTTCCCTGCAGCTCCTCCGCCGCGCAGCTCGGGGATCCTGGATGCCTGGCAAAATGTGATTTATCTGCTGGGGAAATTTATTTGGCCAGCAGAATACACGAGGCTAAAAAGGCAAAATGAAATGAGAACTACCAGGCCATGTTGCTCGTCGTTGTCTGTGTTTTGGCCTTGCCTTTGCAATTGCCTTTACGTTTGCAAGACAACAAACAAGCAGCTAACAAGCCATCGGGCAGGGGGAAATGCGACTTGAACAACAACGTTTATCGTGGCCCGAAAGTAACACTGACCCAAATACCCAAGTACAATTCGCCAATCTCCGGGCCGAGGGTCCAGTGATTGGATAAACCCAGCTAGTACTGAGTAATGTTGGCTATCCTGGTAGTTTCTATTTTTCTTTTACTGCAAAATTGAAAATAAATCTTACTCAAATCATACATAAATATATTGCATTCAACAAGGAACCCTGGCCAAATATCGAATCAATCGAAGATGAAATTCAAAAGCAGGGTGTTTAGACGCAAGTTCAACAAACAAGCAAGCAATCTTGTAGCAGCTCCCACATGGCGAATTTAATGGACACTCCCTTCCCCGGAAAATCCCCCCGTTTTCCATTTCCATTTCCCATTTCCCACCTGCTCGACACATGCCTTTGTATGTTGTGCATTGTAAAATCCGCTTAAATTGTAGCATTTAACGTCCGCCCGGGGCGAAGGAAGCTCTGTAGGTCGGTTGCTCGGTAGCTCTGTAGTCCGATTCTCTGGATTGGTGGCACTTCAGTGTGGCTTGTGTGCGGTTATTTTACGGTCAGCGGAGGGGAAATTTTCGTGATGATAAGTGCGGAGTGCGCTTGTCGGCGGTCGAGTGTATCGTTATCTTCCCCGGGCTGCTAAGCCGCTTACCCCGGCTCCGAAATTCCGAAATTCCCGAACCAAGGGCGCTTGGGCCTCCGGCAGCGGGCTCTTAAGTTCGATACTTCTACCCCGATCTCTAAGTTTTCATCCGGAATGAAAGCGCTCTATAGGTCTTGCAAGACTCAAAAAAAGTCCTCAATCAATGACGAACAATAACACCGACTTACGATGCAAAAACACAAAAATATATTAATATTTTTGCCAAAAGTGCAGAATCCAATTTTTTGACTAAAATAATTCGTTATTTGGTCGTAAAATTGTTTAAAACGGTCGGAATATGGAGAGTCATACCTCGTTGAACTCGTAGCTAAATTCGGAATCGATTTGCATTCAAATTTGGACATTTTAATTTTTGGCCATTTTTTGCAAAAAATCATGATGTAACCCCTTATCAAAAATGCGAAAAATGGTGAAAATTTTAATTTTCCCAAAAGTGATGGGGATCGTTAGTTTAGGTTGTTAGCTGTTCAAAACAGTCACTCGTTTAGCTGTCAGCCTTGATTTGTCCAAATTACGGCTAAAAAACCGAAAAAAAACGTTTATTTTAGTTTAAAATTCTTATCCATATTTTGCACCCTAAAATAAAGGTATTTTTTACCGAAACAAGGAAAGTAATAGCTTAAATATGGAATGTCATACCTCGTTGAACTCGTAGCTAAATTCTGAATCGATTTGCGTTCAAATCTGTACATTTTAATTTTTGGCCATTTTTTGCAAAAAATCATGATGTAACCCCTTATCAAAAATGCGAAAATTTGTGAAAATTTTAATTTTCCCAAAAGTGATGAGGATCGTTAATTTGGGTTGTTTGCTGTCCAAATTACGGACTAAAACTCAAATCCATTTTTTCCACCCTAAAGTGTCAGTTTTTTGCCAAAATTGCGAAACCAAAAACCTTTAAGAAAAATGCGAAAAGAGGTCAACAAATTAGTTTGTTATGTTGTTTAGTCGTCACCTAAAAAATACAAAGTCAAATTGTCATTCTGATCCTTAGCTATCCTCTTCTGTTGCCACTTCTTCAGAGAACCGTTTTCTATTTTGCGGTCTCTCGCAAATGAAGCCTGTTTGGCGTTAATCATGCTGGGAATTCAAGGCATTATCCCCCCTTATTTCCCCTCATTCCGCAGCCCCTGCAATTAATCGGAGGAGCACAAAAGTGCAAGGCATGCAATCGATGCACCGAATATATTTCCATGTCGATCGCAGCGGGGAATTGCAATTTATGTTCGGCCCTCTTCCGCCGAGTCCTGAATCCTGCGTCCTGAATGCTGAATGCTGTTGCTGCTACTGTATCTGTATCTCTGGCCCGCTCTGTTTTGGCCAGGTAGCGGCAATGACGTTCGGCTGCAATAAAACTGTCAATAGTGTCAAAGCGAGTGGGTTTCTTACATCGCTGGGCATACAAAAGTTGGTAAGGAAAATGCAACGATTTATTGTGGTCTGGCTGCCGACTGCCGACGGCCGACGGCTGAATCCTGAATGCCGATTGCCTTGCAAGGACCTCGCCGCACAAAGGAATGCGACCGAAAGATTCATGACCATGCGAATTTAACAGCCATTCGCCATTTGCCTTCCCCTTGGGCCAAAGAGGCCAAAATACCCGCGCCAATTGCCAAACTCTTTGGGTTTTGGGTCGCCACAGTGAAATTTAAATTCCCGCTATTGCGGAAAAATTCCTTCAAATCCATTTTGACCTTGATTATTATTTTTAATGGATTTTATGGAGCTTTATTTTATTACTCGCAATTTAATTTAATATCTAGAGCATTAAGAGCAACTAATAAACAACAAATACAGGCAAGGCTCATGAAAATCGAATGGAAAGTTTATAGGCGGACTCTTATTTCCTTATGGCGATAAATTTAAATATCAATTTGGCTTGGCAGCAACGAAGTTGGCCAAAGAGTTTACTGGAAAGCAATGAAAACAATACGATTACCTTTATCAGTTTCAGGTTTCTCCATGAACATTTTTCTATTCCCTTCTCTTTTTATTCAAAATTTGTTTCGAATGTTTGAGATTTGTATCTGTGTGTGGCATACGCACACTCACGCACAGGGGGCTCAAGTTGGGCGTTTTGAATGTTGTTGCATACTTGTAGGCGAGGAAAAGTTTCATGTAACTTTGCCTGATTCAATGATATGAAAGAAAGTTTGACATGTGTAGCAACCGTCAACGACGACGACGATGCCTTCCATCGAATGCAGCGGCAGCGAAAAATTGTATTCCATTTGAAAAATAAAGCAGGGAAAAAATAAGCAGAAGAAAATTCCAGGCGGAAACTTTTCCTTTTTTTTTTCATCATTTTCCTGAGGGAGAGGCGGAGCAACAGCAGCAGCAGGCAATTGTCTCGTGTTCCGCCTGATAAAACACAACAAGAACATAATTTATTTCCACAAAACTTGAAAATAACATGAACGCAGAAAATGTATAAAAAAATAATAAAAACGAAGGGGAGCCAAGGCAATGAAATTTATGGCCAAGTTTGAGGCACTCCCTTTCCAGCGACCCAAAACACGGAGAAAAATTGGGCCTTCCATTAAATCAATATTTTCCTTTACGAGTTTATGCAAATCGAATTCATACTAATGCCTTATTAAAGCTAGATTTTTATGTTCATAACTGTGTTTCATTAGGCACAAAATCTGTTTACTAATATATAAATTATTTAAAATATTTTTATTATTAAAATACAAAAATATATAAAAAAAACTTAACGTGGGATTATTACATTATTATTATTACAAAATTATTTTAAAATGTCGAAATAGGTGTCCAAAAGTATGCAACAGTATGTTTAGCCCAAAAGTGATATGAATTTAGGCACATATTTTTAGATTTAAAAGTGCTTTCAAAATCCCAGCTGTTAAGATGTTTTAAAAATATGTTGATAATTATGTGTCAATCAAAATTGAATAATTTTATCTGTATTTAATTATTTCATTCAAACTATACCGATTTAAATAGTTAATCGTCATTTTCAGTGCCTTTTCTCGACGTTTTCTATCCGTCACCAATTTCCGCCATTTACTTTTGGCCGCCAGTTCCCAAAAAGTAGAAGCTCACGCAATTCACGCACTGCGAGCAATTAGCACTGGATGGTCGAAAGTGCCTGGTGCAGTGGGCGGTGGGCGGTGGGTGGTGGGCGTGGCAGTGCTTTGGCAAACGGCGCTGACAACTTTCGACAATTAAGTGCAACAACGTGACCGGCAAACACAAAATGGCAGCCGTTGCCCACAAAAATGGCGGCCGAGAGGCAGAAACAATAAGAAGAGAGAGGGAGAGGCAGAGGCAGAAGAAAATGCAGTTTTTCCAGGAGGCAGGAGGCGGGAGGCGGTGGGAAAAGGGGGCGTGGTGGCCATGGCAAATGATGCGAAAAGGAAGGAAGGGAAGCCAAGGCAACCGCATCATAACTGCCAATGCGAAACGCGTGCCGAAGGCAACCGAAAATGCGAAAATGTTAGGCATTCATCAGTCAGCCGAACGGAAGGAGAAAGAGACAGACAGATGTCAGCAGAGGGCGGAAGAGAGGGACGGAAGTACTGAAAATGAGAATTGGCCCGTTCTCCTCCGTCCGTGGGTTTAATAAACTATGGCAACTGACTAACGATGCCGGCCCTTAATGGGCATCGGGCATCGGTATCTGGCAGCAGTCGAGGGCCCCCAGATATTTCCCCCATAAATCCCAGATTCCGATCTCATAGACACTAAGGAGTCCAAATTACGGGGATTGGTCTTCGAATTCCCGAACTTTTATGTCTCGATTCTGCAGCCTGCATTCGAAATTGGTTGTTTGTTTTTAAAGATATATTTATAAGTGATTAAAATGGAAATATTGATCAAAATATGGAGTGTCCTCGTTATAAAATTCCCAATCGATTGGCATTTAAACCTGGAAATTTTAAAATTTTGTCACTTTTTCGCAAAAAATCAAAAAAGCGAAAATCTGGTCCAAAATTAATTTTTTTAAATCAGACGGAAAGTGCACTGATATTAGTTATTAGGTTGTTAGCTGCACAAAACAGTACGAACATTTGATTTAGGACCATTTTTGTTTAAGTTACAGCAAAAAATCTATTAAGAAAAATGTCAAATTTGTACCAAAAATCAAAATCCTGATTTTCCACCCAAAATTAATTAGTATTTTGGTCATAAAAATGGAAATAATGATCCAAATGTGGAGTGTTCTACCTTGTTGGACTCGTTATTAAATTCCCAATCGATTGGCATTTAAACCTGTAAATTTTAAAATTTTGCCATTTTTCGCAAAAAATCATGATGGTACCCCTTATAAAAAATGTGAAAATTGGGTCAAATATTTATTTTTTTAAATCAGACGGAAAGTTTACTGATATGAATTATTAGGCTGTTAGCTGCTCAAAACAGTACGCCTTTTTGATTTGGGACCATTTTTGTTCAAGTTACAGCAAAAAATCGATTTAAAAAATATCAAATTTTTACCAAAAATCAAAATCCTGATTTTCCACCCACAAAAATTATTGGTCATAAAAGAGAAAATATGCTCCAAATATGGAGTGTCCTACCTTGTTGAACTCGTTATTAAATTCTCAATCGATTGGCATTTAAATGTGGAAATTTTAAAATTTTGCAATTTTTTCGCAACGCGAGGGTCAGAAAGTGAAAAATGCAAAAGAACTGACATAATAGTTAGAATTCAAGATTTCAAGGCGAGCAGCTGGAGAAGCAGCTTGAAAATTTCGGAAGAAATGCTGCGTTTGACAATTTCTCTTTAGAATTTCCGCCGGAGGAGCTCTTCTCTTCCACAAGAACTATTTGACAACAGCTGACAGCGAGGCAAAGCCAAGCTTAGGAGCACTTTTGATTCGGCCTTCGCCGGGTGCCCTTTTCATTTTCATAGCTTCTTCTCCCTTTCGGCTTTCGGTTTTCGGTCTACTGTCCTGTCCCTTCGGCGACAGTCGCCTGTCATTCTTATTGTTTATGAGTCGAAACAAATTTTATTTTATTTGTGTAACTTTAGACGCGTGAAAAAGAAATGGGGAAAATAAACAAACTTTCTTAGGAACCCGAAAAACAAAAAAAGGAGAATCAAAAGCGAGAAACGGAGACAAGAAGCCGAAAGAAAATGTAACATAAACTGATTTCTGGGGATAGTCGCTGCAGGACTTCAAACTAGCGGTGAAAAATGTTTGCAGCTGGCAACTCGCAGGACATGACAAAGGACACGGAAAGATACACCGTCCAAGCGAAGCGAAACAAAACATAATAGAAAAATGAAATAATAATAATGCCTTGGCCCCCCGACAAACAAGGATGTGCAGCCTGCGAGGGGGGGGGGCACTAAACCCACTAGTCGTGTATTTGCTTAGTTGATGTCCTTAGGAGAAATTACATTCAGTCCGTCTGCCTGTTGTTGTCTTTGTTTGCATTGCTAAGCTCTTTGGAAAAACGCAGGCAAACGAACGCAGCACTGGGAGAAAAAAGGGCTAACAAACTAGGGAAGTGAAAAAAGACAGGTACTTATTTTAAATCTAAGAAAATGTTTATTCATTTTTGAAGTTTTTTTTGTATCATATAATACCATTTTAAGAATTATTTTCTTAAAATTTGTATTGTTCTTAACAATAAAGCCCTTTGGTGCATAAAAATCGGTTCACTCCTTTAAAAGTGGTAGCTTCTCAAAGATTTTCTTTCATAGAGTGGCAACCCTACAAGCGACAACCCTAAAATAGCACTTTTTGTGTTTGGTGTACGGCAAAAAACAAAAAAAAAAAAAAAACAAAAAAAAAATGTGGCATATAATAAATAAAAAGAAAATTAAAATTATACAAATTGAACTACCCTCTGTTTTCTCTCTCTGTGGTGCAAATTGTCCTTGTTAGGACCCTCAACCCAACCTCGACTGGCGTATGCACAAAGAAGAAGAACTCGAAGGAGGGCCAAAGACCAGGCAAACGGCTAGAAAATGAGCGCGCAGCCAGGAAAAACTTTAGGTGCCCCAACCCCTTCAAACCTGCACCCTTCCAACCATTATCCCTGCCCCGAAAAAAAAGAATTGCAAAAAACAGACAATGAACATAGCGAAAAAGTATCTACAACTCAGGCTTTTGTTGTTGTTTTGTTTGGGTCAAAACAATTGCAACTAACAAAGCCAACGGAATTCTCGAGATACT
This sequence comes from Drosophila prostipennis, assembly GCA_037075205.1. Lineage (NCBI taxonomy): Eukaryota > Metazoa > Arthropoda > Insecta > Diptera > Drosophilidae > Drosophila > Drosophila prostipennis. The sequence goes on from JBAMCJ010004451.1 coordinate 327,154, forward strand.
CAGCCAAAAGTAAGGAGATGGGGTGTATTAGACAGCTGGTAAAAATTATATAATATTAAATTAAATTAAATTTAAATTTAAGAGAGACGAGTAGCTCCTACACAGAAAAAAAATTTGATATGAAATAGGATCAATTCTACCTTATTTCATATAAATATTAAGCCGATATGATTTATGTCAAATTTATGATTTAAACATATCAACTTGATATTTTATCATATCATATGAAATACCAAATTTAGTATTTTTTGAACAAATAATGCAAAATAAGGTAAACATAATCTTTATTCATATCAAAATGATACGAATAACTTGATCTTTAAAAAATATAAAATTGACCAGCAGATATCAATCTGATCTTTTTTTTAACTAATACTTTGAGGGAATCACTGGGGATCCCAAGGTCTAGCAATTCCCGAAAGTACCTCCCAGTTGAGAGATTTCCACTTCCGCACATGCTTTGACACAGAAAGCAGAGACAGAGACATGTGCACCCACTTAGGGGCGACTTCCTCATGGGTCTTCGGGACCCCATCTATATCTATATCTATATCTATGCGAGACCCAGACAGTTGATCTGTCTCTCAGCTCACTGTTATTGGGAGTTTAATGCACCTCCGGAGTGGGGATGAGGATGAGGATGGGGATGGCCAAGTCCAAGTCCTCCTTTTGTGTGTTTTCGACCTTTCGGCCATTGTGAATCATAATTTGCCAAGGTTGACTCTTAAAAGCTAAGCGTAATATCGATAAGTGAATGGAGAGCCATTAAGCTTTGGACTTAGGAGGTGGTTAAAAAAAATAAACAAAAATATTAGATAGAAATTTCTGGTAAATTTCGAATGGATTAAATTCGCACACATATAATATACTCGTAATATAAATCAATCTCAATAGTTATGCACACCATTTACGCTCTTTTGACCCAAGTATTGGTTTTGATTGCGTCAGTTTAGTTATTTCTGCATCTTCTGCACTTACTGCGATTACTTTTCGCTTGATTGGTATTCAATTGTTAGTTTTATGATTCATTCAAAGTTTCATTCAAGCTTTGGCATCATTTGGCTGTTTCTCCTCCAATTCAAGCCACTCTCGTCGTCAACAATATCGTCATAATATCATCATAATCATCGCAGTGGTCGCTGGCAATTTTGATGACTCGGCGCGATTGAAAGCGGTTATGGCCAGCTTTAAATTTGAAATGATCCCATCCCCCAAGCCCATCGTCTTGGCACCTAAAGCTCTTTTGCAGTTTTTTGCCATTTTAATGTTGTCTCATTTCTCCGTACACTCGAAGTAAATTTTTGTTCATTTTCAAATCCGTAGTTAAATTGTAAAATATATTTCATATTTATTGTTTAAATCTTAATAAATGTAACAAAGTTTTTTACATTCCAATTTATTACCATTTTTACTATTAATTAACTAAAATTAGGACTACTCTTAACAATACATATTTCTAGTGTAAATTATGTTTTTTACATTGCAATTTATTATTTTTGGCTGTCACTTTATTCAAAAATAGTTTTTCATATACATATTTCTAGTGTAAATTATTTTCTGTGCAAATCTTTCTCCAGCTTCCCCTTTTTTAATGTTGTCATGGGCCATTGGAAGCGTTTTGGTTTGTTTTGTCCATTTCGTTTCGTTTCGGTTTCAGTTTCAGTTTGGCATCGTTTTTCTTGCTGATTTCGCTTATGCGAATTTAATTTACCGAAAGTGAGAAATGGTCACGGAACCCATTTCAACCCACCATCGCATCCATCGCATCCTTCACGCGATCGTCGCTATAATGAGCTGCGTCGCTAATTATGTTTATATACGTCTATATAATCCACCGGTTAATGGAAACTTATTGCCGGCCATTTCCCATCTTCTTTGTCAATTGCCAATCGCCGAGAGCAAAAGCATAATTTGTTTTCAAATATTTATTTATTTTCGTATATTCGTATTTTGGTATTTTTTGGGTGACTCGAGTGCGTGTGCTTGTAGTTGTGATTGTCCGATGGGATTGCATAACACCATTTGCGGTGTCTGGTGATTACGAGTCGATGTCTGACGTACTTCCCTCGTAATAATCGAAGTCGTCGGAGAAAGCATGGCGAAAATGTTAAGTCTTCCTCGGAAGTCGGGGAAACGGAACGCCAAACTATCAAAATGCAGCTAAAAATATGCCCTTAAAGTCATCGAAAAACATATAGGGTATTTGGATCCAATATTTCATGGGAAATGATGTTTCAACTACTAAATATTTAAATAAATATTTATTTATAGCAGATAAAAAGGGACATAAATTGTATGTCTTTTAAGAATTTGTCTGTTTTGAAACCACAATTGATTAACCGAACCGGGCATGGATTTATGTTCTTTCTGGTAATGGTTAATAACTACACTGATAAAAAAATATAATAGCAAAAATAAATATTTGCATATTGAATGCAAAGATTCCTGTTAAATATTTAAATTAAATAACAAAACGTAATATTTAATTTAATAATTAATTTAACGAATGGAAATATTTTAAATAGGGCAGAAAATATTATTTTACTTCATACAAAAAAAGATTTTTGATATTAAAATCAAAGTTTAACGTTTTAAAATTTAAATTGAATAAAAACCGCCATGGATGAAAATCAAAGCGAAACATATTTGGATTGAAAATGAATTCTTTAGATTTACTACGTTTTATTTATCAGTGTAGTCAACAAATCATTTTCGTTTTGTATCGAGAAATGAATTGTGTCTTGCAAAAGCAATTTTGATTCCAAAACAATTAATTTACTATATTTTAATGTTTTGTTATAAATTGCATAACTTCATCCTGGAACAAATTAAATCAGTTTGCCGATTTCTGAATTTGTAGCTGCGAAAAATCCAAAAAACCCTTTGACATTTCCCAAGAAGGAATTGTCGGAATTTTTCCCGCCTTTTTCCGCAGGTTTCCATGCCCAGTTGGACATAGTTCAATGGAATCCTTCGAATCCTTTGCCTTTCCTGGCACTTCTTCTTCTGCTTTCCGCGACGGAAAAGGAGAAAAGAAGGGAAATTCCCCCGGAGAGTCGCATTCCGATGCTAATTCTAATTAAGCGCATTTGATGAAGTAAACGTGTCCCGAGTTTTTACTTCATAAAGACAAAGGCAACAAAAATCCGAAATGAAACTAAGGAACGAGGTGGGGGAAATGGAAAAAGGAAAAGCGCAGAGGGTTGAGCTGCTCGCAGATAAAATTTCAACGCGCGCTCATTAAAAACTTTTGGAACAGCAATAAAAAATACAAAAAATACAGAATACAGAAAGAAAAACAACAATAGGGTCTGAAGATGAATAAATAAAATGAAATGTGTAGGAGAGGCGAAAAGCTGGGAAAATTCATTGTCATTGTCAAAATAAATTTTTCTTTTGAAATCCATTAAAGGTTTCATTTGTAGCGAAATTGTTAGAAAAGTGCAAACGGAGAGTAAAATCGAAAAAAAGCGAAAAGGAAACCGAAACCGAACCAAACTGAACCGCAGATGAAGGAGAAGAAGTGGCCGGAAAAAATTGAAATTATTACAAAACTTTTGTGATTATCTCGGCTGCCTCTCCAATCAGCCTTCGTCCTTCGTCCTTCGGCTGAGGAAAAAGTCAACTTTGTTTCGCCCAATAACTGTCAATGCGGCAAACGTTTGGGCGTGGCCAAAAACATTCGCTCGATTGCCTGGACAATTGTTGCGCCAAGTGAGCTTCAAGTCGAGTCAGTCCCTTCGCAGGATTCAGGATTAGGTATAAAAAATCATAGTTTCAAGAGATCTAACCGGAAGTCTGCACTGCTTTTGACGACCTTTTACTTATAAGGTGGGTGCAAGAAATCATTTAACCAATTTTTATTATTGTTTTCCCTATATTCATTCCAATTTTTATTTCGTTTCTATATGATTTCTGATAAACCTATAAATGGCTCAAATTATTCGTATGACTATCTTCCATATCTGACAGTATCTTCTCTTATTTTTAATTTACCCAAGGTAATAACAAAAACGATTTAAGGAATTACTATTATATAATTGAAGATTTGGAAACTATAAGTAGTTATTTATTATTATTTTACCAATTATTTTTTTTTATTACATACCTACATATTTTATTTATTCATTTTACTATTACTATTATTTTTGTATATTTTTTCTGTTCAACCCATTAATGTTTAAAATCATTGGAATCACCTTCCAATTTTGATAATATCTTCTTTTTATTACTAATTTAACCCGTGAAGATCTTAGCGATCAAAGTGAAACCCGGATCAACTATTGAGACCTTTTTTTAGTCATCGCACCCAAATTGGATGGGATTCGGTGATGCATGACGGCCATGTAAACCTATTAGCAGATGCACGGTATAAATCAGTTTTATAAATATTTAATAAACAGCTGGATGGAGAGTGTCGTAATGCCCCGTGGTATACCCTGTGGCAAGGGTATGGAGTGGAGCTTTCTCCATCGGCAAACGGCAAACGGCCTTGCCGCCTGTTAGTCGGCCATCCCCCCTCTATCCACTAAAAATAACCAAAAAAAAAAAGAAGAAATATACAGAAGGGCAAGGCGAGCCACTTAATATAGAGATTTATGCTAATCAAGCAAAAAGTATTTGCCGAGAGGCGTCTTCGTCATCTCAAAGTTGGCTCAAATGGAATGGAATCGAGAGGGGAGTGCTGGAATCTAAAGCCGAATCTTCGTCATACTAAATGAAAGTGAAAATTCTTATGTAATATGCTAATATTTCTGGCCGCGCCTTGGATTTGAATTTTTCGCAGCGATGTTTCTGCTGTGTGGATTACGAGAGATTTTAATATTTATAATTGTAGATTTATGGAAAGGGACTGAAGAAAGCCAGAGAAGTTTTGAGTCGCTGTTATTATCTTCTGAATGTTTTTTTTTGCTTTGTTGCTGTCATCTAATAATCGACAACGAAATTTCCAGACTTAGCTGGATTTGTTTTTATTTCTCCGGCGAGTAAAAGAAAACAAAAAATTGTTTCGGTTTCTTGGGCCTTATTTATTCACAATTGGTCGTGTTTGCTGCTCCAACTAATTAATTTAAATTTAAATGTGCTTGTAAATGGAAAGTTTTATACGTTATGGCCATATAAATAATTTATTAAGCCACATAATTTGGGATTAGATAATGAAATAAAAAATCTGTAGTACGGCTGCGTATTAAAAATCAATTAATCTGGAGAGAAAACATTCATTATGCTAATATCGCGGAGCACGACAATTGATAAATGGGCAGAGGCAGCGAGTAGGTGAAATGAAAATGAAAATGGGAATGGAAACAAAAGCCATGAATTAATTGAACACATTTTTAATGCCGAATAATCCGGCGAACAAGTTGGCATCGGCATCCAGTTGCAGAATGTATTTAATTTACGGCTTGGAAATTAAAATGTAGGAAAAAAAAGTTAAATCATGTTTTGGGCCGAAAAACATGGCCAAAGTTTTTCGTAATATTTCTTCGGTAATGAGGTTTTTTTAAGCCTACTAAACACGGCTTTTAATGATTATCAAAATGGTAAATATTGTTGTAATAAATGTGTAGAATTATTTAAGTAATGTGTGATTAATTAACTGCATTAAATTTATTTTTTTCATAATTATAATATCAGTATTAATCTAAAGCCAATTCCGAGTTTCTTCTCTTCATCCCAATTAGCCAGTAATCAAAGCCAACACAACTAACGCTTTAAATAATTTACTTAATTTAATTTAATTTAGCGTCGCAAGAATTTGATTTAAAAATTAATCTGTTCGCGGCGCACATGCACATGCATTTTAAATGGATTGGGATTGGAATTGGGATTGGTATTGAATAAATAAATTAAGCAAACAAATCACTTGGCTGCGCTCCACGATACATTCATTTCCAATATTTCTGCGTCAGTAGGGATTATTGCAGCAGCAGTTCTTGATGAGGGCGTGTTCGTAACAGGATTTGGCATACAGCAGCGAGCAGTCGTAGTACAAACACTGGGGCGGTCGCAACTGCACTGCTATTGAATGCAAATCGAATAAAATCGAATTAATAAATGCGCAAAACAAAAAAAACCAGACGATTAAAGAGCGTGCATAAATAATGTGGCCAAAGGCTTTCGCACCCCCGATTCCCTTGATTAATTACCTGGAAAATCGCAGCAACAGGCATCGTGGACCATCTTGTGGGAGCAGTAAGAGTAGACCGACGAGTCGCACAGCGGGCAGCCGGGCTGTTGAATCGGCGGCTGTGGCGGTGGCGGTCCGTAGCCCTGTCCCGGAAATCCGGCAGCAGCTCCGGGTCCCAGTCCCCCGAAGCCCCCGACACCCCCGGCCCCCGAGGCCCCGAAGGAGGGGCCCAGGTTGTTGCCGAAGTTCTGACCGCCAAACTGGCGCGCTTAAAGATCAAGAACAGAGAGGTTAACTACTTGCTATGCCAAAGTCTCATAACCAGAAAAACAAATCGATATTAAATAGGGTCAAGATTACCTTATTTTATATCAATAAAAAGCCGATTTATGTCAAATTTATGATTCAAACACGTCAACATGATATTTTATCACATCATATAAAATACAAAATTTTGTATTTTTTTAAACATTAAACATTCAATATTATCTTTATTCATATCAAAATAATACGAATAACTTGATCTTTAAAAAATATAAAATTGATTTACGTATGATTTACTTTTATGGCAAAAGATTATAGAATATAAAATACCAAATATTATTATTTTTTTTAAACAAATAATGTAGAACAAGATAAACATTATCTTTATTCATATCAAAATAATATGAATAACTTGATCTTTAAAATTATAAAATTGATTGATTTACTTTCATGGCAAAATATTATAGAATATAAAATACCAAATTTAGTATTTTCTTAAACAAATAATGTAGAACAAGATAAACATTATCAAACATTATCATATCAAAATAATATGAATAACTTGATCTTTAAAAAATATAAATTGATTTACGTATGATTTACTTTCATGTCAAAATATTATGGAAAATCTCATAAAAAAAAGCCATAGAGTCAAACGTAAATCTAAAATTTAAACAACAAAGCTTAAAGCAAAATGTAATTTGTTGTAATGTGCAACTATTTTTTTATAATTAGAATTTTGAAAAGTTTTTTTGTATTATCTTTACTAGTTCGCATTTGGCAACGCTTTTTTTGTTTTATTTTTTATAATTAAAATTTGGTAAAGTTTTTTTTTTAATATTTGAGGCACAATTTTTGTATGCAAATTTATTTTATTTAAATATTTATAGTATTTCCATAATTGGCATTTATCTATGTCTTACGATTACTCAACTATTATCATAATATTTGTTGTGATCATTTTAATTATAAACCTTTGCAAAAAATAGGTACAAATATTTACAAAAATTATTTATTATTTTTTTCATTAATAGGGAATTTTAGATAATTGTTTGTTTAAGCCAGCAAAATACTTACATGCACTCTCTTGTTTTGCCGCCACAAAAGCGATTGCCGCCAGAACGATCAGTAGAACGTGGTCCACACTGCGTATGCGCAACATCTGGAAGGCCTGGGGGGATATTTTCTTTAGCTTTCCGGGAACCAAAAGTCGAGGGACGAGTGTCTGGGTGCCGAGTGATGATGCTGATGCTGGCACTGCCGAATGCTGACTGCAACAAAGGAAACCTTTATAAAACCAGCCATCGAGTGGCGGACGCTTGGGGCTTTCGCTTTCAACTTGTGACAAATTCATATATAATTTGATTTGATGCTTTGATGGTTTGATGGCTCTTCAGATCTCGCATTTCAGCTTTCCAGCAGACCCAAAAAAGCCATCGAAAGTTACGGGGGCCGCAGATGTGAACCAAATGGAGGGTCTTACTTTGTTTTATTGTCCGGTTCGATTGGTCTGACAACTTGATTGGCAAAACTCAGCCGAAAACTCCCACGCACTCAGAGTCGAAATTCAAATTCAAATTCAAAGTTCAGTTCTCAAATCTCTTTCACCTGCAGCTGCAACCTGTGTGTGTGTTTTATTTTTTTAACTTTTACTTTTCCACTTCAGCTTCGCCTGTTAATTGCTCCAAAGTCATCCCAAGCTATTTTCCCAGACTCGCGGAAGCGCTCGCTTATGTAAAATTAATAAGACATAAAATAAATTTCGAATTATGCGCATAAAACAAACATCGTTTTCGGTATTTGGGTTGTTGATCGTTGTTGATCGTGGCTAAAGCGAAACGCGAAAAGCAAAGTAAAAGTGTTTCATTTTGATTGAGCCCCCGAAAGAGCTGCTAATTGATCGATCTATGGCCATTTTGCTAATGGCTTGTGATTGCAGAAATCGGGTTTACATTCTAGAAGCTGAAAATCAACACAAAACCCCGCCCAATCTCAACTTCGATCTGATTTCGATCCCCAACCACTTTCTCCCGCGATAATCTCGCTGCAGCAGGCGAAAGTCCCTTTGCCGAAACCCGAAATGGCTCCCAAATGTAATTTCATTTAATTAACTGCCACCGACAGCTGCTCTTTGAGCCTGGTCAAGCATTCAAGCAATTTGACTGCCCAGTTGAAAGCCGATGAAAGCGAACAATTTTCAGTTTTCGGGGGGCGGCCCTTTAGGAAAACAACAACCGAAGCATTCGAAACAACCGAAAACAAATATGAAATACACTGTCGTTTTCATTCATTTTCATTTCAATGTTGATTTCCATTTGCATTTGCAACTGACTCGAGTCGAGTGAGTATCTGTCAGTACGTGTATCTCGTTATGTGCTGCGTGTTGATTATCTTGTAAATTTGCTGCACGTTTCTGATGCAAATCCGCTTGTCATTCGGACACAAAAAATTACACAAGTGATGTCATCACCTGCTGCAGATGTTGATGGCGATGCAGATATATCTCTCTATCCCTAGAGACACAAATGCGTACTTGTGGATAACAAGATGGATGGGCAAGGGCCGCCCTCCATTTGGATCTCACGCACGCAATGTCGCAACTTCTATGGGGAAGCCCCTTACAAAACGTTAATCTGTAAGCCAGTCAGTTTGCTATATGAATTTTGGATTCACTCGATAAAATGTTGGCTCTAAAAATATTATCTTGAATATTTTAGGGGTCCAAAGGCCTCCTCGAAATGTAGAATAACTTCAGAATGCCCAGAAGCCCAGCTTCGCAGACCCAAAAAGAAAACAAACGCTGCACAGTGGTTGTTAAATTAATCATTTTTAATTATTTTGATAAAAAAGTAGTAACAGAAAACTACAAGATTTTCATTATAATAAAATGTAATATAAAATCTAAAAGTTAATTTACAGTTAGCTAAAAACTTCTCTCGGCAAAAAAAACTGATATTTTAAAGCGAAAAAATGAATTCGAATTTTAGAGAAAAATAAACTTTTCTTTCGGTTTTTTAGCCGTAATTTGGGCAAATCAAGGGCGACAGCTAAACAAGCGACTGTTTTGAACAGCTAACAACTTAACCTAACGATCCCCATCACATTTAGGAAAATTAAATTTTTTATAAATTTTTGCATTTTTGATAAGGGGTTACATCATGATTTTTTGCTAAAAATTGCCAAAAATTAAAATGTCCAGATTTGAACGCAAATCGATTCAGAATTTAGCTACGAGTTCAACAAGGTATGGCATTCCAAATTTGGGCTATTTTTTCCCTTGTTTCAGCAAAAAAAACTGATATTATGGGGTGGAAAATATGGATTCGAATTTTAGACAAAAGTAAAATTTTTTTTAGTTTTCCAGTCGTAATTTAGATAAATCTCTATATTAAAAGTAATTAAAAGTCAAAATAAAATGTATTTTCTTTTTGCAATGCAAATTCAAATGCAATATAAAATCTTAAGATAAATAATCAATATTTACATTTTATTTAAGAAAACATAATATTGATATTAAAAATAAAATTTTAAAAACTAATGCATTTAATTGATTTCTCCCTTTGGCTTAAGCTTAGGGTCAAAATAATTGTTTAAATAAACGCGAAACTAGTAAAAGTATTCGTAGGTAGCACAACCACTGTGCAGATACGTGCGCGTATCCGATAGATACTTGTGACGTAACCGCGGACGAGGCACTACTTTTACCATCTCCCTCTCTCTTTCCATCTGCGGCTTATTTATTGGTTTTCGTTTTCGTTTCGCTGGAACTCATCTCACTCTCTCCCCCTTTGAAACGAGTATCTTGAGGTTCGTGCTCGTTTTCGTTTGCGTCTTGCGGGTAAACAGGTCACTTGTGCTTCTTGGGCGACGACCACTTTCCAGTCCGCGACTTGAGTGACCTCAATTAAACACCTGCCCCGCCCAGAGGCCCCCGCCTACCTGTTGGCTGTTGCCACCTTCGACTGCTCTCGACCACAAAAATGGATGCCGCAACAGAAATTCCTTTCTGGCCAATTTGGATGACGGCGAAAGGGGGGCCAACCTTTCCAAGGGGGCATGTCCACCGGGCATATGCAAAATTAAACTCGTAAACAATGCACGCCGATGAAAGGGCCATCGAAAAAGCATTTTGCTTTGTTTTAAATATTTATTTATTTGTGGGCGCTTTGATTTATGCGCCGGCCAAAAACCAAAACGCAATGGGACCGGGTTTTAGCTCCCGCCAGTGGAATTATATTTTCATACTCGAAAGTGTGAATGGCGATTAGTTATCCAAATTTGTGTGCTATATTAAAAAAATCTGGCCACTTTGGGGTGTAATTATTACGTTCAGTTTCTGTAAATCCTTAAAAACTTTGAAAAGTTAAAAAAGTGCAAATGCCATTTTGTTGTGTTTATTAATACCTATCGAAATGGAAAAGAGCATTTTAAAATCGGACCATTAATTCAAAAGTTATGAGGAAATAACGGAATGCAATGCAAGCAGTGCAGGCAGTCGATTTACCTCTTGCTTAGACTTTTATTATTTTTGGATCATCTTTCTGTAAGAAGTAATAGCCCAAGCAGAATGTAAAGTTGCCACACTTATTTTCTGCATTAATTTAAACTGAAATATAAAAATACTTCTTCACATTAATTATGTTGAATGTCATGTACAATTTATTATTACAACGTGAATATTTTGTTTATTAGAAATATGTTGGCTAACAAGTGCCGTTGTTGAGCTGCTGTTGCCGCTGTTATGCTGTTATTATTATTATTATTGTTATTTTTATTGCTCTAGTTGTTATTGCCTTGTGTGGAACACAAAACCAATATTTGTGCTCTCAGGAGTTCTTCTGTGTGTGCGATGATGGTGGTTTGTTTATGTTTGGCCCATATTTACATAAGTTATTTGCAGACAAAATGTAAAAATGCCAATATTTAAACAAAATAATAGGATAACAAGTGCCATCGCCGAAGTGGAATTATATTTTCAAACTGGTGTTTTAATAAATCTGATGTCCGTCGACAAGCAGGTTCATTATTGAGGCGATGAAAAAATAAGACGAATTCATATGAGATCCTGAGGAATGCGGGGGCATTCCATTCGTATATACTGTATATTATAGTAATGCCTGCAGCTGGAGATAAACGGAAAACTGAGCACTGAAATCCCACTCACACATAGTTTTCCGTTTTTCCGAGAGAGAAAAGAAAACGCCAACGCAGCTCTGCGGAAAATATGCAAATTAGCTTTATTATTTGACAGTTTCTATAAAATGCAAAAGCCACAAAAGGCAGCAGCAGCAGCTACAACTTCATCAACGTCAATGAAAACTTTTTTGGGGGGTGGATGAGTCGTAAGCTTGTCCATCCAAGTGTTTTGGCCCAAAGAACCCCGCACCCACATCGCTCGGCTCTCTGGCTTATATGACAAACTGAAATGCAATAAACAAGTTGACAACTCTGACAATTTGGACAAGAGAAACATGTTAAATGCTCGGAATTATGACAAGAGACGAGGAGTCGAACCCAGGACCAAAAAGAGAGTTCTGTGGAGAGGGGGCTGGCGGGGGGATGGAAATGAAAATGGCCAAATGAGAGCAAACAAACAAACGGCATAAAGAATAAGTAATAAGCATGCAAATGCGTCAAGAGAGCAACTCTCCAGTTGCAGATACAAAAGCTCGGTTACTGCGGATATGAGATGGCACGGCTATGGGTATCTCATGGCTACGAGATACTCGTACTTTTTCGGCTTAATTACTTTGAGGAAGGAAGCCAGTTAGTTGCCCGGCTCGAGGGACCACTGCTCCTCTGTTCATCCAAGTATCTGAGCTGGGTAGCTGAGTATCTGCTCCAAGTATCTGGGTATCCAGGCATCTGCCGAGGGCCCCGTTTAACTATAAAGGGATGTGAGCCAACTGCTTGGCAACTGTGTTTGTTTCGGCAAGTTTCCATCGTTGAGTTCAATCTGCAGGCAGTTTCCAGCTCGGTTCTCAGTTCTGTATGGTAATTTTCCTGGGAAAACTATTCGTTCTGATTAGTACTACTTACCAAAAAAATATCCAAAATCATAACTTTTCATTAAAAATAAACTGTTTCCTCATACATTTTAAAATTTAAATTAATAATAATTAATAGCAACATTTAAAGTCATTTTACATTAAAGTAACTTAAGTAGCCAGTTAAAGAAATAATTAATTAATTATACTAACTTGCTTATAAAGTTGGACTCATAAAAATAAATGTTTCTATTCTTCTCAGTATCGATTACAAAATTCTGTGATCAAACTTTTGCTTTGCCTGGGAAACTTCCAATCAAATTCCTGCCACTTTTTCAAGTTTTTTCGTTCATTACCGACATTACAAACATAAATTCGCCGGAGATACAAGATAGCATGAATATGACATCACATGGGGGCCTTTTACAGCCGCCGATAAGAAAGAAGAAAGTTGTTCTACATTTTGTTTAAAATTTATTCGCAACTTGGGTCAAATTGATTTGCAGATTTTCTAGGAGCTCCCCTAGATTCAGACTAAATAATTGGATTTGCCCACTATTGTTGGCTGATTTGTTTGTTGTTTATTGTACGTTGTTTATTGTTCGTTGCGCTGCTGCTGCTGCTATTACAAAGTCAACACAATGAAATTGACCAACGACAAGCAGCGACGTTGTCATTGTCATCAGCGTGGCTGCCATGTTCCTCTGTTGCCACTGCCGGGGGCAATATTTTGTATTTCGTTTGCCTTTTAATTGTTTGCCCCCCCTTTGTGGCGCCAATAAAATTATGCAAAACTCTGTCGCACAATCGATAGGCGATAGGCTTCGATTGCAGTTGCATAAGCTTCCCTGGGGGCCAACCCTTCACCGAGGCTGAATTAACTGTACTGATTATGCTGTGTTATTATATTATTAATCGATTTTTTGCTGTAACTTGGACAAAAATGGCCCTAAATCAATAAGGCGTACTGTTTTGAGCAGCTAACAACATAATAATAAATATCAGTGCACTTTTCGTCTGATTTAAAAAAATAAATATTTGACCCAATTTTCGCATTTTTGATAAGGGGTACCATCATGATTTTTTGCAAAAAATGGCAAAATTTATAAATTTTCAGGTTTAAATGCCAATTAATTGGGAATTTCATAACGAGTTCAACAAGGTAGGACGCTCCATATTTGGATCATTATTTCCATTTTTATGACCAAAATACTAATTTTTTGTGGGTGAAAAATGACGATTTTGATTTTCGGTAAAAATTTGAACATTTTCTTAATCGATTTTTTGCTGTAACTTGGACCAAAATGGCCCTAAATCATTAAGACGTACTGTTTTTTAGCAGCTAACAACATAATAATTATTATTCTCAGTGCTTTTTCCTTCTGATTTAACAAAAATTGATTTTGGACTCACATTTTCGAAAAATGGCAACATTTAATAATTTTCAGTTTAAAATGCCAAACGATTGGGAACTTAATAACGATTTAAGAGTCACAATCGCAAATATATTACACACCTTCACAGAGTAAAGAAAATACAATAGATTAAAATATTAATAAAATACTTACTATAAGATCAGAAGGGATAAAATAACAGATGCCATAAAAATGTTATGAAAATGCTATAAATATTATTACCACTCGTTTGGCGATCTTGTGTATTTTCTATATGTAATGGCTCTCCACGAAAATTTAAGATATATTATTTAATACTTGGGGAAAAGTTCAGCTTCAGTTTTTCCCCATGCGTACCCATCTTTCAGTTGTAACATCTTTCAGTTCACTTATTTCGGAGTTATGAAATGCCGCTCCCCTCGCCCTTTTCCCATTATCGTTAGGGAGCTGGTCGCTGGTCCGCTGATTACCAGCGCTTTTCTCTTGACCAATTGAACAACAAATAAGCTAAGCAAAACGAGGAGGGATCGCTGGATAAACATCTAACAAGCGGCGCAAGCGAATCTCTTTAGTTTATCTTTCGGCTTAGCCCCTTTTTTCCTGAGCTCCAATCCCGGACATCATCGTTTTATGCAACCCCTGTTTTTGGGCTTTTGTTGATCCGATGATCACGCCCAAGTGTTAAGTGGCCCATTGCGGGCAATTGCATCATGGGCCCAGTTTGTTAAGGTTGGGCCACCTTCCAACCAGGCTTCCCAAAAAAAGAGCTCTTGCACTTGATTTGCCCTTTTTTTTGCTTTATTTTCAGTATCTCGCTATTTGCGTTCCAATTATGCACTGCGAAGACAGCCCAAGACCAACTCTAAACAGACAACAGGTAGACAAACAAAACATGAACATGAAACAGTGGGAAAGCGTGTCGAGATATCCGAGGGGCAATGGAGGTGGGGATTTGAGTTTGGAGATTTGAAATGGGGCTACGATGCAAAATCAGCATCCCAAAGTCAATAGCAGGGCTGCAGGGAACTCGGAACTCGCAGCTCGAAACTTGGTAAACAATGCCGTGGGCACTGCGAAATTTGCATACTCTGACCTTGGTGACAACTGCAAGCGCAACTTTGACCGTACGGCTTTATCTTAGTTATATTTTATATATATTATATCTTATTCTTAAAACCAGTGACAAAAGGCGGAATTTTTGATTTTCCTAGATTTTTATGTCAATCCGTTCTGGGAGGAATTTGCTACTGACCATTTTTTATTGTTCCAATTATATTAGTTTAGATTACTGCACTTTTTCAAATCTAATCATTCAAAATTTTTAAAATCGATTAAAGATAATAATATTTAGTATTATTTATATTTTTTTGCACAATGATATCAATAATTTTTTTAATATACTATTATTTAAATATTATTTCCTATTTAATTATACCTACCAAAATTATGTAGCTCCGCGAAATAGATGGAATTTTATTAGTACAATCTAATCAAAATAATTTTAAAATAAAGTGCAATCTATTATTATTTTCTGAGATTCTGAGATCGAAAGAACTGATATTGTGGAGTACATAAATTGTCGAATGCTAGGGCATTTGTTGTGCGAAAGGTGCGGAAGTGGAAGTGCCTTGAGATGTGAAAATATTTGCATACATATTTGCAAAAATGTGGCGAGGAAAGTGGGGACACAGGGTCCGGGGTTCCATAGCCCCGAGTCCAGAGTCTTTTTGGTCCACGGCTGATCCGAAGACATCGCCTGCAGCTTGTGTGTGCGAGAGTGCAAATAAATAAATAAGCATAAATATAGTTGAGTACTTGTGTAATTACGGCAAATGTTATTTGATTTTGGCACCCCATGCAAACCAACCATTCAAGACCGAAAAGACCGCAGTTGCGTGCTCCAAATGATAGTGGAAATATGGTGGATGTGGATGTGGATGGTGCATATGGATGGTGGATGGCGGAGGGAGGCAGAGGCGACCTGGGAGCCCACTGGCAGATATTTGCACATTTCGAGAGCGCTGCTGCTGCTGTTTGCACTTTCGCCCAAAAACCAAATACCAACACAACAAATACAACAAATACAACACATACAACACAGCGGCAGAGCGACAGCGGCAGAAAAAGATGCGAAAACCGAGGAAAATAATAATAAAAGCAGAATAAAATTCGCATGTGGCTGGCGCTTCTTGGGCAACCCACTATCAACACCCCGGGCAGCAAGGCCTGCACTGGAAAAAATAATGATCGGCAAGGTATTGAATTCTCATAAAAATTCATTTTAAATATACATAATAATTAATTCATTTTTCCAATAACTCCCCTATTAATATAGATATTTTCTTTATAGAAATATTAAAATTCCATAGAAAACGTTCTGATCTGATACTACATTTGTACCAAAAAAAAACGGCTAATACTGCGAATATTTTCATACAGTCTTAATATCCCTTTTATTTAGCTTTCTCTATTATTTTACATTTTTTTCGAGTGATTCTGGTCGCTGGAATCGACAGCTTTCGCACTGCATTCTGCATGCAGAGCAAACAAACAAGCTTATGACATATCAAACACAAAGCATACAGCGCATAATCAGCTGCTGCTCGATGCCCGATCCCAAGTTGGTGGAACTCTCAGAACTCGAAGTTTCCATGACAGCGATGTCCATGTCCCGGCGAAATGGAGGCGGTGCACAGTGGGCAGAACTTCAATATTATTCTATAATTTTATAATTGATTAACCGTAAAATCGATATGCGCCAGAAAATTACATTTCTGGTTATGCAATTCGCCTATCGTTTTGACATGAAATACTCATTTCGAGCACATCGAATTTACGTGGCCGTTTATCAAGTTAAAACTGATATTACATAATGTAAAATCGATCTACGCTTAATATCGATTTTTTTTGGGTGTAGTAAGCTACTGCACAGAAAAAAAATCGATATGAAATAGGATTTTCTACCTTATTTCATATCAATAATAAGCCGATATGATTTATGTCAAACTTATGATTTAAACATATAAACTTGTTATTTTATATATCATATGAAATACCAAATTTAGTATGTAAAATGTAAAATAAGGTAAACATAAACTTTATTCATATCAAAATGATATGAATAACTTGATCCTTAAAAAATAAAAAATTGGCCAGCACATATCCATCTGATCTTTTGTCAATTTTGTTTTCTGTGTGGATAATATTAATAATATTTAATATGTCATTTTGCCACGGTGGTCTAGAGTTTTTGTCAACTATTTACGGCCATGCATTCCACTGTGCCGTGGCAACTGCACCACCAGCCTTTGGTTTTGCCTTCTATTTGTGAGCTGCATTTGTTCTCTAAATTTCTGAATTTCTGCCAAGTTAATGGCGAAACAATGGCAGCAGATCTCCGCTTCAGCCGGAAAATACCTGGTCAATTAACCATACGTCGAAGCGAAAGGCAATCCGATTATGTCAAAATGTATGCCTTCGCAAGGCTAAATGTCGGCTATTGTGGGCTAGGAAAATCTTCTGTGAATTAAAGGCATTTATAAGAGAACAATAGCGAAGGGATCAATCATTGGATGTGAGAGCCTGCAACCTGCAAACAGACCATTAAATTTGAATAGTTTTTCGCAGTTAAAATAGTCGAATAATAAATATTAATTAGCGTATAAAGTTGTTTAAACATTTTTTAACGATTATTTTAATTAATTTTTATAACCAGCCAATAAAATCAAAAATAGTTAGTGCCCAAGTTATAGTGGCTTAAATATTTTAATTATTTTTTATATCCAGTTTTTACTTTCATTATGTTTACAATTTAATCAAGACTCCTAATGATGTGAACAGCATGGCCAACAGCTGCCATAATGAGTACATAATTGGCTAAAATTATTTAAAACTTTCGATCGTCTTCCTCGATCAACGCAATCGAAATTGGCCACGCCTCCGATCGGTAAATCAGTAAATCTCCCCGGGCGATCAACTCGCATTGACGGGTTGTTTGGCTTTTGAACCGCTGAGTGTCCAATCTACCTGATCAATATGTTTAGACAATTGGAGGTGTTGACCCCCTGAGTTCCCCTGGATGTCCGCCCATGTCCAAGGCGTTGTGCGTGCAATGAGAGCCGGGAATCCGAGAAGAAGGGCGCCTCGAGGCGTTGGCCGCGAACAGTGAAAGTTAATTGAACACACGGCCGAAAAGAAATGAAATGAAATGGAAAACACGGCGAAGACAACAGGCTACCGTTGGAATTCAAGTGGATTTGACTCGGAACCCGGCACTTGAGCGATTAGCGATTGCAGGTGACAGACTCCGGATGACATAAGCATAAGACTTCCCCGAATTGCGAACCCGGAAAAATACACATTTTACCTCCGAGAGTGACGACACTTTTTGGTATTCGTTTCAGACCCTTTTTTTGCATTTGGTCGCCCGGTTGAAACAGTGGTTTTAAGATTATTTTGTAGTGAAAACTGAAGGGGAAAACCTATCCAAAATAATTGAGGATTTATTCCATTAGTTAAATTTAAATAATATAAAATTCATATTAGATAAATTAATATACATGCAAAAGTATATGTAATAGGAATTTTTGTTGATAAATGGGAATGAAAAAATAAAGACTACTTTAGAACTACAGTAAATGAGCAAAATAAATAAAGGTTGAAAATAACCCTAAAAAATTGGCAAACAAAACTTACCGCTACTTTCGCAGGTAAACACTATAATTTAAATGTCTGCTGAAAAAATTAAAAGCAAATGTCAGATTAAAGATGGGTACATTGATAGAGCTCAGTAACATACATACAAGGCAAAAGTCTCGGAGAAATGTAAAATAAGGTCTTCCATAGAAAAATAAAACAAATTTGGCAGTATCCCAATTTTCACATTTTTGGTAAAAAATGGGAAAATTAAAAAATTTT
Organism: Drosophila prostipennis; assembly: GCA_037075205.1. Lineage (NCBI taxonomy): Eukaryota > Metazoa > Arthropoda > Insecta > Diptera > Drosophilidae > Drosophila > Drosophila prostipennis. The sequence continues at coordinate 345,846 of JBAMCJ010004451.1, forward strand.
CAGGTTTTAATGCCAATCGATTGGGATTTTAATAACGAGTTCAACAAGGTACGACACTCCATATTTGGATCATTATTTCAATTTTTATGACCAAAATACTAATTTCTTTTGGGTGGAAAATCAGGGTTTTGATTTTTGGTAAAAATTTGAAATTTTTCTGAATCGATTTTTTGCTGTAACTTGGACAAACATGGTCCCAAATCAATAATGCGCACTGTTTTGAGCAGCTAACAACCTAATAATTAATATCAGTGCACTTTCTGTCTGATTAAAAAAAAAAAATTTTTTGACCCAATTTTCACATTTACATTCATGATTTTTTGCAAAAAATGGCAAAGTTTAAAAATTTCCGGGTTTAAATGCCAATCGATTGGAGTTTACGAGTTTAACGATGTATTCCGCTCCATATTTGGACAATTTTATCGGACAAAATAATGATTTTCACTTTGAAAAATAGGGATTATTTTAAAATATGTCGAAAATCTGAGGTATATAAAATCCCTAATACTTTCATTTGCATAATTTGGAATATTAATTCTGTGCGATATGCTGGACTTTAATGCCAAAATCCTAAATGCTTTCTCTGGGCTTCTCTGGCTTCGGCGATCGATCGATGGGTTGGCAATGGGCACTCCTCCAGCTTTTGAGATCTCGACGGCTGGCCACACATTTTGCGCAATGGGTGAAAGTCGAGGGCCAAAAGACAGACACTTGCTGTACGGCAGATGAGCAGATGAACAGATGAGCGTTTCTTTTGGCCGAACTCGGAGTCAGTCAGTCAATAGCCGTACGGTTTATGGACATGGCCAGCTGCATAATGCGTGGCCCATCTTATCTTTGGATTGCCTCGACTTTCGGAGGCTTCGCTGGGGCTTTTGGGGCTGGTTCCGTTCGCTTCCGAGTGTAACACCTCTCGGCGATTAATATGGTAATTTATGGCCGTCGCGGCAACGCAACATAAATCTGCCGGCACCTCGAGTTGCCTGGGAAATGTGCTCACGCCACATGAGCACGGAATACGAATGTTGGGAGTGGTTTCTACTTCTACTTCGCAGTCGCAGACGTTCTAAAAGGCGTACTCAAGTGTCATAATGAGGAATCCACCCAGTCACCCAAAAACGCCCACTCTTCCGCCTTCAAAGCATTATTGGGAATGCAAATGAGATGCGTGCGCCCAAATTGAAATGGCAAATGTTGACAGCGCCAACATAGCGCCCCAAAATTCAAAGTTAATCAACGAGATATTTATGTAGGAAATGTTCTGCGAGGATGCGTTAACTATGCGGAATCCCCCGGAATCCATGAATACTCCAACATACATATGTACATATATTTGAAAGGTTGGATCAATGGGCTGCAGGAGTCGAGTCAGTTAGTCACTAGCTTACGGCTTACATATGTGGCTTTGTCGGTACAAGAGAGCTGGCAAAAAAGTTGGTGGCTTAGTTAGTGGCTAAAGAAAATAAGCCAAGCATCTGGGATTAAAGAAAATGTATTGCATTTTCTTAAAACATGATAAAACATTTTATTTATATTATTTTATCAAAAAATAGGAAATATACTGGAATATACCAGAATTTTCTAGTATTTATTTTCCTATTGAAGATTTAATTCCTGGAAAATGTTTCACATATCTGGAGTAATCTACATAAAAAACTAAAAAAAAATAAATTAATTCGGAAATAATTTGAAAAATACTTTTTACAATAAATTCCAGTAATATCAAAATAACTTTTCTAACCAACCTCTTGCGATTCTACGCCAGAAATGTCCCAACTGCTGGGCTCTGCGTAAACATATTTATGAATTTTCTATTCTGCATTGCGTTTTTGATTGTCATAAGTACGAATATGAATGGAGAATGGGTTGGGGTAGGGGAATACTTGAGACTTGAGACTCATTTGCATTAGGCCTGGGAACGGAATCGAGATGGAGATGGGGAATGGGGAATGGTTGGCTGGGCTGATTAACATAAAATTAAGCGTTTGAAAGGCATGCGGCAAATGGGGTTTCGGAATCCCGGGGAATATCGGAGGGATAGGAATTGGAATAGGGAATCGGAGTTGGAGTTGGAGTCGCAACAGAAATCGTAGTGCTGGGCGCCGGCTGATAAGCCGAGTCGCGGCGATAAGCGCATTTAATTAGCATTAATTGCGAGCGGCAGCAAGTAAACACAAAAAAAAGGGGGGCAGAAGTACCAGAGAGTTGTGAAAGTGAGGCAATGGAAATGGAAATGGCAATTGTGCCTGGCAATCAATGGTTTTTGGAGCACGGCACGCGGCATGACAAATTGCAAATCGCTTTGGCTTGGCCTCCATCTGTCTCGCCGTCTTCATCTTCACCTTCATCTCCATCCTCATCGCCCTCAAGAAGCGGATGCTGAGATGCTGGGATGCTGGGATGCCGGAGCTTATGGTCTCAAGACTTCGACACACGGTAACGTCAGGTGTCATAGCAACAGGGCACAGTGGGACCAGAGTGGTGGAAAAGGTGTAGGAACTCCAGAGACCGTGCTAAGATTTTCATAAATATTTATTTTAAGTTAACTTGTTGTTTATTTAAAGGATATATTTTATATAATAATAGTTGTAATTATTTTTAAAATACTTGGTAAATGTGAATACTATAGTGTTTTTGAATTTTAAGTTAACTTGTTGTTTATTTAAAGGATATATTTTATATAATAATAATAATTTTAATCATTTTTATAAAATACTTGATAAAAATACCAATTATATATCCAACTTTTTTAGTTTTGAATGTGAATACTATAGTGTTTTTGAATTTTAAGATAACTTGTTGGTTATTTAAAGTATATATTTTATCTTTGATTTTTCTAGATTTTTATGTCAATCCGTTCTGGGTGGAATTTGCTACTGACAATTTTTTATTGTTCCTTTTATTTTAGTTTAGATAATAATAATAATTTTATTCATTTTTATAAAATACTTGGTAAAATATACCCTTTATATTTCTAAATCTTTTTAGTTTAGAATGTGAATACTATAGTATTTTAGTATATTATTAAAACACCTGCCAGATCAGATGGGTTTGGGTTTTCTACCGACTGCGGACCACTGTTCGTCTGTGGGAGAATGAAAGACAGCGAGAAGAAAGCGGATTGCGTAATACCTGCGTCATGACATAAACTCGGAGGCCTCGGCGATGAATGAGCGCGGAGAAAGGGAAAGGGGTATGGGGTAGGGGGAGGGGAAAGGGAAGACAGAGGGGGAAGACTGGACCCGCATAATTGTGCGGCTACACTTGAAGCCCAGCTAAGGGCTCTCTCCCCGTCTGAGAAACCGAGACCCAAACTGAAACCGAAACGGAGGCCAAAATGTGGGCGAGGCCTAGGCGCAGCAGCAGCTTAAAAAATGAAATAAAAAACAACAGCAGCATCAGTCGAGCCGAGCAACACCTCATGACATTGGAATGCAATTTCACTTCTTTAAATATTTTCCCAATTGTTTTTTGCTTTTTGTTTTTTGTGCGTGCCTCTGGCTCTGCGTCGCGGATCTGGGTTGAGGATCAGGTTGCATGTGCTAATTATCGCAATTAAAATTGTTGTACGAAATAAATTAATTTTAATTTTACCCTTAATAAATGTTCCCCTTGAAGATGGATTAAATTGTCAAGGAAATTGACGGCCCATAAGTTGGGTTAATGCAAAACCCGACAGCCCGACGACTGTTTTAACAATGCAATCAACTGAAATGCCCTTTCGCTATAAAAAATAGTTTTACAATGATTTATGGCAATGACATAAGGGGTTTGGAAACTTTTAATTTGGAACGGGGGTTTTTTAGTTGCACCTGCGCAATTTGTTACTATTTTTAATATGATATGATATGGTATTATTACAATTATGTGGTAATCTTATTTTGAAAGAAACTATTTAGCAAAATAACTTCATAAGGAATTTGAAAAGATAGATGTCTCTAAAATACTTATTATTTACAGTTAATTTCCGGTTAAGTTTCGGTTACATAGCAGTTTCGTAATATTTATTATTTTGTATTCAAATAATATTGATTTCAAATCGAAAGGGAATTGGAAGTTCGTTCTTTGTAGCATTTTGCCTTCGCTTTTGGGACCCTTATCACCATCCAGCTGGAGGGCTCTTTCCGATGAACCCATTTAGAGCTCGAAACGAAAGTAGCCATCAACGGGCGACTCAAGACTCAAGACTCGAGGAAGTAAAAGCGCAAATAATTGCGAGCGACCAAAACCAAAAACAAAAAAAATATATATCCACACTCGCGGGCACCAATAGATATAGGAATATATATATATTTATACACAAGTGTGTATGTAAGGGGATATTTTAAATGTGTAATGACAAAAGCAGCGGCGGGCAACAGATGCGGCCGAAAAATATTGCCACTTAGTTGAATGTTGCTGGTTGCTGGTTGCAGTTGCTGTTGCTGCATGTTGCTAGTTGCCAGCAGTAGTTGTTGTTGCTCCTGCAACTGGTCACATGCTGGCCATGCGGCACCCGCAAGATGCAACAGCAGGAAGTCCAAACAGCAACTGTGAAGTAACCTGGCCAAGAGGGAAGAGGGTCACCAGTCGCCAGTCGCCAGCCAAATGCGAATTTTCGAATTTCTTCCATACCCTAACATGCGGTATTTTTCCTATTTATTATAGTAAAAATATTTATCTGCAAACCGCATTCAAAGATTCCTATTAAATATTTAAATTAAATGAATAAGCGGAATGAAAATATTAAAATCAGATCTGATTTACATCTATGTAAAATATTACTACAAATATTTTAATAATTTCATATAAAATTCAAAGTGTAACATTTTGAAATTTACTATACCCGTTATATTTAAAATTAATTCATATGAATAGAATATGAATTATTTATCAGTGTACTTACCAAAAAATAACCTTAAATGCCCGTTAACCAGGGGAATTTTTTTCTGTAATTTCTGTAACACAAAATATATTTTCTTACCAAAAAATAATTGAGATTAAATAGACAGAGTATCTCTGGTTTGGCTGCCAAAATGCAAAATGCTGTCTTCCTTTCTGGTTTTCAGCCAAGGGAGCTAAGGAGTGTGGATTCCCATTTTCATTCCCCGATTCGAGAAAGCCAGCTTTTGTTTTGTTTTCGCCTGGAGAGTGGAGAGTCTTGAGTCTTGAGATAACCATGACTGAAGATCATCGGCTGCGATGATGATGATGAGGTGGCTGGGATACAGAAACAGAAGACGATGATGATGTCGGGGCAAAATAAAAATTCAGAGAAAAGAGTGGCCCCAGAAATGCAAATGAAAGCGAAATCGAGTCACGCGAAGGCCGCGCATCTCCATCTGCAACTCTGCAACTCCAACTCCACTCCGTTCCCCCAAAGACCCCCGAAAAACCCCTTTGGACACCGAGATGAAAACTTGATCTCCCGGGCGGCTGCAACTTCTTCAACAAGCTGCGAGGCGAGGCACTTTTATGACTCAACTTTGTAGGAAAACCAAAGCCAAAAATGGAAATAAAAATAAAAAAAGAAGCGAAGAGAAGAGACATTGTGGCAAGGCAAGTGTGTTGACATTGTTCTACTGCCACTCCGGTTGGCTGGCCCATTAAAGCAGCTCATGAATATCCCCGAGCTGCCGGGCAACCTAGAGAATCAGCCTCGACTTTCAGCCACTATTAGGTAATATGAAACGGAAATTATGTAAATACCACATGCATATTAATCGGAATAGAAATGGAGACCCCATATCGATGTTGAATTTGGGATAGGAATTCAAATAAATAAATAATTGCATTTAAAATAGTCGGAAATCTTATAAATACAATTTATTTGCCAGCTAGTTTTAAGGCCCTATAAAATAGAAATTGTTATTCAATGAAAATTAAATTTGTAATTTATAGTTTTAATAAAATTTAGAGCTTAGATATAAATTTTAAATATTTAAAACAACTTTTTCCAGTTTCTTCATTACTACTATTATTTTTATTTAATGAAATTTCATTTCTAAACTTATTTTTTAATTCATAAAATAATGTCAAGAAGTCTTAAGTTTCAATTACAATTTAATTAATTTAATTTAGACCTTAGATATAATTTTTAAATATTTAAAACAACCTTTTCCAGTTTCTTCATTACTACTATTATTATTTAATGAAATTTCATTTGTAAATTTGCTTTTTATTTAATAAAATAATGTCAGGAAGTCTTAAGTTTTAATTACAATTTAATTAATTTAATTCAGAGCTTAGATATAATTTTTTAATATTTAAAACAACTTTTTCCAGTTTCTTCATTACTACTATTATTATTTAATGAAATTTCATTTGTAAACTTATTTTTTAATTCGTAAAAAAATGTCTAGACTGCAAAGTAATTGAATTACGATCAGGAGAAATCTCTTCCGACAGAGAAGAGATGCAACAGCCCATTTGCAACTCATGGCGAATCTCCCTCCGGTTTCCTGGCTGCCACTTGGCGATCATGAGGAAGCGTTCGCCAGTTCGAACCCATTAAGCTTGCCATGTTTACATTGTCGAGGGCCACTCGAAAATTCGCTTTTAGAGCGCTGTGTTCAAGGCTCTGAACTTTGACAAGGATCTTCAACTCCGAACCCCGGCGAGAAACGACACTTGGCAGCGCGAGAAGATCGAGATGATGATGGTCTTGAGTGCCGAACTGCCCCATGTGGCAAGTGGCAAGTGGCAAGAGGCAAGGTTGCTCAGAGCTTCTTCGGTGTGAAAATGCTGCAAAACTGGAAAATCTCTCGACTTCGGCTGCTGTCCCTTTTGGCTCGGCCTTAAAATTTCTTCACTTTCGGTTTCGATTCGGATTCCGAATTCCGATTCGGTTTCGGTTTCTTCAGCTGCGGCTGCGCGGCGGCAGCGACGTCGACGCCTGGCCGGCTATTACCTATATGAGCTGCCGTTATCATCTGAGCGGCAGCATTTTCAACTCGCGACTGACAAGCAGCGGTCGACCGTCGCCGATCCGTTGTCGAGAGATCAGAGATCAGAGATCTCCCAAGAAAGAAACCGAAAACCCGATTCGAACCGCTCCGTTTCGAACCGAACCGAACCGAACCGATACCGCGTTATCCGTTCCGTGAGTGCCGCGTTTTATTTATTTCTTTTTTTTTCAAAGTTTTACACGAATCCCCCGGATCCTTTTGTGTAATCGCATCGAATCGAAATCAACTGCATTTTTTTTCGAGTGCCTTGTGCCGAGGATAAAGATAAACCGCAACGCAGCAGCTGGCATGGTAAAGAATCGTTTCCCTAATTGGACTCGAGTGCCAAGGATTACGGAAGACAAACTCGAATATAAGCAAAAATTGGGAGCAACTCTCCACCCAGCGAAAGTAAAAGTTGCCCATCCCCTTTGGGGAAGAAAAAGTCCCTTGAAGCACTGCAAATAATTTGTATAGTTTAATAGGTGGTATTATAATTTGAATTATAATAATAGAAAAGAAAAGGAAAAAATAGAGGAGTGAAAATTTGGATAATTGAGATGTGCCTTTGAAAAAAAACAAATAGATTTCCGAAATAGTATTATATGGAAAAAATGGGGAAAAAAAGGATAGGGAAAACATATAATTTAAAATAGTGTCCTTTTAAATCAGGAATCATGTTTCCCTGCAAATTGTATCCTTTTTGGGTGGCCACGCCTGCGCCCTGGCCCTTTGACCTTGCCACACGACCTCTGCTAATTGATGAGGGTTGAGCCCGAAGGACCACAAATCCAGAGCCAAACGAAAATTGATGCAGGACCCAGATTATTCATTATGCTAGCTCCTGTCTCCAGACATAATTTATTCATTATCGAAATTGATTCATAAATAATTTCGCATTCACATTTGCCCGCTTTGGCGTGGCGCCGCCGGTGGGGTAAATTTAATTAACGCAGATTACGATTCTCGACTTTCGGGCAGGCAGAACGAACAGGCAGCTGTGGCCAGAAACTTGGGGCTCCAACCCAATCCCAAACCCTTTCTGGAATCCTTTTGCTTCCTGGCTGAACTTTTGCCTGTTCGGTGTGCCTGTTGTTTCACATCTCCGAAGTTCGAACCGAATTTACGTCTTCCCAGCGAGAGTGAAAGTTTTGCCGGCCGCCCGTCTGTTTGTTTATTTGTTTTTCTGTTTCTACGTTTTTATTTTTTATTTTTGCTCTTGCCTGAGTTTCATTTGTTTGCCGTCGTCTGCCGTTCGTTGTATTGTCAATTGTTTAGCATCAATAACAAATATTTGTGGCCTATGCTAATGAACAGAAATCGAACGGCGAACGGCCAAAGAAAGCGGTGACTGAAATCACCGGTGACAGGTGATAAATTTAGGATGCTAAAATGGGAGTATTTGATCAAGATTTGGGATCGATTAGGATTTATATTCGATTTATTTTCCTTTGCAAATAAAAATACTAAATCAGAGATAGGTATTACATATATTACATAAAGAAAGCGGTGACCAGTCACCAGTGACAATTTTAAGATGCCAAAATTTGAATTCCTTTTGGATTTATTTTTATTTTAAAAATAAAAATAAATGTATTATTAAAGAGATATATTTTTTTGTGCTTAACTGTACAAAGGCGACTTAGTGGCTTAGTGACTCGTATATAAAGTCGTTCATAAGTCGGCCAAAAAACGGAGCCACAATGGAGATGGAGTGGAGTTGCAAGTGCTGGTCGCCACATGCGGGTCACTTCACACGGTTCGAAGCAGACAATGGGCGCCCCTATCCCCCCACCCCCCCTCTACACCCCCGCCCATGCCCCTTTTAATTGTTTGCCATTTCTTTTCATAATGTATTTTCATTATGCGGCGCATAATTTCACTGCCAACACTTGTGACACCTACTCAACCGAACGAACCTCACAGATACAAGACAATGCGGAGATAGAGATACACCTCAGAGCCAAGTGAAAGTTACCTTTTCGGCTTTTTGGCTGTTTTCTGTGCATCTTCTTCTCCGCTTATGACATTTTAACGCCGCCGCTGGCCAAAAACAAGCAAATAGCCGAATAACATCATACTTTGGATGCCCATTGTGATACTCACAACACTCGTACTCATACTCGTATTCAATGCGCATCGCTGACCATTGAGGTGCACTTTTCCATTTTTCCATTACCAAAGATCGCTGATTGCCCCGCATTATGCAATCCACAGCAAATGCCATAATAACGTGGCTATTACGTTTGATTTGGAGATGATGGTTGGGTTCTTTAGGTGTTTCGGAATTATCATTTCGGCGGGTTACGTAAGATATTTGCTAGGGAAGTGTTGTTGGGGTCAAGTAAAATTACTTATAATAATAATTCAGAAAATAACTTTACTATCAAAAGATAATATCAATAATATCAACAAAGAACATAAAAAATAAATAAATGTAAAAAAATATATATAAATAAAAAAAAACAAAAAAAAAATAAATACAAAAAAAATATATAAATAAAAAAAAAACAAAAAATAAATATAATAAAAAAAATGAACGAAAATATAAATAAATTGTAAAAAAAACGTATAAATACAAATTAAATACTTCCGTTAAAACATGATTTAACCCTTGCCCAATGATTCATCGAGTGCTTGCACTTACTCATCCCAGATCTCCGATTCGATACCTTCACCTCTTACATAACTCCGCCAATCACTTTCTTATATAAGGGCATTCCAGCCTCGTCACCTTTTTGCCATTTTTATTGGCTCCACCGGCTAAATCGCGTGCTGTGCGTGGAATTTTGAGAGAAAGATGCGCCGTTTTGATTTGCTTTTCGGTCTTCGGCCCGTTTTGAGTGGCTTATTTGTTGGCTGTTTGTGTTGTTAAACATAAAACCAATTAAACCATTATTTTCGGTGCTTTTGTTTTGGCTTTTGAGTTTTCCATTCAGCTGACACGAAGTCGCCACTCGCCAGCTGAATTATTGATGATCATGATGAGCGGCGACAGTCGTGATAATGATAATGATAATGATTATGATATTGTGATGGTTACTATGTTTTAATTAGAGCGTAATACGCCAACGTTTTCGGGGATTTCTTAACCAACAAACTTGTTGGCCAAAATAATGAATGGCACATACAAAGATTTAGCAATTTCTTTCAGTTTTTTAATTGAACTTAAGACATTTTTTGGGTCACGCAAAAAACGGAAATTATTATAATTGGTGTAATAAAAATTAGACAATTATAATTAGGATTTTGAAATACCATCTTAAAGTGGAAGTATATTTTTTTTAAAATAATAAAAATTATAAAATCATATTGTAAAATCCTTAAAAGCAACCTTTGACTCCCAGATTTCATTTAATTACGCACTTAATTTCTAGCCTTGCCTTGTTGCTCAGTGCGAATGGAGGTTTGCAAATTAGCGCAGATTATTAGGGTGGGGCTAGGGTGACCCGCTCACACACTCACGGAAAACGACACCTGGCCAAGATGGCAAGTGAACCTTTGACCTGTGACCTCTGACAAGCCTTGACAAGTTGCCGGCGGCCAAAAAGGTCACCGAGACAGGTGACAAATGAGACGCGGCCCAAGGGGTGTAACCCCCCTCAGGGGAGATGGATGGAAACTAGAGACACAACATTACGATGTCGGTTAGCCGACTAACCCTTCATATTACAACTCTTTCTGCTGCAATCATTTGTTATATTTTTCAGAAAGAGCGATTAGCCAACTTCAACTGGCTGAAGTTGAGATACTCTTAAAATATATTTATTATTTCTATCAAAATATATGAACATCATTTATTTGCTCATAACTTTTTAATGAACGGTTCAATTGGAAAATGTTCTTCTACATTTCGATGGGTATAAATAAGCACAGCAAACTAGCATTTGGACCTTTACGATTTTAGATCGCAGAATAAAGCTAAAGAGTCTATTTTTGGTGTCATATTTTTAGACTGAGTCACTTTATTTCTTTTCTCCTAAGCGATAAACAATATTTTGTACCCTTCGCTAACTTGATTTTCTGAGTTATGTGTTCTGTTTTGGGTTCCCCGAAGGAGATTAACTTCCGGTCCAGCTCCTCTCCCTTTTTCCCATTTTCCCATTTTCCCAGTAGATAGTTGACAAATGGCTGACCCACATTCTTTTTCCCCTTTAGATGCTGCTCCGCCTGACTTTGCTGGCCGCCTGCTGCCTGTGTGCCGCCCAAGCGGTGCTCCACGGCAAGGATGTGAAGCGTCGCGAGGCGGGCTTCGACACCTACGGTCCCCCGCCACGCCCCGCCCCCCAGTACGGCCCGCCGCCCCAGCAGCATGTGCCCCACAGGGAGTACGGAGTGCCGCAGCAGATTCCCTTCCGCGAGTACGGACCCCCGGCCCTGAAGTACGGCCCCCCCAAGCTCAACTTTCTGGGAGGAGGAGGCGGTGGAGGTGGTGGAGGAGGGGGTTCCTCCCTGCACGAGCAGATCAAGACGCACTTTGGCGTGCCCAAACCCTTCTACGGACCACCCCACATCCAGCACAAGCCGGCGCCCCAGTATGGTCCTCCTCCACCGAAGCCCGCGCCTCAGTACGGTCCACCCCCCCAGCAGTACGGTCCACCACCTCCGAAGCCCGCGCCTCAGTACGGTCCACCACCCCAGCAGTATGGACCGCCACCGGTGAAGATCCAGCACCGCCCGGCCCCGCAGTATGGCCCACCACCCCAGCAGTACGGACCTCCGCCGCAACTGCTGCCCTCGCCGCACAGCGCCCCGCTCTTCAAGCCCGCCCACCAGCCGGCCACCTCCTACGGGCCACCCGCCTCCGGGCCACTCAACCTGCCGCCCAAGCAGATCTTCGATGCCCCGCCACCCAACTACGGACCCCCGCCACTGCCGGTGGCTCTGCCCGGCAATGGGGCTCCCCCGAGCACCACGATCATCCTGACCGGAGGTCACCCGAGTGGCCCCAGTGGCCCGAGTGGACCCAGTGGCCCGGGACCCGTGAAGCAGGTGCAGATCCAGATCGACTCCTCGGGGCACACGCACAGCGTGAGCGGCTCCCAGGCGCCCTTCCACACGGCCTGCGACGGCTGGAAGCCCATCCCGGCGCCCATCGGCGCCTATGTGGAGCAGAACCACATCGAGACCCAGGGCGGCTACAGCCAGGTGGGCCATGGCGGCGGCTCCTTCGGCACCCAGTACAGCGGAGTGGGGGGAAGTGCCAGTGGAGGTGGCTCCCTGATCGAGGGACTCTCCGATGAGCAGCTGGTGGCGGTGGCCCTGCAGGGAGGAGGCGATGGCGCCCATGTGATCACCGGACCCGGAGGAGGCAACTCCATCGAAGCGGAAGCTCTTCAGGTGAGTTGGGGTTAGCTAACCCCGGGTTAGGCTTTGATTAACCTTCGTTGAACCTCTGCAACCTTCCTTTAACCTTCGTGTAACCTTCCTTTAACCTTCGTTTAACCTTTGTTTAACTTGCCTTTAATCTTCGTTTAACTTTCCTTTAATCTTCGTTTAACTTTCCTTTAATCTTCGTTTAACCTTCCTTTAATGTTCGTTGAACCTTCGATTAACCTTCCTTTAACCTTTGTTTTACTTTCCTTTAATCTTCATTTAACTTTCCTTTAATCTTCATTTAACTTTCCTTTAATCTTCATTTCACCTTCCTTTAACCTTCCTTTAACCTTCGTTTAACCTTGTGCAACTTTAAAGGCCGCCATTGGTTCGTTGGATGATTCCTACTCGAAGCCACCGTCGGATTCCTTTGCTCCCGGTTCGGTTCACGCGCAGAAGTACCAGACCATCGGTGGACATTCGGGAGCTTCAAGTGGAGGAAGCTATGGACCCCCACCACCACCTCCCAGCGGAAACTATGGACCTCCACCACCACCTCCCAGTGGAAACTATGGACCCCCACCACCGCCTCCCAGTGGAAACTATGGACCACCACCCCCTCCTCCCAGTGGAAACTATGGACCACCACCACCACCTCCCAGTGGAAACTATGGACCTCCGCCAAGTGGCAACTTTGGACCACCACCACCACCACCGCAGTTTGCCGCCCTCACCAGCAGCCACTCGAACTCGCACTCCTCCCACTCGCAGTCCCAGTCGAATGTGAACATCCAGTACGGTCCTCCCTCCGGGAATCCCCAGCCCTTCCCGCAGCACGGAGCCGGGCAGCCCAACAAGCCGGTGGCCTATCGTCCACCAGTCCCAGCCGGCCTTTTGGAGTCCATTGGCGCCACCGTCCAGCACTTGGATCAGTTTGGAGTGAAGCCCCAGCAGCAGCCGGCCACCTACATTCCGCCGGCAGCCAATGAGATTCCGCTGACGGGCTCGGCCATCCCCTCGCTTCCTGTGCCCCAGGCTCTGTACCAGCCACCTCCTCCTCCTCCGCCGCCTCAGTCTGCTCCCCAGGTGATCCTGCAGCAGCAGCTGCCTGCGCCGCAGCCAGGACCCAACTTCGTTTACCAGCAGCCGAAGCAGCAGTACCTGCCTCCTCCTCCTCCTCCGGTGGCCAATGTGCGCCCTCTGGGACCTCCTCCTGCCCCCCAACCACCCACGCAGCAGTACCTGCCTGCCTTGGCACCTCCTCAGTCCAGCTACTTCCAGCAGCAGCAGTCGCAGCACTCGGAGAACAGCTACAGTGCCTCGCAGTTCCACTCGCAGGGCTTGCCACTGCCCCAGCAGGCTCCCCGCTTCAATCTGCAGCAGCAGCAGGTGCAGCAGCAGGTGCAGCAGCCCCAGCCCATCATAGTTCACGACTGCGGACATGGACCCAATCTCCTGAGCAGCAATGGCTACCAGGTGCAGCAGCAGCAGCAGCAGTTCCAGAACTTTGGCAGCATCTCGGCCGCCTCCGCGGGAGCCTACAACGCCATCTCGCAGAGCATCCCAGTGGCCGAGCAGCACACCCAGCAGCTGGTCACCGGACCCTCGGACAGCTATGGTCCTCCCCCCTCCGGCAACGACCTCGACTACGATCACACGGGCTACGCCTCGCAGAAGAACGCGGTGGCCGCCCTGCCCGACGGCACGGATCCCCAGCAGCTGCCCGGCCTGGACGGCCTCGATGTGCTGTCCGCCCAGAAGTCGCAGAGCATCCAGCTGAACGGCCAGCAGCCGCAGCAGAACTTCCAGGTGCAGTTCGGCGGGTCGCTGAACAACTCACCGGGCGTGGCCGCCGGCGATGCCAACCACGAGGAGATCCTCTCGCAGGGTCTGCTGCAGTCCATCTTGACGGCCATCGAACAGCCCAACGGACAGCAGAGTCTGCCCCAGAACCACAAGGCCCAGAGTCGCTCCGATGAGCACGACAAGGATCACGATCACGATCTCGACCAGGATCAGGATCTGGCCAACGAGGAGGACAGCGAGCAGACCTCCAGCTCCTCCAATCGCGTCGAGGTGAGGGTGCTGCCCGAGCACAGCGAGAACGAGGAGGAGACCCCCGCCGAGGTCAAGGAGATCGAACCGATCGTGGTCAAGGAGGAGGAGGCCAGGCATTAGTCATCAGTCACTAGTTACTAGTTAATAACTTTGATGTGACTAGTTACTAGTTAATAGCTACTAGTTACTAGCTACTAGTTACTAGCTACTAGTTACTAGCTACTAGTTACTAGTTACTAGCTACTAGTTACTAGCTACTAGTTACTAGTTACTAGCTACTAGTTACTAGCTACTAGTTACTAGCTACTAGTTACTAGTTACTAGCTACTAGTTACTAGCTAATATCTACTAGTTACTAGCTACTAGTTACTAGCTAATATCTACTAGTAACTAGCTACTAGTTACTAGCTAATATCTACTAGTTACTAGCTACTAGCTACTAGTTACTAGCTACTAGTTACTAGCTACTAGCCACATCAAAGTTAGCATCATCAGCGCCGCTTGAACCTATTTATTGCTGCCTCATCATCATCCAAGAGCTGGGAGTCGTCTGTCCCCCAGTTGCCATAAAGTGAAAGTAAAAGGGGACAGGAGGGGATTCGAAAAAATACACACAGAGAACAAAGAAGCTAAAAACATGCAAAAAGTGCCTCTTCATGCTCGCAGCTCGTGTATAAAAATTATTTAAAATAAAATAAATAATTAATTTATTATAGCATTGTATTGTATTTTATGCCCTAAACAAACAAATAAATATGTATGTAAACAGAAAAACACTCGAAGAGGAAAGCTGCCAGTCATCTCAAGTCGCTGGAGTTGGAGAGCCAAAAGTCAATGGCATGCAAAAAGGCGTAAAAACTGCATGATGGCCCAATGCAAATGAACTTTTAGCCGACAAACAAACTTAATATCGCAATGATTTGCAGATTGTTTATTTATCTCATTAAACCAGCTTTTCATGTACCTATATATTTCTTTTTGCATTTGGTTTTAAATGCTAAACCCTTTTCGAATAATTTTCCAATTATTCTATTGCCTCTTTCACTTTTCCGTTATCACCGAAAAGGTTAATTAATAATTTTTCGACTTTTCAGCGCCTGAGTTCAAGTTTTCTCACGCTTAATTCCGATTCCTTTGCCAATTTCAATTTCATTTCAATTCCACGACATCCACATCCGCATCCGTATCCGCCTCCGCATCCGCAGAGCAATGGGCCGCCCAAAGAGCAACAAGAAACAATAAAAGACATAAAATTAATTAAATTAGGCATAAACAAAGCGAAAGGTGATTAATTAACTAGAAATTTATACCGTTATATAACCGAGGGAAAAGGCATGAAAGACGTGCCACGGTTTCCAGGGGATGAGTTTCCCTCCGCCGAAAAAGGGTGCTTCAATGGGAGGTTGGATGGGTGGGTAGGTGCTGAAGCTCGCCGCCCTATTTACCCATTCATTAATATTTGGCCAGAACCCGGACTCGCCTTGCTACTGATTTCGCTGTTTGCTGTTCACCTGCACTGAGCGAAAAACGAAACACTTCAAGTGCTGACTAAATGCTTTAGAAAATTTAACCGAACAAATTACATAAAACAGTTTAAACTTCCATATTTGAATACCAATCGATAGGGAATTTAATTACGAGCTCAAAAAGGTATGACACTTAATGTTCTGAGCGTTTTTTCTCATTTTACGCCAAAAATACTGATATTTTTGTGCAAAAAAACACGATTTTTTCTCATGTTACGCCAAAAATACTGATATTTTATTCCAAAAAAACACGATTATGATTTTTTGCGTTTTTTATAAGGGGTAGGGTCACAATTGGCATTCAAATATAGCAATTTAAACTGTTTTAAATTTGTTGTAAAAAATTGTGACCTACCCCTTATAAAAAACGCAAAAAATCATAATCGATTTTTTTGGGATAAAATATCAGTATTTTTGGCGTAACATGAGAAAAAACGGTCAGACTACTAAATGTCATACCTTTTTGAGCTCGTAGTTAAATTCCCTATCGATTGGCATTCAAATATGGCAATTTAAACTGTTTTAAATTTTTTGTAAAAAATTGTGACCCTACCCCTTATAAAAAACGCAAAAAATCATAATCATGTTTTTTTGGAATAAAATATCAGTATTTTTGGCGTAACATGAGAAAAAAACGGTCAGAATACTAAATGTCATACCTTTTTGAGCTCGTAGTGAAATTCCCTATCGATTGGCATTCAAATATGGCAATTTAAACTGTTTTAAATTTTTTGTAAAAAATTGTGACCCTACCCCTTATAAAAAACGCAAAAAATCATAATCGATTTTTTTGGGATAAAATATCAGTATTTTTGGCGTAACATGAGAAAAAACGGTCAGACTACTAAATGTCATACCTTTTTGAGCTCGTAGTTAAATTCCCTATCGATTGGCATTCAAATATGGCAATTTAAACTGTTTTAAATTTTTTGTAAAAAATTGTGACCCTACCCCTTATAAAAAACGCAAAAAATCATAATCATGTTTTTTTGGAATAAAATATCAGTATTTTTGGCGTAACATGAGAAAAAAACGGTCAGACTACTAAATGTCATACCTTTTTGAGCTCGTAGTTAAATTCCCTATCGATTGGCATTCAAATATGGCAATTTAAACTGTTTTAAATTTTTTGTTAAAAATTGTGACCCTACCCCTTATAAAAAACGCAAAAAATCATAATCATGTTTTTTTGGAATAAAATATCAGTATTTTTGGCGTAACATGAGAAAAAACGGTCAGAATACTAAATGTCATGCCTTTTTGAGCTCGTAGTTAAATTCCCTATCGATTGGCATTCAAATATAGCAATTTAAACTGTTTTAAATTTTTTGTAAAAAATTGTGACCTTACCCCTTATAAAAAACGCAAAAAATCATAATCGATTTTTTTGGGATAAAATATCAGTATTTTTGGCGTAACATGAGAAAAAACGGTCAGAATACTAAATGTCATGCCTTTTTGAGCTCGTAGTTAAATTCCCTATCGATTGGCATTCAAATATAGCAATTTAAACTGTTTTAAATTTTTTGTAAAAAATTGTGACCTTACCCCTTATAAAAAACGCAAAAAATCATAATCGATTTTTTTGGGATAAAATATCAGTATTTTTGGCGTAACATGAGAAAAAACGGTCAGAATACTAAATGTCATACCTTTTTGAGCTCGTAGTTAAATTCCCTATCGATTGGCATTCAAATATAGCAATTTAAACTGTTTTAAATTTTTTGTAAAAAATTGTGACCCTACCCCTTATAAAAAACGCAAAAAATCATAATCGATTTTTTTGGGATAAAAAATCAGTATTTTTGGCGTAACATGAGAAAAAACGGCCAGAATACTAAATGTCAAACATTTTTGAGCTCGTAGTTAAATTCCCTATCGATTGGCATTCAAATATAGCAATTTAAACTGTTTTAAATTTTTTGTAAAAAATTGTGACCCTACCCCTTATAAAAAACGCAAAAAATCATAATCGATTTTTTTGGGATAAAATATCAGTATTTTTGGCGTAACATGAGAAAAAACGGTCAGAATACTAAATGTCAAACATTTTTGAGCTCGTAGTTAAATTCCCTATCGATTGGCATTCAAATATGGCAATTTAAACTGTTTTAAATTTTTTGTAAAAAATTGTGACCCTACCCCTTATAAAAAACGCAAAAAATCATAATCGATTTTTTTGGGATAAAATATCAGTATTTTTGGCGTAACATGAGAAAAAACGGTCAAAATACTAAATGTCATACCTTTTTGAGCTCGTAGTTAAATTCCCTATCGATTGGCATTCAAATATAGCAATTTAAACTGTTTTAAATTTTTTGTAAAAAATTGTGACCCTACCCCTTATAAAAAACGCAAAAAATCATAATCGATTTTTTTGGGATAAAATATCAGTATTTTTGGCGTAACATGAGAAAAAACGGTCAGAATACTAAATGTCATACCTTTTTGAGCTCGTAGTTAAATTCCGTATCGATTGGCATTCAAATATAGCAATTTAAACTGTTTTAAATTTTTTGTAAAAAATTGTGACCCTACCCCTTATAAAAAACGCAAAAAATCATAATCGATTTTTTTGGGATAAAATATCAGTATTTTTGGCATAACATGAGAAAAAACGGTCAGAATACTAAATGTCATACCTTTTTGAGCTCGTAGTTAAATTCCCTATCGATTGGCATTCAAATATAGCAATTTAAACTGTTTTAAATTTTTTGTAAAAAATTGTGACCCTACCCCTTATAAAAAACGCAAAAAATCATAATCGATTTTTTTGGGATAAAATATCAGTATTTTTGGCATAACATGAGAAAAAACGGTCAGAATACTAAATGTCATACCTTTTTGAGCTCGTAGTTAAATTCCCTATCGATTGGCATTCAAATATAGCAATTTAAACTGTTTTACATTTTTTGTAAAAAATTGTGACCCTACCCCTTATAAAAAACGCAAAAAATCATAATCGATTTTTTTGGGATAAAATATCAGTATTTTTGGCGTAACATGAGAAAAAACGGTCAGAATACTAAATGTCATACCTTTTTGAGCTCGTAGTTAAATTCCCTATCGATTGGCATTCAAATATAGCAATTTAAACTGTTTTAAATTTTTTGTAAAAAATTGTGACCTTACCCCTTATAAAAAACGCAAAAAATCATAATCGATTTTTTTGGGATAAAATATCAGTATTTTTGGCGTAACATGAGAAAAAACGGTCAGAATACTAAATGTCATACCTTTTTGAGCTCGTAGTTAAATTCCCTATCGATTGGCATTCAAATATAGCAATTTAAACTGTTTTAAATTTTTTGTAAAAAATTGTGACCCTACCCCTTATAAAAAACGCAAAAAATCATAATCGATTTTTTTGGGATAAAAAATCAGTATTTTTTGCGTAACATGAGAAAAAACGGCCAGAATACTAAATGTCAAACATTTTTGAGCTCGTAGTTAAATTCCCTATCGATTGGCATTCAAATATAGCAATTTAAACTGTTTTAAATTTTTTGTAAAAAATTGTGACCCTACCCCTTATAAAAAACGCAAAAAATCATAATCGATTTTTTTGGGATAAAATATCAGTATTTTTGGCGTAACATGAGAAAAAACGGTCAGAATACTAAATGTCAAACATTTTTGAGCTCGTAGTTAAATTCCCTATCGATTGGCATTCAAATATGGCAATTTAAACTGTTTTAAATTTTTTGTAAAAAATTGTGACCCTACCCCTTATAAAAAACGCAAAAAATCATAATCGATTTTTTTGGGATAAAATATCAGTATTTTTGGCGTAACATGAGAAAAAACGGTCAGAATACTAAATGTCATACCTTTTTGAGCTCGTAGTTAAATTCCCTATCGATTGGCATTCAAATATAGCAATTTAAACTGTTTTAAATTTTTTGTAAAAAATTGTGACCTTACCCCTTATAAAAAACGCAAAAAATCATAATCGATTTTTTTGGGATAAAATATCAGTATTTTTGGCGTAACATGAGAAAAAACGGCCAGAATACTAAATGTCAAACATTTTTGAGCTCGTAGTTAAATTCCCTATCGATTGGCATTCAAATATAGCAATTTAAACTGTTTTAAATTTTTTGTAAAAAATTGTGACCCTACCCCTTATAAAAAACGCAAAAAATCATAATCGATTTTTTTGGGATAAAATATCAGTATTTTTGGCGTAACATGAGAAAAAACGGTCAGAATACTAAATGTCAAACATTTTTGAGCTCGTAGTTAAATTCCCTATCGATTGGCATTCAAATATGGCAATTTAAACTGTTTTAAATTTTTTGTAAAAAATTGTGACCCTACCCCTTATAAAAAACGCAAAAAATCATAATCGATTTTTTTGGGATAAAATATCAGTATTTTTGGCGTAACATGAGAAAAAACGGTCAAAATACTAAATGTCATACCTTTTTGAGCTCGTAGTTAAATTCCCTATCGATTGGCATTCAAATATAGCAATTTAAACTGTTTTAAATTTTTTGTAAAAAATTGTGACCCTACCCCTTATAAAAAACGCAAAAAATCATAATCGATTTTTTTGGGATAAAATATCAGTATTTTTGGCGTAACATGAGAAAAAACGGTCAGAATACTAAATGTCATACCTTTTTGAGCTCGTAGTTAAATTCCGTATCGATTGGCATTCAAATATAGCAATTTAAACTGTTTTAAATTTTTTGTAAAAAATTGTGACCCTACCCCTTATAAAAAACGCAAAAAATCATAATCGATTTTTTTGGGATAAAATATCAGTATTTTTGGCATAACATGAGAAAAAACGGTCAGAATACTAAATGTCATACCTTTTTGAGCTCGTAGTTAAATTCCCTATCGATTGGCATTCAAATATAGCAATTTAAACTGTTTTAAATTTTTTGTAAAAAATTGTGACCCTACCCCTTATAAAAAACGCAAAAAATCATAATCGATTTTTTTGGGATAAAATATCAGTATTTTTGGCATAACATGAGAAAAAACGGTCAGAATACTAAATGTCATACCTTTTTGAGCTCGTAGTTAAATTCCCTATCGATTGGCATTCAAATATAGCAATTTAAACTGTTTTAAATTTTTTGTAAAAAATTGTGACCCTACCCCTTATAAAAAACGCAAAAAATCATAATCGATTTTTTTGGGATAAAATATCAGTATTTTTGGCGTAACATGAGAAAAAACGGTCAGAATACTAAATGTCATACCTTTTTGAGCTCGTAGTTAAATTCCCTATCGATTGGCATTCAAATATAGCAATTTAAACTGTTTTAAATTTTTTGTAAAAAATTGTGACCTTACCCCTTATAAAAAACGCAAAAAATCATAATCGATTTTTTTGGGATAAAATATCAGTATTTTTGGCGTAACATGAGAAAAAACGGTCAGAATACTAAATGTCATACCTTTTTGAGCTCGTAGTTAAATTCCCTATCGATTGGCATTCAAATATAGCAATTTAAACTGTTTTAAATTTTTTGTAAAAAATTGTGACCCTACCCCTTATAAAAAACGCAAAAAATCATAATCGATTTTTTTGGGATAAAAAATCAGTATTTTTTGCGTAACATGAGAAAAAACGGCCAGAATACTAAATGTCAAACATTTTTGAGCTCGTAGTTAAATTCCCTATCGATTGGCATTCAAATATAGCAATTTAAACTGTTTTAAATTTTTTGTAAAAAATTGTGACCCTACCCCTTATAAAAAACGCAAAAAATCATAATCGATTTTTTTGGGATAAAATATCAGTATTTTTGGCGTAACATGAGAAAAAACGGTCAGAATACTAAATGTTAAACATTTTTGAGCTCGTAGTTAAATTCCCTATCGATTGGCATTCAAATATGGCAATTTAAACTGTTTTAAATTTTTTGTAAAAAATTGTGACCCTACCCCTTATAAAAAACGCAAAAAATCATAATCGATTTTTTTGGGATAAAATATCAGTATTTTTGGCGTAACATGAGAAAAAACGGTCAGAATACTAAATGTCATACCTTTTTGAGCTCGTAGTTAAATTTCCCTATCGATTGGCATTCAAATATAGCAATTTAAACTGTTTTAAATTTTTTGTAAAAAATTGTGACCTTACCCCTTATAAAAAACGCAAAAAATCATAATCGATTTTTTTGGGATAAAAAATCAGTATTTTTGGCGTAACATGAGAAAAAACGGCCAGAATACTAAATGTCAAACATTTTTGAGCTCGTAGTTAAATTCCCTATCGATTGGCATTCAAATATAGCAATTTAAACTGTTTTAAATTTTTTGTAAAAAATTGTGACCCTACCCCTTATAAAAAACGCAAAAAATCATAATCGATTTTTTTTGGGATAAAATATCA
Organism: Drosophila prostipennis; assembly: GCA_037075205.1. Lineage (NCBI taxonomy): Eukaryota > Metazoa > Arthropoda > Insecta > Diptera > Drosophilidae > Drosophila > Drosophila prostipennis. The sequence goes on from JBAMCJ010004451.1 coordinate 368,027, forward strand.
GTATTTTTGGCGTAACATGAGAAAAAACGGTCAGAATACTAAATGTCAAACATTTTTGAGCTCGTAGTTAAATTCCCTATCGATTGGCATTCAAATATGGCAATTTAAACTGTTTTAAATTTTTTGTAAAAAATTGTGACCCTACCCCTTATAAAAAACGCAAAAAATCATAATCGATTTTTTTGGGATAAAATATCAGTATTTTTGGCGTAACATGAGAAAAACGGTCAAAATACTAAATGTCATACCTTTTTGAGCTCGTAGTTAAATTCCCTATCGATTGGCATTCAAATATAGCAATTTAAACTGTTTTAAATTTTTTGTAAAAAATTGTGACCCTACCCCTTATAAAAAACGCAAAAAAAATCATAATCGATTTTTTTGGGATAAAATATCAGTATTTTTGGCGTAACATGAGAAAAAACGGCCAGAATACTAAATGTCAAACATTTTTGAGCTCGTAGTTAAATTCCCTATCGATTGGCATTCAAATATAGCAATTTAAACTGTTTTAAATTTTTTGTAAAAAATTGTGACCCTACCCCTTATAAAAAACGCAAAAAATCATAATCGATTTTTTTGGGATAAAATATCAGTATTTTTGGCATAACATGAGAAAAAACGGTCAGAATACTAAATGTCATACCTTTTTGAGCTCGTAGTTAAATTCCCTATCGATTGGCATTCAAATATAGCAATTTAAACTGTTTTAAATTTTTTGTAAAAAATTGTGACCCTACCCCTTATAAAAAACACAAAAAATCATAATCGATTTTTTTGGGATAAAATATCAGTATTTTTGGCGTAACATGAGAAAAAACGGTCAGAATACTAAATGTCATACCTTTTTGAGCTCGTAGTTAAATTCCCTATCGATTGGCATTCAAATATAGCAATTTAAACTGTTTTAAATTTTTTGTAAAAAATTGTGACCCTACCCCTTATAAAAAACGCCAAAAATCATAATCGATTTTTTTGAAATAAAATATCAGTATTTTTGGCGTAACATGAGAAAAAACGGTCAGAATACTAAATGTCATACCTTTTTGAGCTCGTAGTTAAATTCCCTATCGATTGGCATTCAAATATAGCAATTTAAACTGTTTTAAATTTTTTGTAAAAAATTGTGACCCTACCCCTATAAAAAACGCAAAAAATCATAATCGATTTTTTTGGGATAAAATATCAGTATTTTTGGCGTAACATGAGAAAAAACGGCCAGAATACTAAATGTCAAACATTTTTGAGCTCGTAGTTAAATTCCCTATCGATTGGCATTCAAATATAGCAATTTAAACTGTTTTAAAATTTTTGTAAAAAATTGTGACCCTACCCCTTATAAAAAACGCAAAAAATCATAATCGATTTTTTTTGGGATAAAATATCAGTATTTTTGGCGTAACATGAGAAAAAACGGTCAGAATACTAAATGTCATACCTTTTTGAGCTCGTAGTTAAATTCCCTATCGATTGGCATTCAAATATAGCAATTTAAACTGTTTTAAATTTTTTGTAAAAAATTGTGACCCTACCCCTTATAAAAAACGCAAAAAATCATAATCGATTTTTTTGGGATAAAATATCAGTATTTTTGGCGTAACATGAGAAAAAACGGCCAGAATACTAAATGTCAAACATTTTTGAGCTCGTAGTTAAATTCCCTATCGATTGGCATTCAAATATAGCAATTTAAACTGTTTTAAATTTTTTGTAAAAAATTGTGAGCCTACCCCTTATAAAAAACGCAAAAAATCATAATCGATTTTTTTGGGATAAAATATCAGTATTTTTGGCGTAACATGAGAAAAAACGGTCAGAATACTAAATGTCATACCTTTTTGAGCTCGTAGTTAAATTCCCTATCGATTGGCATTCAAATATAGCAATTTAAACTGTTTTAAATTTTTTGTAAAAAATTGTGACCCTACCCCCTTATAAAAAACGCAAAAAATCATAATCGATTTTTTTGGGATAAAATATCAGTATTTTTTGGCGTAACATGAGAAAAAACGGTCAGAATACTAAATGTCATACCTTTTTGAGCTCGTAGTTAAATTTCCCTATCGATTGGCATTCAAATATAGCAATTTAAACTGTTTTAAATTTTTTGTAAAAAATTGTGACCCTACCCCTTATAAAAAACGCAAAAATTCGTAATCGATTTTTTTGGGATAAAATATCAGTATTTTTGGCGTAACATGAGAAAAAACGGTCAGAATACTAAATGTCATACCTTTTGAGCTCGTAGTTAAATTCCCTATCGATTGGCATTCAAATATAGCAATTTAAACTGTTTTAAATTTTTTGTAAAAAATTGTGACCCTACCCCTTATAAAAAACGCCAAAAATCATAATCGATTTTTTTGGGATAAAATATCAGTATTTTTGGCATAACATGAAGAAAAACGGTCAGAATACTAAATGTCATACCTTTTTGAGCTCGTAGTTAAATTCCCTATCGATTGGCATTCAAATATAGCAATTTAAACTGTTTTAAATTTTTTGTAAAAAATTGTGACCCTACCCCTTATAAAAAACGCAAAAAATCATAATCGATTTTTTTGGGATAAAATATCAGTATTTTTGGCGTAACATGAGAAAAAACGGTCCAGAATACTAAATGTCATACCTTTTTGAGCTCGTAGTTAAATTCCCTATCGATTGGCATTCAAATATAGCAATTTAAACTGTTTTAAATTTTTTGTAAAAAATTGTGACCCTACCCCTTATAAAAAACGCAAAAAAATCATAATCGATTTTTTTGGGATAAAATATCAGTATTTTTGGCGTAACATGAGAAAAAACGGTCAGAATACTAAATGTCATACCTTTTTGAGCTCGTAGTTAAATTCCCTATCGATTGGCATTCAAATATAGCAATTTAAACTGTTTTAAATTTTTTGTAAAAAATTGTGACCCTACCTTATAAAAAACGCAAAAAATCATAATCGATTTTTTGGGATAAAATATCAGTATTTTTGGCGTAACATGGAGAAAAAACGGTCAGAATACTAAATGTCATACCTTTTTGAGCTCGTAGTTAAATTCCCTATCGATTGGCATTCAAATATATGCAATTTAAACTGTTTTAAATTTTTTGTAAAAAATTGTGACCCTACCCCTTATAAAAAACGCAAAAAATCATAATCGATTTTTTTGGGATAAAATATCAGTATTTTTGGCGTAACATGAGAAAAAACGTGTGAATACTAAATGTCAAACATTTTTATAGCTCGTAGTTAAAATTCCCTATCGATTGGCATTCAAATACAGCAATTTAAACTGTTTTAAATTTTTTGTAAAAAATTGTGACCCTACCCCTTATAAAAAACGCAAAAAATCATAATCGATTTTTTTTGGGATAAAATATCAGTATTTTTGGCGTAACATGAGAAAAAACGGTCAGAATACTAAATGTCATACCTTTTTGAGCTCGTAGTTAAATTCCCTATCGATTGGCATTCAAATATAGCAATTTAAACTGTTTTAAATTTTTTGTAAAAAATTGTGAATCCCTACCCCTTATAAAAAACGCAAAAAATCATAATCGATTTTTTTGGGATAAAATATCAGTATTTTTGGCGTAACATGAGAAAAAACGGTCAGAATACTAAATGTCATACCTTTTTGAGCTCGTAGTTAAATTCCCTATCGATTGGCATTCAAATATAGCAATTTAAACTGTTTTAAATTTTTTGTAAAAAATTGTGACCCTACCCCTTATAAAAAACGCAAAAAATCATAATCGATTTTTTTTGGGATAAAATATCAGTATTTTTTGGCGTAACATGAGAAAAAACGGTCAGAATACTAAATGTCATACCTTTTTGAGCTCGTAGTTAAATTCCCTATCGATTGGCATTCAAATATAGCAATTTAAACTGTTTTAAATTTTTGTAAAAAATTGTGACCCTACCCCTATATAAAAAAACGCAAAAAATCATAATCGATTTTTTTGGGATAAAATATCAGTATTTTTGGCGTAACATGAGAAAAAACGGTCAGAATACTAAATGTCATACCTTTTTGAGCTCGTAGTTAAATTCCCTATCGATTGGCATTCAAATATAGCAATTTAAACTGTTTTAAATTTTTTGTAAAAAATTGTGACCCTACCCCTTATAAAAAACGCAAAAAATCATAATCGATTTTTTTTGGGATAAAATATCAGTATTTTTGGCATAACATGAGAAAAAACGGTCAGAATACTAAATGTCATACCTTTTTGAGCTCGTAGTTAAATTCCCTATCGATTGGCATTCAAATATAGCAATTTAAACTGTTTTAAATTTTTTGTAAAAAATTGTGACCCTACCCCTTATAAAAAACGCAAAAAATCATAATCGATTTTTTTGGGATAAAATATCAGTATTTTTGGCGTAACATGAGAAAAAACGGTCAGAATACTAAATGTCATACCTTTTTGAGCTCGTAGTTAAATTCCCTATCGATTGGCATTCAAATATAGCAATTTAAACTGTTTTAAATTTTTTGTAAAAAATTGTGACCCTACCCCTTATAAAAAACGCAAAAAATCATAATCGATTTTTTTGGGATAAAATATCAGTATTTTTGGCGTAACATGAGAAAAAACGGTCAGAATACTAAATGTCATACCTTTTTGAGCTCGTAGTTAAATTCCCTATCGATTGGCATTCAAATATAGCAATTTAAACTGTTTTAAATTTTTTGTAAAAAATTGTGACCCTACCCCTTATAAAAAAACGCAAAAAATCATAATCGATTTTTTTGGGATAAAATATCAGTATTTTTGGCGTAACATGAGAAAAAACGGTCAGAATACTAAATGTCATACCTTTTTGAGCTCGTAGTTAAATTCCCTATCGATTGGCATTCAAATATAGCAATTTAAACTGTTTTAAATTTTTTGTAAAAAATTGTGACCCTACCCCTTATAAAAAAAACGCAAAAAATCATAATCGATTTTTTTGGGATAAAATATCAGTATTTTTGGCGTAACATGAGAAAAAACGGTCAGAATACTAAATGTCATACCTTTTTGAGCTCGTAGTTAAATTCCCTATCGATTGGCATTCAAATATAGCAATTTAAACTGTTTTAAATTTTTTGTAAAAAATTGTGACCCTACCCCTTATAAAAAACGCAAAAAATCATAATCGATTTTTTTGGGATAAAATATCAGTATTTTTGGCGTAACATGAGAAAAAACGGTCAGAATACTAAATGTCATACCTTTTTGAGCTCGTAGTTAAATTCCCTATCGATTGGCATTCAAATATAGCAATTTAAACTGTTTTAAATTTTTTGTAAAAAATTGTGACCCTACCCCTTATAAAAAACGCAAAAAATCATAATCGATTTTTTTGGGATAAAATATCAGTATTTTTGGCGTAACATGAGAAAAAACGGTCAGAATACTAAATGTCATACCTTTTTGAGCTCGTAGTTAAATTCCCTATCGATTGGCATTCAAATATAGCAATTTAAACTGTTTTAAATTTTTTGTAAAAAATTGTGACCCTACCCCTTATAAAAAACGCAAAAAATCATAATCGATTTTTTTGGGATAAAATATCAGTATTTTTGGCGTAACATGAGAAAAAACGGTCAGAATACTAAATGTCATACCTTTTTTGAGCTCGTAGTTAAATTCCCTATCGATTGGCATTCAAATATAGCAATTTAAACTGTTTTAAATTTTTTGTAAAAAATTGTGACCCTACCCCTTATAAAAAAACGCAAAAAATCATAATCGATTTTTTTGGGATAAAATATCAGTATTTTTGGCGTAACATGAGAAAAAACGGTCAGAATACTAAATGTCATACCTTTTTGAGCTCGTAGTTAAATTCCCTATCGATTGGCATTCAAATATAGCAATTTAAACTGTTTTAAATTTTTTGTAAAAAATTGTGACCCTACCCCTTATAAAAAACGCCAAAAAATCATAATCGATTTTTTGGAATAAAATATCAGTATTTTTTGGCGTAACATGAGAAAAAAACGGTCAGAATACTAAATGTCATACCCTTTTTTGAGCTCGTAGTTAAATTCCCTATCGATTGGCATTCAAATATAGCAATTTAAACTGTTTTAAATTTTTTGTAAAAAATTGTGACCCTACCCCTTATAAAAAACGCAAAAAATCATAATCGATTTTTTGGGATAAAATATCAGTATTTTTGGCGTAACATGAGAAAAAACGGTCAGAATACTAAATGTCAAACATTTTTGAGCTCGTAGTTAAATTCCCTATCGATTGGCATTCAAATATAGCAATTTAAACTGTTTTAAATTTTTTGTAAAAAATTGTGACCCTACCATATAAAAAACGCAAAAAATCATAATCGATTTTTTTGGGATAAAATATCAGTATTTTTGGCGTAACATGAGAAAAAACGGTCAGAATACTAAATGTCATACCTTTTTGAGCTCGTAGTTAAATTCCCTATCGATTGGCATTCAAATATAGCAATTTAAACTGTTTTAAATTTTTTGTAAAAAATTGTGACCCTACCCCTTATAAAAAACGCAAAAAATCATAATCGATTTTTTTGGGATAAAATATCAGTATTTTTGGCGTAACATGAGAAAAAACGGCCAGAATACTAAATGTCAAACATTTTTGAGCTCGTAGTTAAATTCCCTATCGATTGGCATTCAAATATAGCAATTTAAACTGTTTTAAATTTTTTGTAAAAAATTGTGACCCTACCCCTTATAAAAAACGCAAAAAATCATAATCGATTTTTTTGGGATAAAATATCAGTATTTTTGGCGTAACATGAGAAAAAACGGTCAGAATACTAAATGTCATACCTTTTTGAGCTCGTAGTTAAATTCCCTATCGATTGGCATTCAAATATAGCAATTTAAACTGTTTTAAATTTTTTGTAAAAAATTGTGACCCTACCCCTTATAAAAAACGCAAAAAATCATAATCGATTTTTTTGGGATAAAATATCAGTATTTTTGGCGTAACATGAGAAAAAACGGTCAGAATACTAAATGTCATACCTTTTTGAGCTCGTAGTTAAATTCCCTATCGATTGGCATTCAAATATAGCAATTTAAACTGTTTTAAATTTTTTGTAAAAAATTGTGACCCTACCCCTTATAAAAAACGCAAAAAATCATAATCGATTTTTTTGGGATAAAATATCAGTATTTTTGGCGTAACATGAGAAAAAACGGTCAGAATACTAAATGTCATACCTTTTTGAGCTCGTAGTTAAATTCCCTATCGATTGGCATTCAAATATAGCAATTTAAACTGTTTTAAATTTTTTGTAAAAAAATTGTGACCCTACCCCTTATAAAAAACGCAAAAAATCATAATCGATTTTTTTGGGATAAAATATCAGTATTTTTGGCGTAACATGAGAAAAAACGGTCAGAATACTAAATGTCATACCTTTTTGAGCTCGTAGTTAAATTCCCTATCGATTGGCATTCAAATATAGCAATTTAAACTGTTTTAAATTTTTTGTAAAAAATTGTGACCCTACCCCTTATAAAAAACGCAAAAAATCATAATCGATTTTTTTTGGGATAAAACATCAGTATTTTTGGCGTAACATGAGAAAAAACGGTCAGAATACTAAATGTCATACCTTTTTGAGCTCGTAGTTAAATTCCCTATCGATTGGCATTCAAATATAGAATATTTAAACTGTTTTAAATTTTTTGTAAAAAATTGTGACCCTACCCCTTATAAAAAACTGCAAAAAATCAATAATCGGATTTTTTGGGATAAAATATCAGTATTTTGGCGTAACATGAGAAAAAACGGTCAGAATACTAAATGTCATACCTTTTTGAGCTCGTAGTTAAATTCCCTATCGATTGGCATTCAAATACTAGCAATTTAAACGGTTTTAAATTTTTTGTAAAAAATTGTGACCCTACCCCTTATAAAAAACGCAAAAAATCATAATCGATTTTTTTGGGATAAAATATCAGTATTTTTGGCGTAACATGAGAAAAAACGGTCAGAATACTAAATGTCATACCTTTTTTGAGCTCGTAGTTAAATTCCCTATCGATTGGCATTCAAATATAGAAATTTAAACTGTTTTAAATTTTTTGTAAAAAATTGTGACCCTACCCCTTATAAAAAATGCAAAAAATCATAATCGTTTTTTTTGGGATAAAATATCAGTATTTTGGCGTAACATGAGAAAAAACGGTCAGAATACTAAATGTCTCATACCTTTTTGAGCTCGTAGTTAAATTCCCTATCGATTGGCATTCAAATATAGCAATTTAAACTGTTTTAAATTTTTGTAAAAAATTGTGACCCTACCCCTTATAAAAAACGCAAAAAATCATAATCGATTTTTTTTGGGATAAAATATCAGTATTTTTGGCGTAACATGAGAAAAAACGGTCAGAATACTAAATGTCATACCTTTTTGAGCTCGTAGTTAAATTCCCTATCGATTGGCATTCAAATATAGCAATTTAAACTGTTTTAAATTTTTTGTAAAAAATTGTGACCCTACCCCTTATAAAAAACGCAAAAAATCATAATCGATTTTTTTTGGGATAAAATATCAGTATTTTTGGCGTAACATGAGAAAAAACGGTCAGAAATACTAAATGTCATACCTTTTTGAGCTCGTAGTTAAATTCCCTATCGATTGGCATTCAAATATAGCAATTTAAACTGTTTTAAATTTTTTTGTAAAAAATTGTGACCCTACCCCTTATAAAAAACGCAAAAAATCATAATCGATTTTTTTGGGATAAAATATCAGTATTTTTGGCGTAACATGAGAAAAAACGGTCAGAATACTAAATGTCATACCTTTTTGAGCTCGTAGTTAAATTCCCTATCGATTGGCATTCAAATATAGCAATTTAAACTGTTTTAAATTTTTTGTAAAAAATTGTGACCCTACCCCTTATAAAAAACGCAAAAAATCATAATCGATTTTTTTGGGATAAAATATCAGTATTTTTGGCGTAACATGAGAAAAAACGGTCAGAATACTTAAATGTCATACCTTTTTGAGCTCGTAGTTAAATTCCCTATCGATTGGCATTCAAATATAGCAATTTAAACTGGTTTTAAATTTTTTTGTAAAAAATTGTGACCCTACCCCTTATAAAAAACGCAAAAAAATCATAATCGATTTTTTTGGGATAAAAAATATCAGTATTTTTGGCGTAACATGAGAAAAAACGGTCAGAATACTAAATGTCATACCTTTTTGAGCTCGTAGTTAAATTCCTATCGATTGGCATTCAAATATAGCAATTTAAACTGTTTTAAATTTTTTTGTAAAAAAAAATTGTGACCCCACTTATATAAAAACGCAAAAAATCATAATCGATTTTTTTTGGGATAAAAAATATCAGTATTTTTGACGTAACATGAGAAAAAACGGTCAGAATACTAAATGTCATACCTTTTTGAGCTCGTAAGTTAAATTCCCTATCGATTGGCATTCAAATATAGAAATTTAAACTGTTTTAAATTTTTTGTAAAAAATTGTGACCCTACCTCCCTTATAAAAAACGCAAAAAATCATAATCGATTTTTTTGGACTAAAATATCAGTATTTTTGGCGTAACATGAGAAAAAACGGTCAGAATACTAAATGTCATACCTTTTGAGCTCAGTAGTTAAATTCCCTATCGATTGGCATTCAAATATAGAAATTTAAACTGTTTTAAATTTTTTTGTAAAAAATTGTGACCCTACCCCTTATAAAAAACGCAAAAAATCATAATCTATTTTTTTTGGGAAAAATATCAGTATTTTTGGCGTAACATGAGAAAAAACGGTCAGAATACTAAATGTCTATAACATTTTTGAGCTCGTAGTTAAATTCCCTATCGATTGGCATTCAAATATAGAAATTAAAAACTGTTTTAAATTTTTTTGTAAAAAATTGTGACCCTACCCCTTATAAAAAACGCAAAAAATCATAATCGATTTTTTTTGAGATAAAATATCAGTATTTTTTGGCGTAACATGAGAAAAAACGGTCAGAATATTAAATGTCATAACTTTTTGAGTCTCGTAGTTAAATTCCCTATCGATTGGCATTCAAATATAGAAATTTAAACTGTTTTAAATTTTTGTAAAAAATTGTGACCCTACCCCCTTATAAAAAACGCAAAAAAATCATAATCGATTTTTTTGGGATAAAATATCAGTATTTTTGGCGTAACATGAGAAAAAACGGTCAGAATACTAAATGTCATACCTTTTTGAGCTCGTAGTTAAATTCCCTATCGATTGGCATTCAAATATAGACAATTTAAACTGTTTTAAATTTTTTGTAAAAAATTGTGACCCTTACCCCTTATAAAAAACGCAAAAAATCATAATCGATTTTTTTTGGGATAATAAAATATCAGTATTTTTGGCAGTAACATGAGAAAAAACGGTCAGAATACTAAATGTCATACCTTTTTTGAGCTCGTAGTTAAATTCCCTATCGATTGGCATTCAAATATAGCAATTTAAACTGTTTTAAATTTTTTGTAAAAAATTGTGACCCTACCCCTTATAAAAAAACGCAAAAAATCATAATCGTATTTTTTTGGGGGATAAAAATATCAGTATTTTTGGCGTAACATGAGAAAAAAACGGTCAGAATACTAAATGTCATACCTTTTTGAGCTCGTAGTTAAATTCCCTATCGATTGGCATTCAAATATAGAAATTTAAACTGTTTTAAATTTTTTGTAAAAAATTGTGACCCTACCCCTTATAAAAAATGCAAAAAATCAAAATCGATTTTTTTTGGGATAAAATATCAGTATTTTTGGCGTAACATGAGAAAAAACGGTCAGAATATTAAATGTCATACCTTTTTGAGCTCGTAGTTAAATTCCCTATCGATTGGCATTCAAATATAGAAATTTAAACTGTTTTTAAATTTTTGTAAAAAATTGTGACCCTACCCCTTATAAAAAATGCAAAAAAATCATAATCGATGTTTTTGCGGATACAAAATATCAGTATTTTATGGCGTAACATGAGAAAAAACGGTCAGAATACTAAATGTCATACCTTTTTGAGCTCGTAGTTAAATTCCCTATCGATTGGCATTCAAATATAGCAATTTAAACTGTTTTAAATTTTTGTAAAAAATTGTGACCCTACCCCTTATAAAAAACGCAAAAAATCATAATCGATTTTTTGGGATAAAATATCAGTATTTTTGGCGTAACATGAGAAAAAACGGCCAGAATACTAAATGTCAAACATTTTTGAGCTCGTAGTTAAATTCCCTATCGATTGGCATTCAAATTTAGCAATTTAAACTGTTTTAAATTTTTTGTAAAAAATTGTGACCCTACCCCTTATAAAAAACGCGAAAAATCATAATCGATTTTTTTGGGATAAAATATCAGTATTTTTGGCGTAACATGAGAAAAAACGGTCAGAATACTAAATGTCATACCTTTTTGAGCTCGTAGTTAAATTCCCTATCGATTGGCATTCAAATATAGCAATTTAAACTGTTTTAAATTTTTGTAAAAAATTGTGACCCTACCCCTTATAAAAAACGCAAAAAAATAATCAATTTTTTGGGATAAAATATCAGTATTTTTGGCGTAACATGAGAAAAAACGGTCAGAATACTAAATGTCATACCTTTTTGAGCTCGTAGTTAAATTCCCTATCGATTGGCATTCAAATATAGCAATTTAAACTGTTTTAAATTTTTTGTAAAAAATTGTGACCCTACCCCTTATAAAAAACGCAAAAAATCATAATCGATTTTTTGGGATAAAAAATATCAGTATTTTTGGCGTAACATGAGAAAAAACTGTCAGAATACTAAATGTCATACCTTTTTGAGCTCGTAGTTAAATTCCCTATCGATTGGCATTCAAATATAGCAATTTAAACTGTTTTAAATTTTTTGTAAAAAATTGTGACCCTACCCCTTATAAAAAACGCAAAAAATCATAATCGATTTTTTTGGGATAAAATATCAGTATTTTTGGCGTAACATGAGAAAAAACGGTCAGAATACTAAATGTCATACCTTTTTGAACTCGCAGTTAAATTCCCTATCGATTGGCATTCAAATATAGCAATTTAAACTGTTTTAAATTTTTTGTAAAAAATTGTGACCCTACCCCTTATAAAAAACGCAAAAAATCATAATCGATTTTTTTGGGATAAAATATCAGTATTTTTGGCGTAACATGAGAAAAAACGGTCAGAATACTAAATGTCATACCTTTTTGAGCTCGTAGTTAAATTCCCTATCGATTTGCATTCAAATATAGCAATTTAAACTGTTTTAAATTTTTTGTAAAAAATTGTGACCCTACCCCTTAAAAAAAAAGCAAAAAATCATAATCGATTTTTTTGGGATAAAATATCAGTATTTTTGGCGTAACATGAGAAAAAACGGTCAGAATACTAAATGTCATACCTTTTTGAGCTCGTAGTTAAATTCCCTATCGATTGGCATTCAAATATAGCAATTTAAACTGTTTTAAATTTTTTGTAAAAAATTGTGACCCTACCCCTTATAAAAAACGCAAAAAATCATAATCGATTTTTTTGGGATAAAATATCAGTATTTTTGGCGTAACATGAGAAAAAACGGCCAGAATACTAAATGTCAAACATTTTTGAGCTCGTAGTTAAATTCCCTATCGATTGGCATTCAAATTTAGCAATTTAAACTGTTTTAAATTTTTTGTAAAAAATTGTGACCCTACCCCTTATAAAAAACGCGAAAAATCATAATCGATTTTTTTGGGATAAAATATCAGTATTTTTGGCGTAACATGAGAAAAAACGGTCAGAATACTAAATGTCATACCTTTTTGAGCTCGTAGTTAAATTCCCTATCGATTGGCATTCAAATATAGCAATTTAAACTGTTTTAAATTTTTTGTAAAAAATTGTGACCCTACCCCTTATAAAAAACGCGAAAAATCATAATCGATTTTTTTGGGATAAAATATCAGTATTTTTGGCGTAACATGAGAAAAAACGGTCAGAATACTAAATGTCATACCTTTTTGAGCTCGTAGTTAAATTCCCTATCGATTGGCATTCAAATATAGCAATTTAAACTGTTTTAAATTTTTTGTAAAAAATTGTGACCCTACCCCTTATAAAAAACGCAAAAAATCATAATCGATTTTTTTGGGATAAAATATCAGTATTTTTGGCGTAACATGAGAAAAAACTGTCAGAATACTAAATGTCATACCTTTTTGAACTCGCAGTTAAATTCCCTATCGATTGGCATTCAAATATAGCAATTTAAACTGTTTTAAATTTTTTGTAAAAAATTGTGACCCCTACCCCTTATAAAAAACGCAAAAAATCATAATCGATTTTTTTGGGATAAAATATCAGTATTTTTGGCGTAACATGAGAAAAAACGGTCAGAATACTAAATGTCATACCTTTTTGAGCTCGTAGTTAAATTCCCTATCGATTGGCATTCAAATATAGCAATTTAAACTGTTTTAAATTTTTTGTAAAAAATTGTGACCCTACCCCTTATAAAAAACGCAAAAAATCATAATCGATTTTTTTGGGATAAAATATCAGTATTTTTGGCGTAACATGAGAAAAAACGGTCAGAATACTAAATGTCATACCTTTTTGAGCTCGTAGTTAAATTCCCTATCGATTGGCATTCAAATATAGCAATTTAAACTGTTTTAAATTTTTGTAAAAAATTGTGACCCTACCCCTTATAAAAAACGCAAAAAATCATAATCGATTTTTTTGGGATAAAATATCAGTATTTTTGGCGTAACATGAGAAAAAACGGTCAGAATACTAAATGTCATACCATTTTTGAGCTCGTAGTTAAATTCCCTATCGATTGGCATTCAAATATAGCAATTTAAACTGTTTTAAATTTTTTGTAAAAAATTGTGACCCTACCCCTTATAAAAAACGCAAAAAATCATAATCGATTTTTTTGGGATAAAATATCAGTATTTTTGGCGTAACATGAGAAAAAACGGTCAGAATACTAAATGTCATACCTTTTTGAGCTCGTAGTTAAATTCCCTATCGATTGGCATTCAAATATAGCAATTTAAACTGTTTTAAATTTTTTGTAAAAAATTGTGACCCTACCCCTTATAAAAAAAACGCAAAAAAAAATCATAATCGATTTTTTTGGGATAAAATATCAGTATTTTTGGCGTAACATGAGAAAAAACGGTCAGAATACTAAATGTCATACCTTTTTGAGCTCGTAGTTAAATTCCCCTATCGATTGGCATTCAAATATAGCAATTTTCAAACTGTTTTAAATTTTTTGTAAAAAATTGTGACCCTACCCCTTATAAAAAACGCAAAAAATCTTAATCGATTTTTTTGGGATAAATATCAGTATTTTTGGCGTAACATGAGAAAAAACGGTCAGAATACTAAATGTCATACCTTTTTGAGCTCGTAGTTAAATTCCCTATCGATTGGCATTCAAATATAGCAATTTAAACTGTTTTAAATTTTTTGTAAAAAATTGTGACCCTACCCTCTTATAAAAAACGCAAAAAATCATAATCGATTTTTTTGGGATAAAATATCAAGTATTTTTGGCGTAACATGAGAAAAAACGGTCAGAATACTAAATGTCATACCTTTTTGAGCTCGTAGTTAAATTCCTATCGATTGGCATTCAAATATAGCAATTTAAACTGTTTTAAATTTTTTGTAAAAAATTGTGACCTCCGCTTATAAAAAACGCAAAAATCATAATCGATTTTTTTGGGATAAAATATCAGTATTTTTTATGTAACATGAGAAAAAACGGTCAGAATACTAAATGTCATACCTTTTTGAGCTCGTAGTTAAATTCCCTATCGATTGGCATTCAAATATAGCAATTTAAACTGTTTTAAATTTTTTTAAAAAATTGTGACCCTCACCCCTTAAAAAAAACATGCAAAAAATCATAATCGATTTTTTTTGGGATAAAATATCAGTATTTTTGGCGTAACATGAGAAAAAAAACGGTCAGAATACTAAATGTCATACCTTTTTTGAAAGCATGCAGATTAAATTCCCTATCGATTGCATCAAATATATAGCAATTTAAACTGTTTTAAATTTTTTTGTAAAAAATTGTGACCCCACCCCTTATAAAAAACGCAAAAAATCATAATCGATTTTTTTGGGATAAAATATCAGTATTTTTTTGCGAACATGAGAAAAAACGGTGTGAATACTAAATGTCAAACCTTTTTGAGCTCGTAGTTAAATTCCCTATCGATTGGCATTCAAATATAGCAATTTAAACTGTTTTAAATTTTTTGTAAAATGTGACCCTACCCCTTATAAAAAAACGCAAAAAATCATAATCGATTCTTTTGGGATAAAATATCAGTATTTTTGACGTAACATGAGAAAAAACGGTCAGAATACTAAATGTCATACCTTTTTGAGCTCGTAGTTAAATTCCCCTATCGATTGGCATTCAAATATAGCAATTTAAACTGTTTTAAATTTTTTGTAAAAAATTGTGACCCTACCCTTATAAAAACGCAAAAAATCATAATCGATTTTTTTGAATAAAATATCAGTATTTTTGGCGTAACATGAGAAAAAACGGTCAGAATACTAAATGTCATACCTTTTTGGAGCTTCTTCGTAGTTAAATTCCCTGATCGATTGGCATTCAAATATAGGAATTTAAACTGTTTTAAATTTTTGTAAAAAATTGTGACCCTACCCCTTATAAAAAACGCAAAAAATCATAATCGTTTTTTGGGATAAAAAATATCAGTATTTTTGGCGTAACATGAGAAAAAACGGCTGAATACTAAAATGTCATACCTTTTTGAGCTCGTAGTTAAATTCCCTATCGATTGGCATTCAAATATAGCAATTTAAACGGTTTACCAATTTTTTGCAAAAAATTGTGACCCTACCCCTTATAAAAAACGCAAAAAATCATAATCGATTTTTTTGGGATAAAATATCAGTATTTTTGGCGTAACATGAGAAAAAAAAAAAAGAGAGGAACAGGGAAAAGATAAACGAAATGAAGAATGGACAAAAAACGAAAAAAAAACGAGGGAAAAAATAAGAAAAAAAAAAACGGTCAGAATACTAAATGTCATACCTTTTTGAGCTCGTAGTTAAATTCCTATCGATTGGCATTCCTAAATATAGCAATTTAAAAACTTTTGGTTTTAAATTTTTTGTAAAAAATTGTGACCCTACCCCTTATAAAAAACGCAAAAAATCATAATCGATTTTTTTGGGAAAAATGTCAGTATTTTTGGCGTAACATGAGAAAAAACGGCAGAACACATCTCGCTTTTTTGAGCTCGTAGTTAAATTCCCTATCGTTTGGCATCAAATATAGGTGCAATTTTCAACTTTTCTGTTTTAAATTTTTTTTTTGTAAAAAATTGTGACCCTACCCCCTTATAAAAAACGCAAAAAATCATAATCGATTTTTTTGGGATAAAATATCAGTATTTTTGGCGTAACATGAGAAAAACGAGCCACAGAATACTAAATGTCAAAATACCTTTTGAGCTCGTAGTTAAATTCCCTATCGATTGGCATTCAAATATAGCAATTTAAACTGTTTTACATTTTTTTGTAAAAATGGTGACCCTACCCCTTATAAAAAACGCAAAAAATCATAATCGATTTTTTTGGGATAAAATATCAGTATTTTTGGCGTAACATGAGAAAAAACGGTCAGAATACTAAATGTCATCTCTTTGAGACTCGTAATTAAATTCCCTATCGATTGGCATTCAAATATAGAAATTGTAAACTGTTTTAAATTTTTTGTAAAAATTGTGACCCTACCCCTTATAAAAAACGCAAAAAATCATAATCGATTTTTTTGGGATAAAATATCAGTATTTTGGCGTAACATGAGAAAAAACGGTCAGAATACTAAATGTCATACCTTTTTGAGCTCGTAGTTAAATTCCCCTATCGATTGGCATTCAAATATAGCAATTTAAACTGTTTTAAATTTTTTGTAAAAAATTGTGACCCTACCCCTTATAAAAAACGCAAAAAATCATAATCGATTTTTTTTGGGATAAAATATCAGTATTTTTATGTAACATGAGAAAAAACGGTCAGAATACTAAATGTCATACCTTTTTGAGCTCGTAGTTAAATTCCCTATCGATTGGCATTCAAATATAGCAATTTAAACTGTTTTAAATTTTTTGTAAAAAATTGTGACCCTACCCCTTATAAAAAACGCAAAAAATCAGAATCGATTTTTTTGAGATAAAAAAATATCAGTATTTTTGGCGTAACATGAGAAAAAACGGTCAGAATACTAAATGTCAAGTACCTTTTTGAGCCTCGTAGTTAAATTCCCTATCGATTGGCATTCAAATATAGCAGATTTAAACTGTTTTAAATTTTTTTGTAAAAAATTGTGACCCTACCCTTATAAAAAACGCAAAAAATCATCAATCGATTTTTTTGGGATAAAATATCAGTATTTTTTACGTAACATGAGAAAAAACGGTCAGAATACTAAATGTCATACCTTTT